>OZ018403.1:44249010-44623320 GCA_963969585.1 Drosophila helvetica
CACACACACACACACCGACACAAGCAGAAACATCCATAACTAGGGGTCTCGGCGATTGTGGAGCAGCAGCGGGCTTTGTGTGTCATACCGTTCGGCGTTGCCATCGGCTAGCAGCACGAGCACTGCATTTGCACTCTCTTTAAAATCGCAGTCCCGCGCTCTCCTGATCTTCCTCTCTCGAAGTGTTGCTCTCTCTACTCTACCTTCCATGGGTAGTACGTGTTTGTCGTACATTATGCGACGCAGATAAGGAAGTAACTCTTTCCGAGGGTATTCGAATTTGAGAAATACAATTTCAACTTAAAGAAAATATCTAATAAAAATATTTAATATAATTAATAATTATAAGGGTATCCGATTTCAGAGAAGTATAATACCTCTCCATCATTCTCTAATTTCTCTGAATCATCAATTGTTAGGGTATCCCTTAGGCCAAAGACTAGTTGGTTTATTTTTGTGTTTTTTTTCTGTGATTTATGTTGGTCAATCCATGCGCCTGGAAGACGGTTCTCCCACTGTGTATGCTTCTGTGGAGCCGGGGGCGACGCAGTCGCTGTTGGCTGCGCAGTCTCTGCTTCTGCCACTGCCACTCGCTCTGCCTCTGTCTCTGCCAATGCTCTGGCAGCGCCAGCATAGCAGGCGGAGTGAGTGAGTGGCCCAAGAGCGGCGCCCCACAGAAGAGTTACACAGCAGCGCCACACATAGACGGTCGGACGTGGTTTGCTCGTAGTTCGCTCGCTCGCTCGCTCGTGGAATCACACTCGTGTGGCCAGGCCTTATCGTGTGTGTGCTGGAAATATATCCACGAGTATAGTATTCTTTTCCTCCGTATTAAGTGCGTAAATAGTTTGGTTTATGATATAATCTAAAGTTTGACCTCAAGTTTGTGTTTGTGTTGTGCACTTTTCACGCATCTAATTGCCAAATCGATAGAAGCAGGCCGCGCTTTTCGAGAAAATTCACCACACCCAACCATCCATCCATTCACACATTCACCCTTCCAACCGCCTGCCCAACCCCCCTATGTTTCGGGACTCTCTCTCTCTCGCTCTGGATGGTGTGTATTGCGTTTCAATTTCGTGCGTAAGAAGTGCATTTCGAAATAATTTTTACGTGAAAAATCCATATGTGGAAATTATGTTTGAACCACAAAAGTGCTTAAGTTTTATCTGTTCTGTTTTCTATGCATAAAGAATTATCAGTTTTGTACGAACAAAGCCCATAAAAATACGGAATACTCCTATACTTTGTGTGGCTTTATCTACGGCTAAAGAAAACGGAATCTTTGGATACGGATTGATTTGGAGAACCCCCTAAAATACTTCTAGAGCATCATTTAACCAGGTAAAGTGTTTTTTTCAGCCACACAAATGTATCCACAAGTTTCAGTTTCTTTTTGGTGTTGGGGAAAAATCGATTTCTGCGAGAGAAAGACCAGGCCCGTTGCCGTTGCTCTCTTTCCGCCTCTCAGCTGTTTCTGCCACCGTTTCCTTGACACGCTGCTTGTGCGTTCCCCGGGACCCCCCTCTATGGCGAATCTCTAGATACCATTCTGCCAGCTGTCGGAAGTAGAGGGTGTCCTATCCATGCGGGCACTTGCTGCATATTAAGTTCTGTGGCAACCCCGAAAACTATAGAAAAAAGCCCCTTTTATTTATTGCAGTTTTAGTCTCCGTCTGGAGGAATCAACCCCATACGGTAGCATCTTTTGCTAATTGGAACACGTATCCGTAGACCACATATACATATATTATTTATAGAGTTCCATGTCCACATACAGCACTAGTTCTCTGCAAAAATAATTCCCAATGCAATATCCGATTTATTCGACAAAACTATACATATATGGGGCGCACCTTTGAGTCAGAGACGGAGCCCAGAAATTCAATTGAATGAGAGAAAAAAAAGCAAAAATTTCATTACTTTATGGCTTGCCAAAGCCGTATGTAAAGTATTTATAACCCGGCGGATAAATGGAGGCCATATATGACAGTATCCGCGAGAGGCATCGCCCACATACATACATACTCGTATGTACATGTGTGCCACATGCGACAACAGGGAGTCAGTCACCATTATATGGTATAATAATAATAACTCTGAGGCTGAGACTGAGACTGCTGCTGAGGCAATATGTGTCGAGTGTACCTCAAGCTTTTCTGTCTCCCCTTTCGGTCGGTCGGTCTGTCTGTCTGTCATCTTGGGTTCTGTTGTGTGGGGAGTGCAAACAGTTTTGAGTTACAAAAGTGTGTTTGTTTGCCTAGAGATTTGTATATGATATATGAGCCATCTATCTCATGTATGCAATGGTCTCCCAAACGGAGTCTGGCAGGGGAAACCGCAGAAGTTGCATGCAGCACACCTGCTAGCCATTCGTCGATCGATTCCATCAGAAAGAGAATGGACCATCCACAATCCACCATCATCACATTCAAGATCAATTTTGTTCGGAATGCTGCTCGACATGTGTAGAAGCACTTAGTTGGGGCTATTCCTCGGCTGTTTGTTGTTTTTTTTTTGTAAAAACTAATGTAAAGACATTTTCGAATTTGGGTTAAAAATGTGTGAATGAAATATGGGAATCAGTATTTCAGTGGAGGAACGTGACCCCCAAGGGGATCTATCTATTTCTCTGTTAATGCCACTCCAAAGACAGACAGAGAGGCAGACAAACAGACAGATAGATAGATACATAGATACATAGATAGAAAACTGGGTCATTTGCCTGTAGGGTCTGTCTTCTTGTTTCAACTTTAAATACTTATGCCCTCGCCTCCACTCTGATTTATTGGGGACTTTGTTAAGTTGATTAATCAATTCGCTTCGTGCACGGAGTTTTATTTCTGTTTCGGCCTCCCGTTTGTCGGCCTGTTGCATTTTTTCTTTTGTCACATTTTTCGTAGGTTTTTAGCTTTCATTGAAATGCATTTTTAAGGCGAGATTTGCATTCGTTTTGGGTGTATAAATATGTTGCATAAGAAATGTTGCTGCGCCTGCTATTGTATCCACAGATACTTATGAATAGATACTTTATTAAGCCAAGAAACAGGACTTAAGGTGGAGTTTACGTAGGTGTTTCTGTTCTTCTGTTCTGGATCCCCTGTTGGGCCGTTTTATGGATTATCTTATAATGAATGGTTATTGACTTTCTCGTAGCTTCCGTTTTTCTCTCTCTCTCTCTCTCTTCTGCTGATTAGTTTCCTCTACAAAAGTCCAACGACTTTGCCACGACATCGATTTGATGACTCTGTTGTTGGTGCTGCAGTCGCAGTCACAGTCGAAGGCAGAGGCAGTGGCAGCGGCAGTGGCAGAGTCGGTGTCTCGTAATTATGGGGGAAGTGTGATAGTTAAAAGGTCCAAAGAGTAGAGACCGAGAGACTGGCAGGTTGTCTGGAATTCCGCATCATTTTATCGCCACGCTGTGCGAACATTTTTACCCCACACACACACACACCCACCAACACCAGCACCAGCACCAACACCAATTAATTGTTTGTGTGAGTGTGTGGGAGCCGTCGCAAAATGATGGACCACAGGCGGCACAGCATCACTTGGAATCTTTCTCTCTGTCTCTGGCATTCGGATGGGAATTGAAAACTATTTGGCTATAATTTATGCAGACTATTTCTCTTTTTGGCGTCTCTCCTAAGTGATTATAAAACTACCTTCCCTTCCCTTTCCTTACAGTCCCCTCCCCCGCTGAAAACACATTCATTAACGAGATGGTCTTTTGTATTGTTTTTATCCCAAGCGATTATCCGTTGCCATTATACGGAGGCCTCACTGTAATTGATGATCAAGCCGGCGTTTAAAACAATAATTTTACAGTGGCCATGGCGTGTGGGGGGAAGGGGGGAGGCTGGCACTTCCGTTCCATTTGCAATCAATGCCCGAGGAGGAGAAGGAGGAGGGGCTTGACTGCGATGATTCGGCAGAGAGCCGAGAGCTCGGTCTCACATTTCGTATACCCTTTAATCGTGTATTTATTACGAAATGGGTATGCTCTGTTCGTGGAAATGTATGTGACATGCAAAAGGAATCCCATATATGACCTATTTGTGTTTTTCTGTATGCAATCCTAGATTTCAGAGCTGATAAGAGAATTATTTTGTATTTGAAAGGAAAAATAATAGAAAAGGTATTTTTTTAAATATTTTTTTTTCAAATTTTTTTTTTGTTTATATGTTTTATTTTTAAGTCTTATAATTTCGATTGAAAGTGTATACAGTAATATATCAAAATATAAAAAAAAATTAAATGTCACAAATTTGTTTTTAGTTTTTTTGGATTGGAAAATAAATATAAAGATATAGCTCAACTGTATATATAGCGTCGATAAAAGTGTTCCAAAATTCATAAAGATTGGATTATCTTTACACACCAAATAAAGTAATAGTCTGGTTCCATTATGGCACTATGATTCCCTTCCAATAGCAAACGGTAATATTCGTTGCGAATGACGTTGCGAGCAATGACCATTCGCCACGAAGCATTCGGTTTTTATTTTACGATAAAATACCGAAAAATATCGATTAATAGAACAAATATAAAAAGTGTCATCTCTAGTTAAATACGAAAAATTCTTTAAAGCAATCGTTTAAAATGGCGGAATAAGCATTTGGGGCTTTAATTAATATATTTACTAAATGTTACAGGAACAAATTTTAACCATTAGATGTAATACATTTTTTGACTGAATATTTTACGGTTTTTTTTTCAAATGAATGGAAAATTGCCAGTCACACGTGAACGTCGGATGTAACATTCCAGTGGAAGAATCCGAGCAAGAAGGATATCTTCTAGTCGTATAATTTCTATATTTCTTGTTCTGTGACAACATTTTTACTTATATTATCAAAATGTCTTGTGTCGTTGCAGGTAAGCCTCGTCTTAAATTTAGCGGAAATGCGTGCAGCAAGAGGCATGCATCCCATCCCCCACATATTGATCGATCGAATGGTTCAAGGTCCAGAGGAAACTACTCAGCCACATGCAACGGAACGGACGAGTGGCAAGCACCTATCGCTTACGGCTGCATGCTGCGTGCTCGAGTGGCTATGTCCAGGCCAGACGAGAGTCTGGTGGGTGGGTGGGTTTGTGGGATTCGGTTTGGTTGTCGTCTCCTCCACGCTCAAGTGCTTCGATTGACACAGAAAACTGCACAGAGAACCCATCATCGCGAGAGCCATATACATACACTCTCGTGCACGTTCCTGACCGATTGGGGATTATTTATAGAGATCTGTTTTTTTTTGTTTTTTGTTTGTTGCAATGCAACCTTGGAGGCACCTCAGACTCCACCCAGTCCACCCATTCCACCCATTCGAATCTTAATAGCCCCTTGACTTACTTTCAATTAAATTTTTAAGTGTATTTTACGCTTCGTCATCACTTCGTCCGATCTCTCAGTAAACCAAACACTTGTCCCCGCTATTCATTTGTGTCCCCAGAGCACATCCGAACTCGCGTCCAAACTCCACGGAATTGCTCAGCGGCCCATTGACATCCCAGCGCTCGGGCGTGTGCTGCATCAGCGGCATGGAGTCCAGGAATGGCATGGCCTCCTGGCTAGATCTCGCCCAGCAGCGTGTCTGGGCAAAGTAGAGGAAGAAGAGCTGCGTGTTGGTGAAGTTCAGCTCCGGGAGGGTCTCCTTGTAGAGCAGCGGCCGGGGCTTGTTGTCCTGCTGCTCCAGCCAGGCGAGGTACGCATTGAAGGCCACGTTCAGGCCGCTGCTGTCGGCCATGATCTCCCTGAGGCGCGTGGCATTGCGGAACTCCGACGGCTGATCGTACAGATAGTTGCTGTATTGGGCACGCTGGCACTCGGTGACGTTCCGATAGCCAGACATTGTCAGCTCGTTCCACGGGGACGTGGCCTGCGGATGACGATTCCAGCCCTCGTCGTCGAAGGCCTGCACGAGGGCCCTGGCCAGCCGCTGGCCCAGCAGCGCATACTTGAGGGCCCGGGGATAGTGGTAGTTGTAGTACGGCGTCTGCAGCAGACCCCAGCCCACGAGCACCGCCTGCTGGCGGGCCACGAGAGCGGCACGCACCTCGAAGCCATCCACCAGGCCGCCCTCGGGATCCTGGCCAAAGTCATTGCCCCGCAGGCCATTCAGTTGCTGGCGGGCCCTGAAGCGCAGGGCCACCTCCAGCTTGTGCCAATAGTCGTCGGACTTTTGGAACTGCAGCTCGGCCAGATCCAGATTCTGGTAGTCCGGCAGCAGCGTGTGATACTGGGCCAATCTCGCCCTCGCCGCACGTCGATCGTTGTCGTCCAGCCACTCGACACGCAGCTGCTGCTCGAAGGCCTTCACCAGGTCACTGAACACCTGTTGCAGGTCGTCCTTGGCATCGTCGCGCTGCACCTGCCGCTGGTACATCTCGCCTAGGACCTGGGGAAACAGGCGCTGCATCACCTGCACGCACTGGCGGGCCCTCCGCGAGGGATGCTCCTCCGGCGGCTGGTTGAGCTCGTCGAGAGCCACGTACATGATGTAGGCGGCAATCGTGTACCGGTTGTTGGCCCTGGCCGTACGCACCAGATGCTTGATGTAGTCCGGCGATCGCAGGTAGACGACACTGGTGTACAGGCTCTCGAGGATCACCTCCACGTACAGCTTGAAGTCGAAGAAGCCGCCCATTTCGGTGGTGAGATCCGTGAGCGAGATGCCACTGGCCTTCTGGCGGTGCAGCCGATCCTGTCCGATGCGCGATCGTGCCCCAAAGGCGTTCGTGTTTGGCATAGCAACTGGCGGAACATCCTCCTCCTGAGGCTGCTGCAGCTGCTGGGCCCGCATGTGCTTGCACAGCTCGAACTCGAAGCGGACTATGTCGCCGGCAATGCGTGCCGCCTCGCCCGTCTCCATGCCCAGCCAATCCCTTAGATTGTCGGCCACCTGCTGCTGGATCTGCTCGTAGATCTGATCGCGCACATGGGCGCCCTTGGTGGCGACGGCATTGCAGTGCTCCTCCGGTATGATGGTCAGCCGCGGCTCCCCCAGGTAGATGCTGTTGCCGCCCATCTGCTGCAGATTGAGATCGATCTCCAGGCCCAGGAGTATGTCCAGGCCGTAGTTCCTGCGCAGCTCGGCGAGCGTCTGCAGCCAGTGGCGGTTGTGCTGCCAATTGGAGTTGGCCACATTGCGCAGTCCCCCGTTGTCCTTGAGGATCTTCATGAGGAAACGGCGTCGCTCTCCTGCATTCGCCTCCACGGCCACACACGAGTCGTAGAAGGAGCGCACCTTCCGCACATTGGCCGCCGTGGCGCCACTGTACTGGTTCGGATGGTGCTGCGGCGGCAGTGGGGCGGTGAGGAGCTGCTGCAACTGATCCACAATCTTACCCTCCACCACCTGCTGGGCGGTGGAGAGTGGGGCTCCGGCTCCAGCTCCGGCTGCCCCGTGGCGCTGCTGGCGCTTGTGGTAGCCACCCCAGCGGCCGCAGGCAAACTCGAAGAAATCCACGCACGGATCGGCACTGAGATTCATGTACTTGTGCATCTCCAGGCTCATTAGTTGGCGCACTTTGAACGCCTCGCGACTATCCGGATGGGGAGGGATCTGCGGCTGCAGATGCTGCTGCTGCAGTTGCTGCTGCTGCAGCTGCGATCCACCGTACATGGAGCCTTGCTGCTGCTGCTGCTGTAGCGGCATGCGGTTCATGCCGTTGTACCGCTGGACCCCGTCTACGTGGATGAGAAGCAGCAGGAATAGAAAATCCCACAGAGCAGCTCTTGAAGCTTTCATCTTGGCGTTGAAAATTCGACTGAGCACCGACTACGGACGCCAAGCGGGCGATAAGCTACGCTCCAGACTCGTGCTCATGAACTTGGTCCAGTTTTGGGTCAAGTTTGCCTCTCCTCAGTCCCTGAGGGGTTATCGCGCCTTGGCTCTGGCTCTGGGTCTGGGAGAGAAGTAAACAAAGACGGCCTCGATCCACAGCCAGCCAAGATCTTGGCAGTGGCAGCAAAACAACACAAATCCTATCGAGAGAAGGCCGATTTTTGCTTACTTCCCATAGACTTTTATATTCGCCTTAGTTCCGTACACTGAGAAAAACTAGTGATTGTGGAATCCTCTAGAAATCCAAGACTATTCTGAGTTTTTCTTCTCCTTGTTTTGGAGAATTTTGTAGTCATATTTATACATCTTTTCCAATAAAACACTTTCTGCAAACAAATTGATTTGAACATCCATAGCATCGATGCTTTGGTTTTTGTGAAAATTGATTCCGTTTTTTGGAAACTTCTAAATTTGATTTTCACTTGGGAAACCCCTTTAAACCCACATGACTCGCAATAGCCCATTTTCTCTGATTTTATGAAGGCACAAATTGCCAACAAAGTTTTCAAATATTGTTCGCTTTGGAACCTGGATGTTCCACGAAGTAGTCCGTGTGGATGTTTTGAAGAGATGGAATTTTCGTTCCAGAAAAGCGAGCATCTTCTCCTTAAAGGCTACCAAACATTGAAAAATAGCTAATTTTTTGCTTGGAAACAAAATATATAACGAATGAGTTGTATAAACCCAGCATAGCGAATTTTTTTGGGTTTTAATCGATTACATTTTTGCAAATAACGAAAAACCTTTATTTAAAATTAATCTATTTGTCGCCTTAATGGTGGAAATTTCCCATAAGCGAAAGGACCAAAAAAGATCATTCGCCACGATCGATTCGATTGGGAAACGATTAATTACACCCATATGACATTAGACTTTGCTGGATTAGCTGGACTAGCTTGCGAGCGAGAGAGATATATGCGTCCAGCTGTTTTTCCAGTTGAGCTGGGAAAAGCGCCTTGGATAACTGTTTGCGATAGGATAACTGTAAATGAATTGCTGTAAAAACTTCCCATGGTGACTGACACAAACAAATGCCATTCGCCACGAGCGATTCAATTGGGACACGATTAAATACCAGAAAGATATCGATATGCCTACCAAAATGTAATTCTAGAATATTTCGGAAGTGAAACTTGAACTTTTAAGTTTATCAACTTGTTTATTTGAATAATTCTTTGGGGCTTCGTGGGCTTCGAAAATATTCCCTAGTAGATGGTGCACTTGGTGGCCGGATTCATGGCCGAGCCAATGGGACAATGAAACTCTCTGGCGAAATCCTCCAGATTCCTCAACGGCCCATTGACCGCCATTCGGGGCCAGCTGTGGTTCTGCTGGGCACTGTACGGCGGCCTTTCTTTGGCCCAGCGACGTGTATCCTCGCGGGTGCAGTGCCGCTGGGCGTAGGCCACAAAGAAGAGCGCCGTATTGGAGTAGTTCAGGCCGGGCAGGGTCTCCTTGGAGAGTCGGTTGAAATCGTTGTTCGGCTCCTGGAAGCCCAGCCACGTTAGGTAGGCCCCGAAGGCCACATTGAGGGCGGCACTGTCGGCGATCAGCTGCTGCTTGGCACTGGCATTGGTGTGCAGATACTCCTCCACCTGGCGGCTGAAGCACTCGCTCCGATCGTGGTACCTCCAGGCCGTCAGACCATCCCAAGTGTCACGCTCCAGCAGGCCCACGGACCAGTGTGAATCATCGAAGGCCATGGCCAGTTGGCGTGCCACAGCCACGCCCAGCGTGGCATAGCGCAGCGACTGGCCATAGTGCGAATCGTAGAAGGGGGCCTGCAGCAGGGCCAGGCCGAGGTCGATCTGCCGCTGGACGGGGCGGTACCGCACCCGTGCCTCATACGCCTCCACGGGATCGCTGGGCGAGGGCAGCTCCTCCTCGAAGAGGCGGTCCATTTGCTGCGCCTGCACGGCGACCAGCAGTTGGCGGAGATTCGACCAGTAGTTGTTCCGCTCCAGCTGCAGCTTGTAGGCCAGCGGCCGCTCGTAGTGGGGCAAATGGAGCTTCAGATCCGACAGCTTGCGCAGAGCCACCCGACGGCTGCCCTCCTCGAGCCACTCGGCGCTCAGGCTCTGCTTCAAGGCGTCCTGCAGTTGGCCGTAGAGGGCTTCCAGATCCTTGCGGGCCTCCTCACTGGCAAACTGCCGGGCATACAGCTCGCCCAGGGCCGTGGGCAGGTGCCGCTTGATGCGCCCCAGGCACTCGTTGCGCCTCAAATGGGGGCGATCGTCCAGGGGAAAGGTCAACGCGGACACGGCCCGATACATGATGTAGTTGGCCACTTGGCTGGCATTGTGGGCGGCCACAGTGCGCTGCAGCTGGCGGTAGTACTTGGGCGCGGCCATGTAGACGGGCTTGAAGATCGCATGCCCGTAGCTGGCGTTGACATACGACTCCAGATTGATGCCGTAGATCTTGGAGAAGTCGGGGAGGGCCTTGCGGGTGTAGTTTCCGGCGTACAGCTGCTGTTCGGCGTCCCAGGACGCATCGAAGTCCTGCAGCATGCCACCGCATAGCTCGTGCTCGAAGCTCAGGATATCGGCGGCCAGGCGGGCGGCTGACTCATTGCCGAGCGCCAGCCAGGCCTTCAGCTCGGAGGCCACTCGCCGCTCCAGCGGCTCATAGGCCATGTCGCGTATGTCCAGGCGGTTGTGGGTGCACAGATCCCTGGGAATGACGGTGCTCGGCTCGCTCAAATAGATACTGTTCTCATGGACATTGGCATAGTTGTAGCCGATCCTCAGACCAATCAGTATGTCCATGCCGAAGCGGTGCCGCAGCTCCCCCAGGACCCGCAGCCAGTCGTAGTCGTGGTGATGCACCTCCCAGTTGGAGCCGGGGACGGCGGGAAAGCCACCGTTCTGTTGGATGAACTCGCTGAGGAATTGCTGCTGCTGCTGGCTCTGCTGGGCCTGGGCCACCAAACAGGACTTGTAGAACTCCTTGGCCTGCCGCGCCACTCCGCTGTCCTCCCGATGGGCACTCTCCTCCAGCAAACGCAGCAGCTCCCCATCCGTGCGCTGCTCCAGCTGCGACTGGGGCGTGGCTGCCGCTTGCCACCCGCCGCAGGCATACTCGTAGAAATCCGTACAGGGATCGGCACTGAGATTCAGGTACGAAAGCATCTCCTTGCCCTTGGCATTGCGGATGGTCTGTTCGGTCTGGTAGATGCGCTGGAAGCTGCTGCTGCTCCCCGACGTTGCTGCTGCTGCTGCCGCGGAGTCGGTCGCTGCGGAGGAGCACTTTGGGGCCAGCAAGAGCCCAAGGAGCCCAAGGAAAAACACCGAGCCGGAGAAGGAGTCCGACATGCTGCCGGAGCTCTGGCTGTGAAGCTATCAACTGACGGAGAGAGAGAGCTGCTGCTACTACTGCTGCTGGCTGATAGTCGAGAATCGGGAATCGAGGGTCATTCCCGGGGGTTATCTCTTGCGAGAGTGAATGAGAATAAAAACTAAAGGGGGGGAAAACAAGTGCTTTACTTATAATAGAACACTCTTTGTAAAATACATTTGTGGAAATGGAATGGAGTAGATTTCCCTCTAGTAAAGGGTACACTTGAAGCGCGCGTTCAGCGCGGATCCGCTGGGGCAGCTGTAGGCATTCGAGAACTGCTGCGAATTGGCCAGGGCCGCATTGATGCGCAGCTGTTCGGGCAGCTCCTCGTACCGCTCCAGGGTCTCGGGATAGTCGGAGCAGTACAGCTGCGCATAGGCCAGGTAGAAGAGCTGCTGGTGCGAGTGGTCGAGCAGGGGCAGGCGTTCGCGCTGGTAGATGGCCGTGGTTTCGGCCGAGTTCTTTAGCCACTTGTTGTACGCCCGATAGGCAATGTCCAGGGCCCCGTTGTCGGCCACAATGCGACGCAGGAGCTGCTTATCCTGCACCGGCTTCTCCCGATACTGCACGAAGATGGCGTACTGCTCCCGGAAGCACTGGGCCCGACGCGCATACGAGGTCTCCGAGGTCGAGTCCCACCAGTTGTTCTGGTAGCCATGGCTGTCGTAGCGCCTGCCCTCCGCGTCGAAGCCGTGCAGCATTTGGCGGGCAAGGAGCACGCCCAGTGTGCCATATTTCAGGGCATTCGGATAGGCGGGGTCCCAGAAGAAGCGTGCCTGCAGAAAGGTGATGGGCACCAGGATCTTGTTGCTCTTGAGCTCGTAATGGGGCAGCTTGTGCAGCACCTGGTCCTCGGACACGGGATCCTGCATCAGTTTGGCCAACTTGCGCTGTGTCTCCCACTGCAGGACTGACAGGAGATTCGGATAGAAGTTCCTGGCCTCCAGTTGGAGGCCGTGCGTCTTGCGGATGAGCTGCTGGTCGTCGTGCGATCGGAACTGCAGCTGCAGCGACTCCAGCTTGGCGATGGCCTTCTGCCGCGTCTCCTGGGTGAGCCAGTGCAGCCTCTCGGACGCCTGCAGATCTTCGCGAAAGACCCGCTTGATGTCCGTCCATGTGGACTGCAGTTCGTTGATCATCTGCATGTTGTTGTAGTTCCTGTGGAAGAGACTCTCCAGCTGCTGGGGGAAGTGCCGCTGCGTGAGCTTGATGCACCAGATATCGGGCTGAACGGATTGCGGTATCCTCGCCGCATCCAGGGTGTCCAGGGTCCGCCAGATGGTGTAGTTGGCCAGATGCAGCTTGGGCGTGCCGCGGATCACATCCACCAGATTGGACAGATAGTCCTCCGGCGTCTCGTATATGTCCACGTACAAAGTGTCGCTGAAGATCAGCTGCAAGTAGCGACTGACGTCCACATAGCTTCCGTAGGCGGCCTTCATGTCCGCGGCCGTACGCTGGCGCGTGGTCTGCTCGAGCGTGAACGAAGCATTGTGGGGCAGACCCTTGGCCAGCTGCTCCTCAATGCCGAGGACCTGCGCGGAGACCTCCGCGAGCCACTGCTTGGACTGCTCGGGGAAGTAGAGCTTCAGTTTCTGCTGAATCGAACGCTTGTAGACATCGCGGGTGCCCTGGTAGCGCCCGTCCAGGTAGAGGCGACGCTGTCCCAGCGGCAGTGCGGGGGCACCGAGCTTGATGCGATGCATGTGCTCCTCCTTGTAGTCGACTATCACGTCCAAACCAATGAATATGTCCACGCCCAGCTGCCGCTTCAGGGTGGCCACCACCTTGAGCCAGTCGTACTCGTACTGGTACCACGACGCCACTCGGATCTCGGGCCAGCCGCCGCGAAAGTCCGTCGCCTGGAGAAGGGCGGCCGTCAGGGCGGAGCGTGTGTCGTTCGCCTGCAGGCAGCACGAGCTGAAGAAGTTCTTGAGGATGCGATCTGCACTGCTGTCGCCACTGCGCGCCGAGCTCTTCAGCATTTCGGCACTCTTGCGGATGTACAGCTCTTGGAGCTCCTCCAGATAGTTGGTCCTCTGGTTGCGGTTCCGGGCCGGATGCAGACGCGGCCAATTGCCGCACGCAAAGTTGTAAAAGTTATCGCAGGCTTCTGCTTGGTCCTCTCCCATGTAGGCCTTGATGTGGGCCGCCTTGGCCAGGCGCAGGATGTCATGGGTGTAGTTGGTGGCGAAAGGATGCGTCACTGCAGCGCCAGCCACAGAGAAGGCTCCCAGCAGCAGCAGCGGCAGCATCAGCCTGATTCCAGAGTATTCCATTCGATCTTTAGAGTCTGTTCTGTGTGCTCCGAATGATTGCCGAAACGAAACTGAGCTGAAATCGAGAGATGCGTCGATTTTTGACTGGATTCCGTCTGGGGTCTTATCGTCGTGCCCCAACCCCCAGAGAGCCCCAGAGACCGACCGACCGACCGACCGCTTGATTAGTTAATTAGTTTCATTAACCGATGCAGTGAATATTATTCGCTCATCATTTCAATTACGCGACTCTGACCTAAAATGCTGACCACTTGTCTCTCGCTCTCGCTCTCTCTCTGTCTCTCTCTCCTTGTCTCTTGATCTTGCAATCGCTTTACTCTATTCGCACTTGACCCACAAGGTAGCAGGCGTTCTACTCTTCTCCTCCCACTCGCAGTTAATGAGTTTTCCGGGCATCCCCAAGGTTGCTTGTACTCTAAATTGAAATTTGTTTATCCTCACTTAATCGTTGCTCGTCTCGCTTTAATCTAATGATTCCCTTTAATCATCCCTCTCATTCCAGACATAGAGCTTTTCTTCAGGCGCTAGATTTCTAAATCATTTTTAAAAACACATTACTTGAGACAGTTCCCAGAAGAGTGTTTTTGTCTCAAGTACTGGAAAGTGTTGACTAGAAGTCAGGCGAGACAGCAATCATCACCGGACAAAAGGAAACTTCACACACGGTAAGGCTTTTCTCTCTTATGAAATGTATGTATTTTGAATTCTGGGGCAGAGCCAAGACTAATTTTCCATAGGAACCCGTCAAAAAGTTCTAAAATTAACCAGATTTTTACTTTTAATACAAACAATTTTTATACGATGACCATTTTTCAAAATTCTTTCATCAGAGCTGCCATTTCACGAAAAAGTGAAGCGCAACCAACTTCACTTTGCTCAGAAATCAAGTGGCAACGCTGAAAATGACTAATCAGCTGTTTAAATTAGCTGGAAAAGCACATCCTATTAAAAAAACATTCAAATTGGCTAAAAAGAAGGGGTTTGCTGAGGAAAAAACATCAAAAGAAAGTTGGATGGGTTGCAACTATAGAAAGCGCTGGCTTTCTGTCTGGGATCCGCGGGTAGAAGACTTCATCCAATATCAGTCTGTTTCTTCCGAAAAATGTATCAATATTATAGAAAATTGATTCATTTATCGGAAAAAAATATTTTTACTTAAAAAATCGCAATGCCGAAGCTCTTAAAATAGCAGTTAAATGAAATTTGTAAAAATATACCTACTTAATAATATTCATAATTAAACAGGCAACGTGCAATAGATCGTACCGATTCCCACATTCTTTTCACAGTTTCTGTTCATTAGTCAGCGAAGTGACATGTGATATGGAAAAGATAGTTCTAGTTCAGGCTGTGCCCGTCGCGACGGGGGTTTTATAATGAATAATTAGTTCAGGTTATTCGAATGCTAATACTTTATACGCCCCCGTCGCCGTCAACCGACGGTCGTTTTGAGTGCTGCCCCACTGAGACGTGGTCCATCCTCCAGGGGTTCTATGGTGAAGTTGTACTTGACATGGTAGCCCCGGTTATCCGCCACATAGGTGGCATCCTCCTTGTATAAATAGTTATCGGTGGTGGGATCACGGCCGGGCAGAACCACGGAGGAAGTGCGTTTTCCTGTGATGATCAGTTCGGGTTCCGCTCGAGATGCACTTTCACTGGACGTTGATGTATCTTTGGGCTCGCCCTTTTCCTCTTTCTCACGAATGCTAAGGAAACATCATTAGGGATATTTGAATGGAAAAAATACTGAAAGACTCACTGAAATTCGTAGAACACTTTTGTGGCACCATCGTTCCTTTCGATATACAGACAGATCAATAACAATAGCACGCACAGACACTGAAAGATCATCATTATTGGTTTCTAGATCTCAAAGTGTTCGAGTAATACTCACTGCAGTGGTTCTGATCATTCTAGTTCCCGATGCTAAAAAGCACTGAATGAATGCAGTTTCTGCTTCGTATACGATATTTATTTATTTGTGCAATCTATGGAGCAATACGGAACAGGTTTAACCGGTCGATAGCATTGCAACTTGAGAGTTTTCCTCCGCACCATTTACTCTTTCCGACAGAGGATAGATATAGCGAGATATGTCTAGTCGTGTTGGGTGTTGTGACTCTTTACATCGGTATTGACTATCATTATTGACTAGATTTAATAATTTCCACCGCACCGACTCGACGTGACGATCGTGATGCTGATTGACAGTAATTGCTCTTGATTGGCTGTGTCATCAATACTGCTCTCTGTGTGGATGTGTGTGTGTGTGGGGAAATATCAGGGAAATCTATACATTTTGGGGATATTACGTTGGGATATTCAATGATCTACATCTACAACCTATATCGTGTTTTCATGTTTTATTTTGTATTCCAATATAAATTACATTCTTTTTTCTTAACCCAATCTTGTGAGTATTTTTAAAAGCTGCGCACTCAATCGAGGTCCAATACTATTTGGCTGGGACTCACACTCGGCCGGCACATTAGACATATCCTTATCACAGCAAGGAATTGGTAAAGGCACAATATTTATTGGACCAACTTCTATGGACTTTGTTCTTTCATTTTCCCCATGAGAAGTCTTCATTTGCTCAGTGTTTTCGGTGGTGGAGGTGATCATCATCACCCCAGGAGTTGGAGAACGAGTGGGTAAAGGTACAATCTTTTCTACTGTAGGAATGGTTGTGCTGTGTGGTTCCATTCCGTAAAGTTGGATATCTTTCTCTGCATTCAACTGCGAATGGGATGTTGAATGTTCTGGTATGGGAACCTCTGTAGAGACTTCTGGTAAATTTTTCTCGTCATTATTTCCATTAGAAATCTTCATTTGTTCACTATTTATGATGCTTGAAGTTGTGTTCGTTGAAGAACGCGTGGGCACAATCTTTTCGGAGTCCAGATCTATTGTAGGAATGGTTGTACTTTGTGGCACCGTTCGAAAGAGTTCGATATCTTCCTCGGCATTCAACTGGGATATATATTCCGGTATTGTAGCATCTGGTTGGACTTCTGGTAACTTTGTCTGCTGTTGGTTCCCATTGAAAGTCGTTGTTTGTTCAGTATTTGGGATGGCACATGAACTGGCGATGGTGACCCCACCAAGTAGAATAAATACCATCTAAATGTACGAGATATATTGATATTTAATTGAAACTTAGCTGAATGTCATTCGATACTTACATACGCTTGCATTTTCACTCGATTACTGAGACCCGATCTCAGTTGCAGCTGGGTTTTATATCTGTATGGAGTCTCCGCCCCGGACTACGAGTCGTTAATCCAAGTTGGAACAAACGGGTTCGGATCGTGAGATTCATTATATTTTGAGTGTAAATAAAAGAGAGAATAATACTCTTACAATTAATTGTTGATTGTATTTTGTAATAGTTTTTAATGAAGGTTGGAATTTTCTATGTTCTTAGAGAGTGTTCCTAGGAGAGTATTTTGGCTTTAGAAAGTTTTATCAGTTTTAAGTGAGAACTTTCAATAAAGCTGCACTTAGCCTTGGGCCAATTTTATATGGATTTCGCTGAGAATCCTTCGTTGATCCTTCAGTGGAGGATTCTGTGGAGATTGGTGTGGATTTCTCTGTGAAGATTTCTTTATATTTTTCTCTGGAGATTGGTGTGGATTTTTCTGTAAAGATTGATGAAGATTTTTCTGTGGAGATTTGTGTGGATTTTTCTGTGGATATTGGTAAGGATTTTTCTGAGGAGATTGGTGTGGATTTTTCTGTGGAGGTTGGTGTGGATTTCTCTGTGGAGATTGGTGTACATTTTTCTGTTGTTTCTTTAAGAGTTGTTGATTTTGGTATTGATGATTTTATATTTAATTGAACATCCCGTATTCCATTCTTGTTTAAATCATTTGGCACCGTCGATTCATCTGTTTTTTGATCCTGTAGTGTAGATATCTGGGAGTAGGTCGCTGTAGTATCTACAGGATGCGCATAGATCCCCAAACATGCAAAGATGCTAAGAAGGAGTAGATGTACCAGCATCTAAAATGGGAATATGTTTATTTAGAATTTACTTATTCTTTGGATAGATCTGTACTTGCATTCGATTGCATTTTCCGTTGCGTTCTGTTTAGATTTCCCACATGGCATAGACTTTATATATTTGTGCTTCGATTGATCGTTAAAAATCAATAGAATTCCCAAACAGACAGAGAGGGCAGGGCAGAGGCGGGGGCAGGGCAGAGGCGGGGGCAGAGGCGGGGGCAGTGCCTTTGGTCGTCTACTTTTAAATGGGCGTTGAAACGTTGAAAGCCCATCAAAACGGGTTAAGATCATTAAGTGCATACCGGTATGATGTTTGTTGTATAATTTTGAGTATATTTTGGGAAATAACATTTAAATGATAGAACATATTGTATTGTAGAATCGGTAAGGCTACGAGAGAATTTTCAACAGCTTTGCACTGAGTCTTGGTCCAATGAAGTCTGGTACAAGGAAACAATCATCTCCGTAGATGGAATAACAATCGAAGGTTGTTTCCTCAGCGTTGGATGGAGTTGTAGAAGATGGTGCAGAAGAATCCGCGATGAGGTTATCCCTGGCTGGTGATCCTTTCAGAACAGTCAATAGCCTGGAGACTTTTGTGGCTGGTGATTTGGGGTCGTTGATCTCTGCTCTCTCCTCTGGTGTATCCTGTGGTGTCCTGGCAATTGGAGTTCCAGCTGTAGATGTAGTCGTGTCCAGGGCACTGGAACTCTCAGGACTCCCACTTAACTTCAACCAAAGTAAGATGCTTATCAAAATTACATAAACTATGACCTGTAATGGTGAAAAAATGTTGGTTTTAATCCTCTGGGATGATCGTTCACGTTCTCTACTTACAATCGATTGCATTTTCCGTTGTGTTCTGTTTAGATTTCCCACCTGCGAGCGAGCTTTTATATTCCCTCGGGTCGTTGAAAATGCATAGAATTACCCAGACAAGGCGGGTAGCTATCGACTCATTAACTGTGGGCCCCTGATGTTGGGGGCAGCTTCTTGGTCTATAGTTTCGCATTGGGCGTTGCTTTTAGATGGGGAAAATCTTTTTTTAACTTTTAATGAGGTCTTTCGTAGGTTCCCTGATCTATATATTGTATTTATATTTAGAAGGTGATTCCATCGACATTGCTTCAGGGTGTTATGGTTTTTAATCCATATCTGTTTAGTGTATCGATTTCAATAGGTGATTCATTCGGATGTCAACTAAATATTTGCATTAATGAATGTTTAATTTCATAAGTGAACCCAATACTTGGTTCTTGGCACGCGACCATGATTCATAGGTGACTATTCATCAAATATATATCACTTAATTGTCACTTATTAAATATTCACTGTGCTTGTTGCTAAGTACATCCATTATTAACCATACACACGTTCTTTCAATGCTATCAGTATCCAGAACAATCATTGATCTCTGTCTGTCTCTTATTTGTTCCCGAACTATTACAGTCTCTCCCTCTTTCTGTATGTTTCCATTTCTGTATCTTAATCTCTTGATCTGTCTCAATCTTATTCTCAATCAGTATCTAAGACTGGCTCTTTCTTAAATGCAACGGACGTTGAAACTACTAAAACGGCTAGAAGGGCATTCCCTTGCTGCCAACTGCTCCCATTGCTCCGAGATTTTTTCGTCGACCGATGACGCGCAAGCGAAGAGTCCAAAGGAGAATGCTCGTGAATTCAAAAACACGGCGTTACGATGAAATTCTCAGTAGTACCTACCGTAAAATAAGGCCCAAAAGATATTCCCTACAACACTTTGTACATCTCTCTGCCGCTCTCTCTCTCTCTCTCCCAGCGTTGCTTGGAAGTAGTGAACATGCCTTTGGCGAAGGTCGGGGTCACCAGTTTGTGGTATCAAAATAGACTTTTTAAAAACTTTTACTGATAGTCCAAGCGCAATCGCAATTCGGTATCGTACTCTTATAGTTTTTCTGTAGAAAATATTAGATAGCTTATTTCACAGCTTTGGAGAGGAATCCCCCAATCAATCAGTAATCTGATTTAAATCGAAATTGAAAGCAATTTGTATTGGCTTTTAGTTTGAAACTTTTATTAGCACTGACTCATAAATTTGCATTATATAAGAGTGACAATTAATCGTATGAGAGTCTAGATTTTATTCTTATAAATAGTAGTAGAGTAAAAGCTTTAAATATTAGAGCGTTTTACTCAGGCTTCCTTTGTTTAACATAATGGGAAGCAGAATTACTTGGAGATACTTAGAGTTAGGATATGTTTTAGCTAAATGTATACATAAACTAACTTTAAGCTAGAATCTTCAGCAACTTGGCTGATAGATTGTTCACTGGCTCCGACACAGTCCCTTGGCCTGCATTTAGTTTGTTCGATGAAAGTATAAAATGAAAATCCAACGCGCCTTAACGCCGAAAACGTTCCCGAAAAGCGTTTGGAATGCCCTTCGACTTCTTAGTTTTGTTTCACCTGAAGGGCAGGCTTAGATGTGGCTTTGGTGCTTCTCTGCTTCTGACTGGAGTTTTCTCTGATGTGTCGCTTCTCTAAGCTGTCGTTGATAACTGTATGTTGAGTGTGACGATCGCTGTGGCTTTTATACTGTCGTATATTCTGTCTGGTCAACGTAGAGTGCAATGCCCATGGCACACGCCAAGGGGCGGGAATTTTCCCACACAGCGACCGTTTACCAGTTGTGAGAAAAATCACCGAACGATCGATTCAATTAAGGTCTATAAAATTAGAGCTATATTTAGCTGTGACACCTCAAACATCAATTGTCGTTACAAATTCCATGGGGCTATAACGAAATCCAAGACAGGTATTCAGGTATTCGTCTGTTTTGGCATATACATACATAACTACTATTTGTATGTATGTGTATTGTTTGCAACAGAAATGTTCGGATTACATGTGAATTTGATACGATGGTCGTACGTGCTGAGTCACAGCTGGACTTTGAGACAGAGAAAACCATATAAAATGTGCTAATGAAAGACAATATCTGTTTGGCTGGAAAATGTTTTGATTAATATTGATGGCTGTTTCGATTTAAATATGTTTAAATTATTCATTTGTATTATCGCAGTATAGCGACCGATAGAAATAGGTTCAGTTGAAGAATATTTAATTACAACGGCAGCAGCGACCTATGCGCAGTGCATGCAAAAACATGCGTGCCGATCCCTGCTCTAAATGCATAACGAAGCTTTTGATGAGTGGGAGAAAGAGAGAGAGCTAGAGCGCGAGAGAAGCTTAATTGCTGCTGCTGCTGCTAGCCGAAAGCAAACGAAAGCGGGAGATGGAGAGAGCTAAAGCTGGAGGGGGAAGCTTAGATGTAACTGAACGAAAGAAGGGCGCGAGCGATTGGCGAAAGAGAGCGAAAGCACCACCTGGTAAAATATCACCATGGGCGGGAGATGAAGAATGAAAGAATGGTACAGCTTTGGCTGCCGTTAAGCATACACATACACTGACATAAGTAACCGTGTTTCGGTACAGTGGGCAGTCCAATGAGCGAACAAAATTATAGAATTACTTTGGGCTTCATCAATGGCTATGATTTATATTGTTTTAGGGCTGACTGACCCCCAGAATATCTTATTTTTATTTTTTCTGTTTAAGTAAAAAAAAAACAACTAAATTTTCCTTCAACAAGAAACAAAAAAAATATATATCCCAAGATTTTTTGAGCACCGTTTATAATTATAAAAAAATTTAAAAAATGCCATTGCTTTCTTAACTAACCAAAATTCGAATATTATTAACATTTTCTTGAACAATTTGACCTTTGATTCTATCTATAAATTTTTTGTACAAAAAACAACCAAAACTTAAACTGTAAAAAATAAACACTTTGTTTGAATAAATAATTTTCATAGAGGGGATGCAAAAAAAAAAAGAAGAGTTGAAATATTTTGAAGATCTCGTTCTTCATTTGCTTTTCCGTTGCGCATTTTAGTTGTAAAATTCTTTGCTTTGTTTTTAGTGTCTAATTTTTGAATTTAAAGTCAAAAAAATAGTTAAAAATAAAGCAAAGTAAGCCTTAGAGAGTATTTTTTATAATTTCTGTTGTTTGTGTTATGCGAAGCAAACTCACGTGTATCCCCTCTTCAAAATTATTTATTTTCAGACTCAGTATAAAAAGTGTTTTGCGCCTCTGCCCCCCAAAAATTGATCAGAAAAAGCAAACAAAGAAAGTATACGTATATATAGCGAAAAGATACATATATCTACATATATATAGGGAGGGGAAACCGTTAATGATCGCTAAGCCATAGACGATAGACCGATCCGACAGCAGACGACGTGCAAAAGCCTGCCACGGTGTGGGGTTTTCTGTACCGGTGTGCCACGGCAGCCCCTGGTGCTGGCATGGGCGCCAACGTCTCGCAGCTGGAGCGGGAGATCGGCTCGGATCTGTTTCCGGCCAACGAGCACTACTTCGGGCTGGTGAACTTTGGCAACACCTGCTACAGCAACTCGGTGCTGCAGGCCCTCTACTTCTGCAAGCCCTTCCGCGAGAAGGTGCTCGAGTACAAGGCCAAGAACAAGCGGCCCAAGGAGACGCTGCTCTCCTGCCTCGCGGACCTCTTCTACAGCATTGCCACGCAGAAGAAGAAGGTCGGCTCCATAGCGCCCAAGAAGTTCATCACGCGGCTGCGCAAGGAGAAGGAGGAGTTCGACAACTACATGCAGCAGGATGCCCATGAGTTCCTCAACTTTCTGATCAATCACATCAACGAGATCATCCTGGCCGAACGCAATGCCGGCCCCACCCATGGCAATGCCAATGGCAACGGCAACGGAAAGTCGTCTGGCGGAGCAGGAGGAGGAGCCAGCACCTCCCAAATGGCCACCAGCACAGCCAGCAAATCGAGCTCCACCTCCAACTCGAACTCAAACTCCAACTCGACCTCCAATTCGACGACCACCAATGGGAACAGCAGCAACTCGACGGGCTCCCTGAATGCGGCCACCACGAGTGTGCTGGATGCCAGCGGCGGCCTGACGGCCACGACCACGCCCCTGGTGCAGACGAACGGCGCCAATTCGGAGCCCACCTGGGTGCACGAGATCTTCCAGGGCATCCTGACGTCGGAGACGCGTTGCCTCAACTGCGAGACGGTGAGCAGCAAGGACGAGAACTTCTTCGATCTGCAGGTGGACGTCGATCAGAACACCTCGATCACGCACTGTCTGCGGTGCTTCAGCAACACGGAGACCCTCTGCTCGGACAACAAGTTCAAGTGCGACAACTGCTGCAGCTACCAGGAGGCCCAGAAGCGGATGCGCGTCAAGAAGCTGCCCATGATTCTGGCCCTGCACCTGAAGCGATTCAAGTACATGGAGCAATTCAACCGCCACATCAAGGTGTCGCATCGCGTGGTCTTTCCGCTCGAGCTGCGGCTATTCAACACCTCCGACGATGCCGTCAATCCGGACCGATTGTACGATCTGACGGCCGTGGTCATACACTGCGGATCGGGCCCCAATCGGGGCCACTACATCAGCATCGTGAAGAGCCACGGCCTGTGGCTGCTGTTCGATGACGACATGGTCGATAAGATTGAGGCCTCCACCATCGAGGACTTTTACGGCCTCACCTCGGACATACACAAGTCCTCGGAGACGGGCTATATACTATTTTATCAGTCAAGGGATTGCGCCTAGGCGCCTACATTCTACAATCCACATCCCAGATCCTATTTCATGTTTGTGTTTGTTACTTTTAAGACAACAATTTTAAAGACTATTACGAGTGTCTATCTGTATCTATCTATCCCCACACATCATGTTACCCATCCCCCAACTTTGCTTACCAATAAAACAAGAAAACATGCACGATAAACGAGAAATACTTGGTCTAGGTCAGGGGCTATATCTGTGCGTCGGTTCAGTCAACTCATTTCAGGTCTGGTGGGGTGGGGGATCGGACCTCGGACGTGGGACGTCTACAAATGTGAGATTTCCCAGACCAACGGTAGCCTATAATTTTCTGTCGCACTTACGATTATTCTTGGGTAATATTAATTCCATTGAATTCCCCCCATTGATCACCAAACACACTCAGGTGTTGTATGACGCTAATTGATAATTGATATGGCGATACCTTAGATCTGGCCCGACGCATCGTTGCTGGCTTAGTCAGCGCAGTCGGACTGAGCTGTGCTGTGGGTGGGTGGGGGGCACGTGATGCCAGCCCAGGGCCCAGTTCCCAGTTCCCAGTCTATGCAACTGTCTCGAGCATAAATCAAAGTTCTAACCATATCTGCAGTTGTGAATTTCTAACGTTAAGTAAGTTGTGACATAACCAGAGGGCGGGGGGCGTTGAGGTATATTCTATATCTGTCTTGAGTTATGGCATTTCTAAGTTAATCGTTAAGCGGTAATCATTAGAGGAGTTACTTCACCGGTTACTCCGAATCCATCATGTGAGTGGCATGCAACATCTATGCATAGCTAATTGTGGGTTTAAGTTGTGTCATCCGTAGTTTCCCTTTTTTTTCTTTCTTAATTTTTACAGCGATTATGCAAGAGAAAAGTCTCTGCCGAATGCAACTGCCAACTGAATATTGTAGTATCTTTTGTTGTACAAATTTCAAGGCTCTCTATCTCCGCTTTGGCAAATGGCAAATCGTTAGGCAATGCCGAGAAAATGCCATGAATAAAACAGGTTCAATGCAACCCAAGAGAGCCTCAAGGCATATTTATGTATGGGTTTTTTTAATGAAGTCTACCATCAGGCAGGCAGGCAGGCAGACAGACAGACAGATAGG
The DNA here is from genome assembly GCA_963969585.1 of Drosophila helvetica. NCBI lineage: Eukaryota > Metazoa > Arthropoda > Insecta > Diptera > Drosophilidae > Drosophila > Drosophila helvetica. The sequence continues at coordinate 44,273,236 of OZ018403.1, forward strand.
CCGGTCAGGCAGGCAGGTGAGGGTATTTATATGGCCGGTATAGAGTACAGGGGTATATGCGTATTAAATACACATTTAACAGGCAAAAGGAAGCCATAAACTGTCCTAAATCTCAGCGGCTATAACTCTTTTGATATTTTAAATTCTGTGTCATTCGGAAAAGCCAGCATCATTTAAAGCAGGGAACGAAAATAACAATTATTTTATATTTTTGTAGCCGAAAAAATCATCGACTATGCCAATATGCGAATATGCCAATATTATAAAGTGAATAAATATCTTCTAGATAAGCCAAAATGATTTGCAATCGAATCAGTTTCATGGTCATTATTATACCTCGCTTTCTTCCAGTGAGACTCGTAATATTATTGCATATATCGATCGATATCCACCAAAGATTATTTATAGGCATATGCTGTTCCGATATGTGCTTTACAAATTAAATTTTATCCCATGTGTAGGGTATTTGAAATGAGCTTCTCTCTAGTGCATTTTCCCCAGTCCACTATACTTTCGTCGGGCATGTCATGGCAAAGATTTACCAATTTGTACGATGGAGACAAGCGTTAAACGCCATTGACAACCGCCAGATGATGCCACAGACGGACTCTGCCACAGCGAAGAGGCGGATCGGATCGGACTGGAAGCGTGTGGCAGTTGCACGCATTTGGCGGCTGCGTAGGCATCGGGCTTGGGTTTTTTTGTCGCCCGTCATGTGGCCGGTGGGGGGCTTGCGGCGCACTTGATCGATCGGTTTTATCTTATGGTCCGGCTAGACTATTCCGCATTTTATGGCGAGCGATAATTACGCATGATTTCTACTTTCACTTTGTGGCAAAGCGGAAAAACTCCATGCCACACTCCATGCCACGCTTTACGCAACTTTGTCTTTCCTCCATGAAATGTGCTTGGTATTTGCGGCTTGTTTTCGATTTCATCTCTCATTTGCAGGGATCTGAGATCTGAGACCGAATGCCAGTTGACATTTGACATTTGACATATTGTCGCACGTCAAGGTCTGCTCTGCATCGGTGGCAGAACAGCAGGAACATGTCGTCGTGCGGTTGTCAGGCCATGTTGCAACATTTCCTTTCTCCTCCTACCATATGTTCTCTGCTTTTCTGGGGCACTGATTGTGAAATTGTCAATACGTTTGGTGGCGTATGTACATGCGCTTGAAAAGGGTCTTGTGATTTTTTAACAGATTCTAGCAATGGAAAGCAGAAAACATATATTCGGGTGGATATAGATCGATAAGAATGGATCAAAATGGGTTAAATTTCGTATAGATACCATCGTTCCCTCAAAAAAGTTCATCGAATATGGATCTGGTATAAAAAATGTGTATAACTAAGGGAAAGAAGGTAGTATCATTGACTATAGAATAGATATAAAAATATTAGAATGGATATAGATGGACAATAATGGATCATAATGGGTTACATTTCATATAGATACCATCGTTTTTTAGCAAATGTGGATGTGGAATGGGGATCTGGTATAAAAAGAGGGAAAATCAGGGGAAAAAAGCTAGTACCCTTGACTATAGAACGGATATATGTACATATCTTCAGGCACATCTATCTGTTTCCTTGATATTACATCGATCGAAGAGATTGGATCATAATAGGATAGCTATTATATTGTTTTATTGCCAGTAAAGTTCATCTAAAGTGGATCAAGTGATGCTTCAAATGGTAATAATCTACCATCAATCAGTACCCAAAATCTAGACATCTTTTCTTCCCAAAAACTAGAAAGTATCTTCTAGCAAAAATAAGATAAATAAAATATGAAAATCTCATATGTCCCACGGGTGCCTGCCCCCTGCCCCCTTTGTCTCCTCTCTGGCTGTGAAAAATAGAGCCTCTCCCGCGTCTGAGTAAACAAAACGACAGTCCTCCATTTCAACACAGCCACAGTCTTTAATTAGCTCGTTTGCCACATGTGGCCTGCGCCCCTGTGCACCCCTCTGCGGCACCCTTGTACACCCTTTCCCCCTTTTCGCTGGATGGATGGATCGCTGGATCGCTGGAGATTTGTCGTGCGAGGGCGGCCCCTGACATAATTACGGCCTGTTAGGAAATTAAATATGTCATTAAATGTTCTTCAATAATATTTTGCTGTCGCTGCATTGGGGAAAATGATAAATTACCAGCCAAAAAGTAACCTGAAACCCTTGAATATATACGAGTAGATATTCGAGTATATACTATATACTCACTGGGTATTCATGATGTTATTCAAAATAGGGAGCCAGGGAGCCTGCCCGCCCCCACCCCCAACGATTCGGCGTCATCTCTTTATTGCGTCTTTGGTTATGCGCAGAAATATTCGCGCAGCATGGGATGGGATGGGATGGGATGCCTCTTAACCCAGGAGGCAACAAAGTGCAACCTCTCGCCTCGGAGCTGCAGCTAGAGATGGACCCACCGCAAAGGCAAAGGCAAAAAAAACGACGCTGCTCCGTTCCGTGAATTGTTTTTTTTTTTTTTGTTTACTTTGGCAACTTTATTTTTGTGGCACGACCATTGAGATGTGGGAGGTCAGGAGTATTAGTGCTATTCCAGGGTGGATTTCATGCTAATTCGAGTCCGACTGGCGGTGGTGCCGCAATTGGAATGGCAGTGGGGGGTGGCTCAAGCAGTGACAGTCGTCGAACGATGAGTCATTCCCTTGGACTGCACTTGCGAATTGGGTGGAAAAATAAAACTAAATTAAATTAAAACTCGGGAAAAACAAGAGGCAATCGAATCAATAACTGGCGCCACCTAAAAGTATGCCCCGAATTCTGACTGGTAGCTGTATCTTTTTCTCTGGCTCTGAGGCGCTCTCTCTCTCTCTCTCTCTCTCTTTACGATCATTGCTGTTCTGTTTGGTATTTAAAATTTATGGATTATGAGAGCACGATCTGTACCCCACAAAGAATCGGCTTCACTTTGTCCCCTCTCCATCTCTGAAACGGACAATAATTAATTGAAAAATAAAACTCAGAGTTTGCAAAAATATGATATGAGTATCTCACAGATATACTGTGTCTGTATCTGCCTGTGTGTTGGATATTTTTCGTATCTACGTGTAAACAAGCCAATTGTTGTTCATTGAAACCCACATATCTGTTGTGTTTTCACTGCCTCCGGCTCTTGCTCTGGCTCTTGCTCTGGCTCTTGCTCTGGCTCTGGTTTTGTTTGTTGTTTATTCAGTAAAATTCAGTCTCGGATAAACAGCTGATATGTGAATGAGTTTTGTCGGGAGAGAGTGGGAACCGAGCGGGGCAGATAGGGGTCTCTTCTGGAGGGAATAATTCATCAGATGATGCATAATTAATACACAGCTCGTATACAGCTCCATTGTATTCGAAACAGATCTCCGAAAAAGGGGAAAAGGGAAGTACAATTTATGTGCATTTTTAATAGTTTTATTGGAAAAATGTAGTACGCTCCGACTGACTGGCTGATTGTCTGATTGTCTGATCGTCTGCTTGTAATTGTTAATGAGGCACTTGTGCGCCCCCCTCGAATATCGAGAAAACTGTGATATAATTTTATGTTTCGGTGTTTGGTTTCAAGTGGCATTCGGTCCGTGTCAAGGGTCGGGGCAGATGTTTGCTTTAGTCGCGGCACGTGCACACAGGCACAGGCACAGGCGCAGGCACACCCTCCCTCGAAGATGGGAACCGGCAACTCGATCTTCATCCTGCCGGAAGCCCTAGAGATCTTTCCTTTTGCCACCCTCGAAGAGTGCGTGGATGATCTCTCTTGTGGGATGGGATCCGATGGTTTGTTTGTGCCTGGACAGAGTACACACTTGCTTTTCCACTTGAGTTGCTCCATTAGTCTCGGGGAATAAATCAAAATCTGCAGTGGATTCCATTTCCAGATGGTCCGGTGGCTTGTACGAGTATATTTTATTTATGATAATGATATATGGGGTCTCTGCTAAGCTCGTTGATTCTATCTGAATGATTTGCAGCTCTTTGCTGCTCTCTGGAAAAGTATCTTATATATTAACAGCATAGCAAAAGATTTATAAATCAATAAATAAAACAAATTATATTTAAAAGCTTGTTTTATAAGTATTCTCCATCAAAAGTATCTTCTATGAGACCTTTCTTTTATTCAAAGTATCTTCAATCTGAAGGATCCTCTATCAGAAGTATCTTTTGTCAGAAGTATCTTTTATCAGAAGTATGTTCTATCAGAAGTATTTTCTATCAGAAGTATCTTATATCAGAAGTATCTTCTATCAGAAGTATCTTCTATCAGAAGTATCTTCTATCAGAAGTATCTTCTATCAGAAGTATCTTTTGTCATGCGTATCTTCTATCAGAAGTATCTTTTATCAGAAGTATCTTTTATCAGAAGTATCTTTTATCAGAAGTATCTTCCATCAGAGGTATCTTTTATCAGAAGAATCTTTTATCAGAAGTATTTTTTGTGATAAGAATCTTTCACTAGAGGAATCTTCCTCCAAAAGTATCTTCTATCAGAAGTATCTTTTAACAGAAGTATTTTCTGTGATAAGGATCTTTCACTAGAAGAATCTTCCACCAAAAGTATCTTATATCAGAAGTAGCTTCCATCAGAAGTATCTTCGATCAGATTTAACTTCTATCCAATTATCTTAAATATCTTATCGGAAGTATCTTCTTTTCTCCTATGCGAATTATCTTCCATCAGAATCATGTATATGCCATCAAAAGTATCTTCCATCAGAAGTATCTTCCATTAGAAGTATCTTCTAAAATCTTTTATCTCATATCAAAATTCTCCTCTATCAGCTCTTTGGCTCCCACCGAAAGCTATCTTCTATCTATTCTCTGAGTAATATCGTGCCTCTACCGCTCTCAGCATCCACAAGAGGCACACACACACACACAGACACCCTGCACTTGCTCCTCCACAGGCGTATCCATGAAGTTTGTCGCTTGTGTACGCTCTCGTTTTCACTTTTCGCTCGAGCATTTATTTTTTTTTTTTATTATTTTTTTTTTTTTGGGGTTAAATCCCCACTGCACATTGTATAATGTATTCCGATGCGAGGCTACGGCGTAGCCATACCCGTACTTCGTGCGTTTTCGGTTCGCTTTTCATTCCGCTCACAAACACCCATGCAGACACACAGATACACCCCGAAGATACTGGGGGAGGCGGCGCCCTATCCCCACACACATAGCTAGACCCGGAGAGTCTCGTCGCTTTGTAGTCGCTGCCTCGTTGCCGCTTTGTTGCTGTTGCTTCTGCTGCTGCTGCTGCTGTCGTCTGCTGTCGTTGTCGTGGTCGTCTGGTCGGTCGTCGCTTGCTCGCTCGCTCGCTCGCTCGCTCGCGTTTTTTCCCCGTCAGTCAGTCTCCTTGGGCTTGTGCAACTGTGAAAATGTGCGGAGCATCGTCGTCGTCGTAGTCGTAGTCGTGTGGATTGTGAAAAAGAGACATTTTATACATATTTTTATATTATTTTCATTTCGTTTAATTTGTTTACGCGCCCATCGCCCGTCGTTTCGTTGCATGGTGTGTGGTGTGTGAAAACTCGTAGATACTTTGGCCGAATCAAAGCGAAAAACAACTTGAAGCCGCAGTAATTGTGCGTGGGCCAGCAGGCCCGAGTGAATTATCCGCCAGATACGCCACAGATTGGCCACAATCTCAAGTGCATTCGTATATGTATCTCGCTCCCTGTGTGTGTGTCTCTGTGCCGCTGTGCCCCTGTGCCCCTGTGTTTGTGTCTCAATGTATCTTTAAACGAACAAAGCGAAGCGAATTCAGCGACAAAGGGAACGCTCTTTGAACACCACAAATATTCGGATTATCTAATACTATAAATCGAATGGGTAAAGTAGGGAAACAAGCGACACATAATAGTGTCTCATTTTTTACGAGTTTTCTGCAGTAGGAAATGAGATCATCTCCAGGCATTGGAGGTGCCTCAGTGCATCGGTGGCGCCATAGGCCCTGTGGGGTTCCGTGCCCCCACCCTTATCTTATCGCTACATTCAGGTGGAAAGTACTCGGGCATGCCCAACGGGTGTATTCACGCCAAATCGGAGCATTTGACATGCTGATAAGATCCCCTCAGAGTAGCTGCTATATTTGTTATTCTGTTTCGAGTAGCTACAAACCGAAAAATGTGCATTTACTTTGCAGTAGCTACTGTATCTAGATGCTTTTCTTAATAGAAGATACTGTATCTCAGAGTAAGCTTTGATTTAGCTAATGTATCTCTGCATCCGCATTTCTGTAGTAGCTACTGTATCTGTGCATCTGGCAGTAGTGAATGTATCTCTGTATCTGTCAGTGGCACCTTATCTCTAGGGATCCCCCTGGTCTCAACAACTGCCTAGGAATAGTGTTTGTATCTGTATCTCAGCCTATGGCTTACTGTAGCCAATGTATCTCAGCTTCACAGTAGCTACTGGATCTCTGGAATCTTTGTATCTTCCTCTACCAGACAGTAGCTGCTGTATCTACTGTATCCCGGATCTAATCTTTGGATATTTTACTCATATCGGCGTCAGTGAGGAAAGCGAGTGAGCCAGGGGTTGGCACTGTAGTAGCATTTGTATCTGTATCTCAGTCTGCTCCAGCATATTCACACCTTGGAGTATCTCATGTATCTCTATCGTAATAGCTATTGTATCTATGCCTGCCAAAAGCTACTGTATCTCTGAATCTGCTTCTGCCTGGCCGTAGCAACTGTATCTAAACATTCTCCTGATGTATCTCGGGAGGCCTTTGTCTAACGATCTGAATACTAGGATCTCCGCCTGTTCGTGCTTACACCTTCCCGCAGCTCATGTATCTCGGCACCTGTCCCGCCATGGCTATTGTATCTGTGGCTACCAAAAGCTACAGTATCTTGCGGCAGTACTAGCCACAGCATACAGTATCTGTGCATCTGTTTTTAGGCAGCTTTCCGAAATAGCTTTGACCTTTTCTTCTTGACTTCCGCATCGATATGCACACATGCGTTTGTTGATTTCGTAATTGCCATTGCAAGTGCAGCGGCAAGTGCAGCAGCAACTGCAACCGCCAGTGGGAATGCGAATGGGAATCCGAATCCGAATCCGAGTGCTTCTGTGGATACATTTTCTTTTCGCTGGCTCGTTTAATTGTGGGCTCTGGCGCAAGAGGGCGCAATAGAGTTTTCTAGGCATTTTCCATTACCAATGTAGGCCAACAAGTGCGTTGAACTAGAAGCCACAACAGAACAGAACGGAGGCAGGGCCAGAAGCTGACGTCAGATTGCACTTGGGGGGAAAACGGGGGAAAGGTGATCCTGAGAATTAAAGAAGGAAAACACCTAAACAAACAGCCGGGAAATAAAGTTCAAAATGTGATTGAACGCAGGAGAAGTACGTACTGGGGGGAGACTGTACTGTGCCGCTTGTGCCGCTTGCGGCACGCACTGTTTATTTCTGTGTTGTTGCAAGGTGCAAAGAGAAATCCAAATGAGTTGCGTGCACAAAATCGAAATGCGAAATGCAACGTGCAACGTGCAGCGTGCGGCGTGCAACGTGCAAGAACTTCTGGCAGCGGCAGCTGGAGCGTGCAGCCCGCTTATCGGCGGAGGGGAGGGGGAATGGGGGCGGGGTGGAGATGCTTAAATGCCACGTGAATGCTTTTCCTATGGCTTTGCCTTTCTTTGCTTTTCTTGGAGTGTATCTTGAGTGTGGGCGGGAGGGGGGTCTAAAGGGGGGTTCTCCTTGGCTGACTGCCAGCTGCCAGCGGCAGCAGGTCCTTGGTGCGCCTGAGCACTCCTCGCTGCCTCCTCGGGCTGGCCATTCTTCCTGCTCACGTTGCCCCTTGTTGTGTGGCAGGGACTTTCTCTTTTCCGATATTGGGGTACTTTTCCACTATTGCGCATTTATCCTGCTGTCGCCCCACAGGACTGCGACTCCTGCCCCAAGCCCTAGCCGGGACTGTCTTTGTCTGAAAGTTTTCCCATCGAAGCCAGCTTTTTGGGCGTGTCCAAAGGGGGTTTTCTTTTGTGTTGGTGCAGTTTTCTGTTTGGCATCTAATTGCAGAGACACTCGTAGAGCATCGCTTCGGTGATGTCAATCATCAGATATGCCAGATATTTATTCTATATACTACATTATGTGGCACGAACGAGCACCTGGCTCTTGTTGATCTTCTAATTCTTTTGGCAAGCGGCACATGATTTCGTTCTAGATGGATTTCAATGGCAAACATTATGACACATCCACGCAAATGTCTGTCTGGCTGGGCTGTGCTGTGCTGTCAAGTTAATAATGAACTTGGCTAACAATTTCAGTCGAAAAATTGTTAAATTTAGACACCATTTTGAAACTAGGGCCCAAGGCACAAGGCCCAAGGCGAAAAGTCGCCGGGGAAAGCAGCATTTCCTTTTGGCCGGAAATTTATGCGCATAAATTAGGATCCTCGACTGGCCTAACGACCCTCTAAACGAGGCCTGAATGCAGTTAATTTTTGGGCTGCTAACAAGCCCGAAAGCCATGCAGGCGCCTGTCTTGAGGTTGGCCAAAAAACTGCAGCGGCCCGTAAATCCTACCCTCGGAGACGTGCCACATTTTGTGGCAGGCAGGCAGGCCAGAGAGCTTTGTTTATTACCAAATGCTGTTGTTTAGACAAGATAATTTTAGGCCATTTTCTCCGTTTGAAACTCCGCGCGTAAAACATATTAAAATCTCGACTGCAGAAAACTCGTAAATTATTTTTATACACACCCGAGAAAAATTGGGAAAACTTTTTCGAATGTACAGCCCAGCGCACATTTGGTAGATCCATCTATATATAATCTATATATCTACATGTGTGTCGTGCAGGAGGAAAACTTAGGCAAAACAAACATTTATAAATAGCGGTGGAAAAAGACTACAAGAGAAATCAAAATCGAAAAGTGCAGCAGCAGCAGCAGCAGAAAGCAAACAACAAAATGTGGAACCAATCAATGGAGTTTGAACCCTTAAAAAATATCCAAGCCAACAACTAAAAATAACCAAAAAAAAACCATCAGCAGTAGCAGCAGAACTTGGCAACAGCAGCCAGAAGCAGTCAGCCAGCAGCGAGCGTCACTGCGTTGGTCCAGAGACCAGAAATAAATCCACCGGCAACATATTCGGTCGGGGCTTGCAACTAAATGTTGTTGCTCCTGCTGGCCTTCATCATGCGATTCGTAGACATTTCCAAACGCTGTGCGGCCTGCTCCAGGGCCGGCATCGACTGCCCCCACAACGGCAGCAGCAACGGCAGCAACATAGCGCACAGCGATGCCAATGGCAACACAACGGCTGCGGCGGCATGCTGGCAACATGTTGCCACTGCCTCGACCAGCAACAGCAGCAGCACCAGCAGCGGCTGTGACAGCAACAGCTCCTCCAAGGAGAACTACTATGCCCCACAGCAGCAGCAGCAGCAGCAGCAGCAGCGGCAACATTTGGGTGTGACACCGCAGCAACTAGAGCAGATTCGCTTCTACCAGCGCATGCAACAGCAGCAGTTGCAACTGCTGCAGCAACAACTGATGCAGCGGCGTCGCCTGCAGCAGCAACTGAGGGATCAGGGTGTTCCAGCCAAGCAAACCACAACCACAGCGGGTATGACCTGCAACCAACAGTATTTGAGGCAGCAAAGATTGCAGCAGCAACAACAGATGCAACAACAGATGCAGATGCAACAGCAGCAGCAGCAGCGATATCTGGCCAACAGCAACAATGATAATGACTATCTAAACAACAATATTAACAATCAGAATAATAATCAGATTGTGGGCCAAGGTGCGACAGTATTTAAGTCTAATATTTATATTAAATTTAATGTTATTAAAAAAAAGAGATTTCCCCCAAGGAAAGTCTTATTTGGGTTCCATTTTGTAATGGAAATATGTTAAAGATTCCGCCCCCTGCACTGCATCTCGGGACATCTCGGGACGGGGCATTTGTAATTTCAATCAAGAGTAATTGAGAGTCAAGTGGGGACCGGCAGCTGGCTCAAGGCATGGCCATTGCCCTCTCAGCAGACATCGTATGACTATGGCTACAATATATGTGTATGTATATGTATATGTATATGTATATGCATACTCATATCTACACACAAAATGCATTAAAAGTTTTCGGCTTGTCTGTAATCTTGTGCATGGCCCAAATATGAAATGGAAAGTCATTTCATATTTTTATTTAGGGGGAGGCGAAGATCTGGAATGAAAGATGTGGCAGAGCAGTGGGAGACGGGGAGCGGGAGACATGTGCAGCTTTGCCACTTGTCGGCGATGCATATGAAAAGTTCCTCCGATGTCAGACGGTGGGGGGGGGGGGGGAGGGAAGATCTTTCCGAATAATCTTTCATGTCTGCACTTGCTGGGCGGGGTGCTCCCCTTTCTTTTCTTCTTCTTTTCCGATGATCCGTTTTTGTTTATTGGATCAGTTTTGGAGTTAATTTTAAATGTAAATTCTGTTGTGGATAGGAATAACATAAAATGGCCGCCAATCGATTGCAATGCGGCAAATGGGGCCAATGCAGGGCAGGGCAGGGCTTTCCTTTTCCTTTTCCTTACGGAAAAGTTACCGTCTTTGGACATGCAAGTCGTGGTACCTTCAGAAGTTTAACCTTTAATTGCCTTTCGGGGCACAGACAAGTTGCAGTTGCAGTTGCATGTGGCATGCGGCATGTGGCATGTGTCAGAGGGAAAGAGAGCAGAAAGATTGTGACATTTTCCACGGGCCCGTGCCTGGCACCTCGTGGCCCCCGCGATCCGGCTCGTAAAAATCTCTCAGACATATAAAAATAATTTTTACAACTTTTCCTCGACGTGTCGCAGCCCCCGAAAGATACTTATTGGCTGGACTAGTCCTGGGATCGTAAAAACTAATTGAAACACGCCATGCTAGATGCTGCTGGCAGGTTTTATGGCCCCCGAATGTGTCCCGTTTGATGCGAGGGAGGTGCAAATGATAGGTGGATGGGGATGGATCATTAGCTGGTACGCACTCTGAGCCAAGTTCAGTGTCAGGGCTAATGGGATAGTGGCTCTCTTGGGGGATTATCTGGATGTGGATACTAATGCTTGGAACTCTCTTTTGCAGGAAACTCGAAACTTCGACGTGGCATGACCGAATTCTCAACAAACAACGATCACAGGCAACCGCATTTCATCTCCGCATCTCAGCAGAAACCGCTCCAGAACTCACCCATTCACCAGACTAATCCCAATCCGCAACCACAGCCGCAACCGCATTCTCATCCTCATCTGCTTCAGCGCTTAGCCCAACAGCAGCAGCAACAACAACAGTATCTTCAGCAGACCCTGCCCCACAGCAAGCGAGAGAACGGCAACACGGCTGCCCACATTGGCCTAGGATCGTCTCCACATTCCCCGCTCGGCTACAGGAATCCCCTGAACAGTCCCACCACCAACAATTGCTCCCCCTTTGGCAACACGGCGGGCAAGCGCTACCAGCAGCAGCTGACCGACCGCCTGCTGCAGCAGCAGCATCTGCAACACTGCCAGCAGCAGCAGTTGCAGTCGCTGGGGGCAGTCGCAGGGGGCAGCGATGAGGAGGACGACCTTAAGGAGGAACTGAGCGAGGAGAGCCTCAAGCAGAATGTGGCCATTGTCCTGAGCAATCTGGACCGCTACAACCACGCCCTACGCAGCCTCATACTGAATGAGCAGGTGAGCGGCATCAGCAGCGGCAGCAGCAGCAGCCTCTTTCTCGACAGCAGCAACAGCCTGCTCTGCTGCGACAACGACAGGAATTTCCCGGGCAATCAGCGTTGCAACAACAACACCAACAACAACAATTACAACGTGTGGGGCAAAATGGCAGCCACACCGGAATCGGACTACAACAGCAATGCCACAACGCCAGGGGGCAGGAGTGGCAGTGACCAGCAGCAGCAGCAGCAGCTTGGGGTAGGTGGAATGCTTTGTGGTGGTGGTGGTGGTGGTGGTGGCGGTATACGGGACTCTAACGGTGGTGGTGGTGGTGGCAGCAACAACATCAACTGCTCGCTGGCCTCGTCGCACGACTTTACTCACGACAATTCCGATTACCAGTGGTTCCTGGACTACGGCTATCGGGATGGCTGCAGCGGCATGCAGCGCAGTGTCCTCAGCTCCCTCTCGGCCTCCTACAACGCCATGGGGGACCTCATCTACTACGAGGATCTGGCCAAGAATCTGGACGCCAATCTGGCCGAGGTGGACATGGAGAGCTTTCGCGCCGAGGACATACATTCGCTGCTGTCGCAGCTGCCGGCCTACTGCAAGAGTCTGGGCGGAGCGAATAGTCGTCTGCAGCAGTCGCTGCTCCTCCAGCAGCAGCAGCAGCATATGCAACAGCAGCAGCAGCAGCAGCAGCAGCTGGAGCACAGCAGCAACAGCAACAACATGATGATGATGCCGCACAACATGATGTCGCAGACCTCGACGACATCCACCAACGAGCTGATCGACAACTCCTTCTGCAAGTCCGAGCTGCTCTTCTCGCCCGTGAGGGAGTCTCACATCTCCGTGGACTCGCTGGACATGGACGCGTATCCGGACGAGGGCGAGATAATACTCACCTGCAACAAGGACAACTACACCATAGCCTTCGAGGGCAGTGTCCTCTACTCGGACGAGAGTTTCTATGGTGAGTAGATCGGCTAATTCCCATCATAGAACCCTCTAAAAAGTGTTTTCTTAGAACCCAATGACATGGCTCTGCGGAGCAAACAGAACTGCATCAATTTGCACAGCAATCTGGAGGATATTGTGAAGCGCAACAAGGCCCTGGAGGTATCGATGTCACGCTCGGCCCAGGCCTACCATCCGCTCTGTGACCCCATGTCGCCCACAGCCACAACAACGGGAGCAGCAGCAGCATCATCTGCAGCGTCGGCAAAACTGCAGCGGTAGGTCCTCGCACACGACACGACACGACACGCACATAAACCTGAGGAAAGGATTGGTTACTGCTAGAGATAGAGAGATAGAGAGAGAGAGAGATCTATTCTTTGTAGAGTCAAGGCTTCTTCTCACAGTCCCAGTCCCGCCAGTCCAATCATGGACGGGCGGATGTGTGTTCTGGGGGTCACATCAATTGAGTTTAATTTAGTTTCATTTGCTGGCTGGCGGCATGTAATCGGAATGCCCCACAGTCGGGGGAGATTTCCATGCTCAAGGGGTATTTTTAATCTTTGTTTTTGGCATATGTTGCCTCTGGGTCGATCCCTGGCTCAGGCACGGAAGTTAATCCGTGAGGAAAACCAATTACCAGCCAGGACTCATTCATAAACAGATTAGGCTCGAAGGAAAATCCCTAAATTATTATGTAAATAAACCAAAAGACGGGACAGACGCCAGCAGGTAGGCAGACAGACAGACCGACAGACCGACAGACCGACACCTCTACCATCCTCTAGCAGAGACCAATCACATTCTACCTGTAATCCTTCCGCCGACAAAATCTCAATTGTAATTTCAATACGCTCGATGTGTCTGGTCTAAAGACGCTCGCTATTCCTCGTTTCGCCCGCACGCAGATATCCATCGGGCAACAACAACACGGAGACCATCACCATCACACGACATCTGCCGCAGTGCAGCGTGAGGAAGAGCAGCAGTCTGCCGAATCTGCAAGGCGAGGCGGACGAGGCATTGCCAATGACCAAGCAGCAACAGGAGGAGCAACGGCGGCAGCAGAGAGTGGACCAGGGAGCCCCTCTGAATGTATCCCAGGCCATCAGCACCTCGACCATGGAGTCGTGCAAGTCGCGATCGAGAAACCTGCTGCCCATGTGCCAGATGCCCATATCCATAAGTGTTTCCATATCGGAGAGACTGCAACAACAGACAGATCTGCAGCAGCAGCAGCAGCAGCAACAGCAGATCACACCCACATCCCAGCAGCAGCAGCAGCAGCAGCACTCGCACCGTCACAAGCATCATCGCTGCAGCTGCTCGCACGAGAGTCAGAACTTCTGCTCGGGGTCGGTCTCCTCGGGCAACTCCTCCAATCCGCCGGCCTTCAATCTAGTCAAGCTCTTCATCAAGCAGAAGAGCACCAGCAGCGGCCACGAGGAGCCACTGCTCGCCCAGGCCAGTGCCCACACCTGCATGGATGTCTCCTCGGGCTGTTGGCCCTCCAGCGATGCGGCCAGCTCGAGCAGTGGCTCCCTGGAGCAGCGTCTGCGCAAGAAGAGCATGAACGACTCGGGCAAGGGCTCCGCGGTCAGTCGCCACGACGAGGAGGAGGAGGAGCACCACTACGCGGACCAGCAGACGACACCCAAGCAGCGGCAGCTGCGTGCTCGATCCGAGGCGTTGTTCTATGATGATGCAGCCAGCTCGAGCTCCACGGGCTCCCTGACGGCCACCAACTCGCCGGCGCATCGTCGTCGCAGTATGCCGTTGCGGAATCCACAGCTCTATCAGCTGGCGGCAGCCCAGACCTCGACGACCAGCCAGATGTCCTCGGAGGCCAGCACAGAGGAGCAGCTGACGCAGGTGCCGCGCCGAGCAGGCGCAGAGGCGGCGTCCACACGTCCCCTGTCCTGTGCGTCCAGTTCCGAGATGATAACACGCTCCATGCAGACCTCCTGCGGCTCGCTGAGCACCACGCGGAGCAGCCTGAGCGAGAGATACAGATGTGTGCCGCCCTCCTTCCTGGAGAAGCTGAACAATCTCGGGGAGCAGCGGCAGGCGCCCATCTATGTGATCTATCCGAACTACGCCCTGCCCGACTTGGGCTTCGTGAAGACCACAGCCGCCACCCCAGACGTGATCTTCTCGCCCTTCAACTACAAGATGACGCTGGACGGAGCCGCCACCAGCTCCGGATCGCTCAAGAAGCAGCGCAGCAGCAACAGCACCAGCAGCAGGCAGAGCATCAACGAGGATGAGCTTCTGAAGACGCTGGACTACAAGCACATAGCCGACTGGCAGTCCCTGGCCACCCTGTTGCCCGTGGAGTATCGCCGGCGGCTGCAGCACATTCCCGAGGTGAAGCAGCTGGTACGTCAACTGGACGCGGATCTCGCCCAGCGTCCGCTGTTCTGCATGTCGCCGCCACTGCGGAGGAGTCGCACACACATCTGCGATTGTGCCAAGTACTTCCAGCAGACGCAGACGCAGACGGGCCACACCCAGCTGCTGGACGAGGGCTCCAGCTCGGGCTCCAGTCAGCAGCCCAGCTCCGGGTATCGGGGCTCTTCCACGCTGCTCACCGACTCCGAGCTGGATGCGGATGCGGATCCGCTGAAGCAAATGTATGTCTACCAGTACGATCAGCAGCAGCAGCACACCACGCCACCACAGCCCATGCCCAGGAGCATCTTGCGCAAGGCGAACTCTGCTCAGGCCCGGACCAAGCGCAATTCCATGATCGAGGGGGGGCAGCAGACGCAGAAGATGTCCAAGCTGGAGAAGCGACGCAGTCTGCAGGAGCCGCCCTACAACTACGCCCTGGGCTCCACCGACGAGCTGGCCGATGTGTTCGAGGAGGAGGAGCATAGCCAGCAGCAGGCACAGGCACAGGCTCCGGCGGTGAAGCAGCGCCTTTCCCGCAAGGATCTGGACGCCCGGGCACGGGCCGAGAACTTCCTGGCCAGCCTGCCACGCTCCGAACTGAAGTATTATGCGGAGATCGCCTCCATTCTGGAGACCTCCGGCGAGCAAGTGCAATACGATGCGGCTGCCCTCAAGAAGGAGGTGAGTCGCGTGCTCAGCCAGCAGAAGAAGGTGTCGTTCACCGATGAGGCGGCCGCCACAGCCGTCACGGCGGCCATCGCAGGCGACGCCAAGCGCTTCTCGACTCCGCCCAATTCGCCCAACATTTCCATGGCGGCTGCCCTGCAGCGTCGCGAGACCCTCGACGTGCTGGAGCAGCGGAAGATCGAGAGCAATCGCTTCAAGCGACTGCAGATACAATGGGAACTGATGAGCAAAGACTCGAGCATGCTCAAGGAGCTGGCCAGTGAGGCGGCGACCAAGAGTGGCGGCTCCACGCCCACATCGACCAATTCGACGGGCTCCAATTCGGCGCCAAGATCCCGGATACCCCGGCCAGTTAGCTATCCAGCAGGAAGGTCAGTATTCGCTCAGCCACCAAAGGACCTTTTCGCACTCTGAAATTTGTTTATTTTTGTACAAATTATGTTCAATCGAATATTTTGATTTCTTTTCGTTTTTGGTGCGTTTCCGTTTGTTAACTTTTGCATGATGTTACGTTCTGATACAGAAGTGCCACTCCCACATCGACGCTTACAGCCACCGCTGTGGTGGCCAGTCCCTCACCTGCCCGTGCGGCAACACCCAAGACTGTCACTAAAAGCCACAACACACCTCTGTCTATTCTGTCCTCCCCGCGTATCAGCAGACTAAGCAGCGCCCAGCAGGATGCAGCCAATGGTGGCAAGGCCGGCAGCAGCACACGGTCGCCCAGTCGCATGGTGCAACCGAAGCGGTATAGTCTGGCGGGCACCCCGACACACACACACACACCCACATCTGCCACAACCACACCCCCAGCAGCAGGACGGGCGCGCACGCCCACCAATCGGGGGGCAGTAACGGCGCCCAATACACCAAAGCGCCAGGCAGGAGTTGCCCCATCGCCCAGGTGAGTGATGTTTAAGGTGTGAAGAGAGTCGTGCCACATACTGATCATTCTCTCGTTACAGACCCACCTCGCGAGTGCGTTGAGCGTCCACGCACGAGTCCAAGACCAGGTCCAGTCATCCCCAATTAGTCAGCGATTACTCAACAAGAAACATATTCAGCAAAAACAAAAACAAAAACAAAAACAAAAGCAACAATGAAACATTGTAAAATTCTAGACTAAGGCTTTGTGTGCGTGCGGCTCTACTGCTTATGTGTACCCCCTGGAAAGTGATATGTAGAGGAATCTGTGAGATGGATCGGCAGAGCAATGGCATGGAGGCGGAGAGGATGGGAGAGGAGAATAGTGAAAGGTCCGACAGTGCTAGTACTAGGGTACCTCCTGATTGATATTTTTCGTTGCGGGAAAGTAGCTGAATTTTTTCTTTTCTACTGAAAATCTATACATATGCCAAGAACGCGTAAATTAAACAAATATTTTGATGTATATACACACACACATATACGGAACACATGCATATACATAAACATATGTATACATAGACGCTTTTCCCCACTAGCTACTCAAAAGATACGCGATACACATTACGCATTACGCACTACGCATATGCCAGAGAACTGTACTATCCAAACACGCAAAAATTGATGAAATTGTATAAAATATTTTCTATAAAGTGGCAGCATACTCGTATAGTAAATAACCGACCAGCAGCCAGACTAAAAAAAGAAGGCAGGAAGAATCAGACCAGATCTAGAGATAAGCTCAAGATCGGCTGATATTGATATCGGGCAAATATCTGGAGCCCCCGGGGTGCAATAGAATAATACATAATCGAGTATTTTCCTGGATTTTCTCGGATTAGAGGCGGGGTGACGGGAATAGTTTTCCACTAGCTTGGCAGTTTATGATTTTTGATTTAGTCGCAAGCTCAAGTATTTTTTGGTTGCGTGTCTTATTTATGCCGATACTTTTCTTTTATAACGGAACGAGCCTTTGCTGCGCTCAAAGTGATTTCAAATTGTACGATATATGATTACCACATACTATTAATCTTACCACTTACTTTCATTTGTAACTATTTAAAGCCTATCTAGCTATTTATCTATCTATCCGCTCTATCTATGACATAACTATAATTTTTTATTTAACTGCTGGAAGACATCAATCTAATTTGTAAGCCTAACCGAACAGTCAGAGCTGAACACTTTTCTATCCTTAATTGTATAGCTATTCTTATATACTATATTATGTATTATGTACGGAGCGGAAGAACACACACACACCCACACACATATTATAGATTTTGCGGGAGCATTGAAAAGTATCACCAAATGAGGGATATGCGGGAGTATAATTATGTATTAAACAACAACAAAAACAAACATTGTATAAAAATACAAAAATCAATAAAAAATATTAATAAACATGCAAAAAAGTATTACGAAAACAAATTCGAAATGGTATTTCTGTTTTGTTCAGACTGTCCTGCTCTTTAAAAAGGTAACACGGATCTCTTATAGTAATTCGTATTCGTAAATAGTACATAAGTGTAATATGATTTTTCAGAGCTTCTCCTAAAGCAAAATAGCCGATTCTTTTGAATCAAAGAAAGACTCTCTAGTTTTAGCTAGCTATATAACCATTATATTCTATTCTGTTAGAATGGCATTATAATTTTGAATGGTTTACAATTTTCCCTCTCTTAGAATTTAGATTATACATACATACTTACGAAGTATGGAGAACATCATTGCATAGCTCCTTATTTTACACACTTGGACACAGCAGTATCTTGGGATTACTTCAAAATGAAATGAAGTTTAAAGAATTCTCGAAGATCCATTGAGAGCACACTTTCCTTCTATTTATTGTTGATTTTTTATAATATGGCTTAAATATGCATAGATGTCGAAAGTTTAGAAATTAGGATACGTGTACACACGTACACACATACACACATGTATAATATTGAACCAAAAATATTGGCCAAAGCCCCTGCGATTTAAGCAACAAACTGCGGCTAGAAAAGACTTGAAGGCGGCTGGTCTATTGAAAAAAAAGGAATCTCGAGGATTGAATGGCATCTATAAACTTAATTTGGGCTGAGCTTTCATTTTGCAATCTAAATGTACAGTTCCACATATTATTAAAAATTCTGCTTTGCTGTTTCTTCAGATTTTCAGGACTTTAATAATTACACATCTTCCAATATATTTTATTTGATGGACAAACAGTGTTTAGCCAAGACGGTACTGTCCCGTCCGAATCTTATCGCCAAAGCTAGATTCCGAATTGCGGAAAAAAGTCAAAACATACATATACGTATGTATGGTATACATTGGTATGTACATTATATCTACACGGAATCTACAACTTATCGCCATTACATACATCGAAATGTTAATTACATCGTTTCTACATGACACTTCAACGTAACATACATACATGGCAACTACATCGCATTCATGGGACTTCTACATGTAAAGAAATATATTTACAGTTTTTTAGCACTAACCAGCAATGGTTCAATGGTTAGTGATTTCAGGAACCAGCGGTACCAAACATCCTGAGTAGTCACCGGGTCCGGTTACGTTCCAGTGAAATGGAGCGTTACGGCTCTAATCCAAGAGCAAGAAAGCGATTCTTGAGCCACATGCGAGTGCCCATGAACGTGTAGGCGACAGCATTATTATCAACTACATATAAGCTTGAACAGAATCTGGCAATTCACATAAAGATGTCATTGGAAGTTAAGTCTGATCTACGAGAATATATATATATATATTCTTCTCCTGGAATAAACAAACAAGTCGTTAGCAAACATAATTTTTTGCATTGACTGATAAGCACAGGGGACACAGGGGAACGACCCAACAAATGCTCTGACTGTCCAAAGTCATATAAACACAAACATGAACTCAAATTACACATGCGTATGCACGCTGGGGAGCGACCGCATCAATGCAGTGAATATTCAAAGGAATTTGAAAACACACTCTGGAAAACAGCTGTGGCAGTGCGCTTATGGCGAAAAGTCCCTCTAATCTTTAAAAACATAACCATAGCTTTACTATTCGAGAGAACATTCACACACCACGTTCAAAACGGACATAAAAATAGTATTATCTTAAAAAAATCAAACAAATTGATTATTGAAAGTCAAAATATGAAGTTTGTTAGTCTTAAATACATATACATATATAAGACGACTTGAATCTTTCGTCTGCATTCAGTCTGATTTAAGTCTTTCAACGGGAATTGTCATTGAATTAAAAGTCATGCAAATATATTGGATTCCGGTGATTTCCTTCCTCAACGTAGAAGCGGACATTACTCTCTCTACGGAAAATGGCTTCGAGAAAATGGCTTCGGCTCACAACGTTCCCCCTCGTTATAACTGGAACTCACCTTTCTTGAGCTGAAATCGAAACGTTTCTCTCGAGGGACACGGATCAGCATCAATAGCTGAGTCGATATAGCCATTTCCGTCTGTCTGTCCCTCCGTCCGTCTGCCCGTCTTAAATGTAGAGCCGCAGCCCTTGCCGCGGCTTACAAAGTTCCCGCTCATTAGAGATCATATCGATTTTCTTTACAAGTTCATGAAAAATGGGACATTTTTGCATCGCATAGGCTCTACATAGGCTCTTAGTCTTAACGATATCTGGATGGAAATGCCGAGACCATTATTTTGCTCTATCAAGACCGTACTCAGGACAAATAGTAATATTTTTAATCTTAATTGTTTTGTTCCCATTTTTTTTTAATTGTATTAATTGCCTTTTAAAATTGTACATAAAAATACGTATTGGCATTCGTCCACTTTTCATCTCTCGAATTCGGCTCGGCATTTCTTTGTTTATCTCTACTATCCAGTATCGATCGCCGGTTTGGAATTTTATTTATGCATCTTGGGCTTGGTGGTGGCCCATTTGGAGAGGGAGATAAAGACTGCTGCTCGAGGAAATGCATGACATACTTGAATGTCTGCGAGAGGAGGATAAAGGAAGGCTTTTCCACGGAGATGCCGCACCAGTCCAACAGTAGCTATGACAACGATGTGAAGCAGTCTGCCAATCAATTTCCTGACATCGTGGAAGTCCTTACGCTCGCCACGGAGTCGAAACAGGAGGATAGCACAGGAGGAGCAGGGAAGGCAGTGCGATCCCGTCGGTGGAAGGATAAGAGTAGTTTGTGGATCTCACCTTGAGCCCATAGATAACTTTCTTGCTGTTGTAGGAGGAAATTTAGATATTACATAATACGATATTACTACATGAGCAGCTTTGGCGTGGGCGACGTTATTATTTGAGCTTTGTTGTCTCGTATTAGTCTCTCGGCTCTGCTTTGGAGTCGGGGAATTTGTTTGAGATCGCTGGCTGCCAGCAGTTGAATAAATACCTCGAATTCGACTGCATGCAGTTTTTTCTTCTGTTCCCAACCAATTTGGGACCATAACCACCCAGAGCCCGCTGGACCGGAGTCAATTCGAGATGTCGAATAATACGATCAATAATAATAACTGGAATTATTACGTATTCGATATGAATATGTACATATACATGTACATTATGTAAAAGCTTATCACCAAAGCCAATTAAATTAAATATATTATCGCTTATCGCTTAGAGTGTGAAATACAAATCTCGCAGACAGATTACAGAAGGAGGAACTCCATCCTCGCGATCGCCGGGCTCGAACACGAATTTGGAACGATGGGGTTCCAAAATATTCGCCCTTGGGGTATGTGCACGCTACTGGACGAGTCGGGCTTGTGGAATGGTCCACTTACTGGATGGAGCCACTCCATCGCATAATCGGACACTAGTTTCCTCAGTACAAATGTGCTTGAAAACTATAAAGAAATGCGTCAGAATTTTTGATTTTTCACTATTTTATAACTTCCTACTATTTCAGGTATTTAGTAATTTTCTCAAAGTATTCAATCTGGTATCTTTTTTGTGTTAACATCTTAAGAAAACTTCAAACTGTAAATTTCAATACCAAACATTTCATATAACATAGAAATGTTAAGTCTAACAGCTGTTAAGGTCTGCTGTTGCTGTCGAAGAAGTGCTTTAAGATTGCAATATTTGTGCAGCCTATTTTCAAATTACCAGTATTCGAACTGGAAAAGTTTTCTTTTGCAAAATTTAAAATGGATTCCAATCATACGGGCTTGTACTATGTAATGGTTGTAATAATGCTATGTAGTTGTGTGTGTTCTATTAATATTTTGTAAAAGCAGTAAATGCTCTCAAAGGTAATTTCTTGGATAGATCACTGGAATCATATAAAAAGACTATTAGAGTCCATAAGTGTACGTCCAAATGTACATATGTCGTAGAACTATTAATTGTGACTTAAAAGCGGTTTGTCTCAGTGTGCACTTTTCTGCACCTTCTGCACACGTTATACTCCTATATTTGGGGAATGAGCTGGATGTATTTTTACCCCCGAGGGCACTGCACCACTGCAATCGGAATATCTTTCGAACAATGTGTGTCCTTTCTCCAAGCCTATGATCGGACCGAAGGGTCTGGCCACGCAGGTGTTGCCATAATAATCGTGGGTGAAACTGATTTAGAACACAATCACTTCGCGTGGTGTCTGGCTGTACAGGAGGTTAGGGGCCAGTATAACACAGAGCACCTTGACGGCCACGAGGAGAAAAGAAATACCCTCGGCATCGCGAAGTGCAGCAGCCCACGTTTCCTTTTAATATATGAGGGCAATACGCAATCAAAGCAATGGGAGGGCGCTGCCACTTTTGGTAACCAAACAGATGTTTCCTCGAAAAGCTCTATGAAAGCTTTTACGATCAAAACCCAGTATTTTTGCTCGATCTATTTTACAATGAGTATTAACAAAAACCCGTTGATTTTTACAACGAAGCAAAATGGGGAAGTGCACGACAGACGTCGAATATTACAAGTAGTACCTCATTTATTTGACTGATGGTCGGGAGACGTGCTTAGACGTGCTTAGAGACAACTACAAACACTAATTTGCACAAGTACAGTGCTCGACGGCACAAATCTATCAGCGATCAGTGATCTTTATAATATTTTTTTGCCGGCTATAACCGCTTGCCAGTAACTCACGCATAAATTCATGGATCAGATAGAGCGTAAAAATAATACGCTCTATTCCGATAGCCGACCTATCGATAAGAATAATCAGGAAAAGAAGAACTTTAACAAGGCCAAATTAACTATTCCGCTGATAAAAGTATTTTTAATTAAAAACTTTTTTTAATCAGAACAATTGCCGTTAAAATTGAGCATACTAATACATATTGGCAATTCTCGTACTTTTCTGCTCTCGAAGTCTGCATTTCTTTTTTTATCTCCACTACGCTTCGTTATAAAACCGCGATCCAGCGCATAATGTTTCAGTGCAAGCACAAGCCTGTCGATGTCGAATCCACTGTCGATCGCCCGTTTGGGATTTTATTTGTGCATCTTGGGATTGGTGGCTGCCCACTTGGAGAGTTATTCCTGCGCTGAAGTTGGAGAACATGTGAGTTGCATTCTACTCGAGCTAAAATAATCTCTCTAAGCCCGAGTATTCAGTGCCTTGTTCATACTGACTGCTGCTCGAGATTATGCTTATGGTTTCCAAATCAAGCATGCGTACCACGCCCCCAGTCCAACAGGATCTATGACAACGATGTGAAGCAGTCTGCCAATCAATTTCCTGACATCGTGGAAATCGTTACGCTCGCCACGGAGTCAAAGCAGACTCCGCAGGAGAAGCAGGGCAGGCAGTGCATCCCCATCGGTGAAAGGGTAAGAGTCGTTTGTGGATCTCACCTTGCGCCCATAGCTGACTTTCTCTCTTTACACATTTCTTCTCCAGTGCCTTTTCAGTGAGGATTGCTGCTCGAAAAGGTGCTTGTCACTCGCCCGCAAGTGTGTCCCCTAAAGAGAGGGGTATCGGGTATAGCTGCGACTCACAACGTTTCGGGAAAATGTACCTCAAGAATGTATCAAATGTGAATTTGAAAGCCTAATATCTTCGAGACGGTAACCTAAAGCTATAAAGTATTTGGTTTAATGTATAGCCGCATTGTCAGATTTTCAAAATTGCAAAGTTCAATACAACCAGATGTAAAATACTTAAGTTATGTGAAAAAAAGAAGCACTACCTCTGAAAATCCTGAAAAAAATACAAGATTTCAAAAATTCTTTTAAAAAAATAAGCCTTGAGAGAAGAAAAACATAATTCTTTAAAAAATTGTACATCTCCAAATTCGTCAGAAATAAAAGTTCAATTTTGTTTTGATGAACAATATCGCCAAATAAGAGTCAAGAGCCAAAATTCCACTGCCCGCTTTTTTCAATTTTTTCCCGACATTTTACTTTGAAACGAGGGGGAACGTTGTGAGCTGCGGCAAAGGCCACGGCTCTACTTTATACCCGTAGTATAGAGAGAGTGAAGAGAGAGAGAGGGAGAGAGAGAGAGAGAGAGAGAGAGAGAGAGAGATAGAAAGAAAGAGAGGGAATGAGTAAGCGCATGGAAGGCGTTGCGTCGTTCCTTCTGGCTATATTAATGATCCGACCTGATCCATGATTCTGCGTTATTGGTTTTCTCGTATCTTCACAGGTTTGCCACAGGTTTTCTCTTCTGTGTGCAGAGGGGCGGGCCGAGATACACCATATACTTTATGGGGTCTGAATCGCTTATTTCTGGGTGTTATACACATCCACTTTCCCCAAAAATCTAATATACCTCTATACTCTTCGAGTGCCGGGTACAAAAATAAAAATTGAGTAGCGGGTATTCGGAGTGTGCCTCGAGAGAAACGTTTCGAGTTCAGCTAAGGTCGGGAAAGGTGAGCTCATGCTATAAAAAAATCATTCTGTCAAAGATAAAGCGGGAATAAGACTTGAATCGCAATAAGATTGACTTGAAACGTGTGTTGCATTATCGACAAGAAGAAATACTACGAATTGAAAATATACAATAATCAAATAAATTAAATAATATGAGGTTAGCTGTTATGAACTTGCACACAGAGCGGCAATACATAATACTTATGTGGTACATGCATTGCATTATCAACAATAAGCTTGAACAAAATCTGGCAATTCTCAAAAAGATGTCATTCGAACTGAACTCTCATCTACGAGAATATATATACCCAAGATTATTAATATTTTATAAGATAAGCTTTATTTATTCTCTTGGAAACGACAGGCTAGTCGTATTAAACATCATCTTCGGCATTGACTGATAAGCATTGATACATAAGACAACTTGAATCTTTCGCCTTAATTCAGTCTGATTTGAGTCTTTCAACGGGAATAGTCCTTGAATTAAAAGTCATGCAACTATATTGGATTCCGGTGATTTTCTTCGTCCACGTAGAATCGGACATTACTCTGTCTACGGAAAATGGCTTCGAGAATAGTGCTGTGAGAATTGAGTGCATCGAGAGATTCTAATTGAAATAAACTAATTAGTTGGGTATTCCATTTCCAGCACTGTGAGACGACCCGGGACGAGGACGAAGAGCGTTGTGGCGCCATTTGCTATCCGAATGTTAAGCCCTCGCTCCAGGGGAAGGATCCAATGATCAGCAGTGGCAGAAATATATGGAGAATATCAAAGAACAGTCGGATGGCAGACAGAAGAGCTCGGATCAACAGCTGAAGGACAAGGATACTAAAGTGCATCTGAAGGCAAACGAAATTTTGAAACTGTAGAAAGAAATGAAGGACGAGACCTCAAAAATGGAAAAGCAGAATCAATCCAGAGACGGTCATATACAATCAAAGGAGAAATCAATCAGAGAACTGGGGGATCAGGTGAATTCCCTGAAAGAGAGCTCGGAGGCAAGCAGTTGTCTCCCATTCACCAACTCCATTGATGTCCATACCATAAGAGTGCACGGAATAGGCCCATTCGATATGCCTATCCTGGTCCTTCGGTAGCAGATCCGAGCTTTTAATGCTTTTAATTAACATTTCCAAGTTTGATGTACAGCTCGTGAGGCTGGGCCAAATTCATTAGATGGCTAAAGTCCTCATTGCCGTTGACTCGTCTCTGGTTTGCAGTCCAGCCAGATCCGGAAACACTGGAATTGCAGGGCACATCGAATGGGTCTATTCCGTGCAATCTTATGGTATGGATATCAGTGGAGTTGGTGAATGGGAGACAACTGCTTGCCTCCGAGATGTCTTTCAGCTTTTCTTCAAGGGAATTCACTTGATCCTCCAGTTCTCTGATTGATTTATCCTTTGATTGTATTTGACCGTCTCTAGATTGATTCTGCTATTCCATTTTTGAGATCTCGTCCTTCATTTCTTTCTCCAGTTTCAAAATTTCGTTTGCCTTCAGATGCAGTTCAGTATCCTTGTCCTTCAGCTGTTGATCCGAGCTCTTCTGTCTGCCATCCGAATGTTCTTTGAGGACTTCTATATCTTTCTGCATCTGCTTTAAGTTGCACCTCGAGATGCTCCAAATGCTTATTTGCCCGAATTTGTAAACATCTTTTTCTCGGATTTGGTCCTTGTTGATTGTTTTTCCTGTTTTGTTAATCGATGATCCACACTGCAAAATATATTTGTTAAAAATTTAAACTTTCTATAAAAAACATCTTAATGCGGAACATTAGAATTTATTTTTTGAAACAACTCAGAAGGTGAAATATCAATAAAATTGTTCTATATGTCTGTATACGAATGAATATTTTTGTGTATTTATCTTAATACTATGGTTATTATGAGCAAAGTTGTACGTATTTTACTCGTATTAGGCATTTGCATTAGTCAGGAAAGCCTTATTCAAGTCGTAGTTCATGGCCATCCATGGCTTCCATATTGTTGCCCAGATTGGTTTAATGACGATAGGACAAACACTCGGTCCACATATTCTGAGATTAGTCGGGCATCCGCCGTCAGACCAGGAATTGATAGGAGGATTATTGTTTATTGTTTAATATTGCTTAGAGTTTAACAATGTGCAGTTAAACTGTAGGGAGAAAAATTACATGACAAGGTTGTATCCTACGAGACTAAGGCATTTACTCCGACCCGGTAGATCTGATTATTGGCTCAATGGCCGATATAGTCCCACCCGCAGCCAAATTTAGGTCAGAGAAAAGCCTATAGCCTATCAAATTCAATTTAAAGTTATTTATAATAAGTTAATCATTAGGATAGATTTTACCATATTATAACTATTATCAAAGGCGAACAGATGAAAAAATTTGTTAAAGCTAAGGCAAAGGCTACGGAAAGATTCCTGATCAGAGTAGTTAGAGAGACAGAACTAAAGGTGGAGAGGAAAGTAATGCCTAGTCGGGCGGGACGGGACAGCAAAACTAATTAGACTGATAAGGGCAGATGATTCAACCTCACCAGAGAGAAGCTTGTGGAGAAAGCGAACTCCATAACAGATCATACGGGATTTCAGAGATTGGAGGTTAATGAGACGCAGCCTGCTTTCATAGGAAGGGAGATCTATCACGGTGAGGAATTGAGGAGGAGGAATTGTTTCTGAACGGATTCAAGCATATCTTGAAATGTTTGGTAATGTGGGGACCAGACACAGGCACCATATTCCAAGATGGGCCGGACCAGGGCCTAGGGGTCATTAATTTTGAACTGGCGTTGTAGGATAATGCTATTGATGGAGTAGTCAAATAGGTATGGCTTGCTGCGGTGGAAGGTCATGATATTCCCTTTGTATATGTTCAGTGGAAGAACGTTAATTAGGCACCAGTTATTAAGAGCGTCATGATCAGATTGTAGAGATAACGGGGACACAGGGTCATTATAGGAAAACATAGCTCTACATCGTCAGCGTACATTAGGACACGGGAATGAGATAAGACTTGAGGAAGATCCTTAATAAACAAATTAAATAACAAGGGACCCAGATGGCTGCCTTGAGGTACACCCGATGTGACTAGAACAGGTTTAGAGAAAGAGGAGTTAAAGCAGACACGCTGAGAACGATTACAAAGGTAAGAATTAGTCCAGTGGAGAAGATTAGTCGGAAACCCTAGGAGAGATAGTTTAGGGAGATAGATAGATAGGAGTGGCCATGTCTGTCAGGCCGTCTGTTCGTCTGGTTTAATGCCAGATCGCAGAGACCGAGACTGAGATAATGTACATTTGTATGTCAAACTAGCCCGTACAAAATATCAACCTATGGTGGATGGGGGTGCATCTGTAGATTTTCGAAAATACCCTCAAATTTGTACCATTTTTCCAAACCATCTGTAGCGATCCGCTTGAAGAGTTATAAACCAAAAGTATTAAATTTCTCTTCATCCATAAAAGCCAATTTTCAAGTTTAGCTTTTTGGGCATCAAATCCTTGCACGAAAACGAGAACCCAGAACCCGCTCCCTATTTACAGGCTGGCAACATTATTAAAAGTAATTGTAATTACAAAAGCATATGTTGCGCCTCCCCCTCCCACCCAATGCTTACACTCGAGCTCGAATGTGTTGGGTGCCTTTGCATACATTTACCTAATTAAATAAAATAATGAAAACGCAAAAGTTGCCAAAAGGCGCGAAAGTGTGTCTCTAAAAGTTACCCAAGAATGGTGAAAACCCGTTTTTTCCCTCAACCATATCCACAGACATGTTGAAGCAAGAGATACCGGCCATAAGATACCCTCTACCGGGAGATCTCTCGGTGAAAACTCTTTGAGATGATGCCAAAGAAGAGCTCAATAAGCCAAAGTTATTTAATTAATTTATTCTGATTGGTTTCATGGCTATTCAGCTGTGATGCTGATGTATACCTTATACTCTTAGCAGTAGTGGGTATACAGAGCTGGAGCTAACCCACACGCTCTTCACACATTTGCCTTAAAATTGGAAAATAAAATTACCCAGAAATATTTTCAAATATTTATTATGAGGCATGAGCATGTGTGTGCATGTGTGTGCATGTGTGTGTGTTGGCTTGATAATTATCATTAGCCGTGTGCCAGTTTTCGGCTCCTGGGGCGTCTTAACGTTGCGCATACGTCTACCGTCAACCGACTGCCGTCTGGGATAATATGGCTTATCCCAAGGATAAGGATAAGGCCAGATGCGAAGTGGCTGCCACTGCTCCTGCTGCTCCTGCTGCTCCTGCTGTTGAGCAAATATTTTCACTTTTCCTTTTTGGCCGCGTCTTCGATTGAGATTTGTTGGCCATTAAGTTTGCTCATTTGCGCCCCGCGAGTGCTGCCAACAAAATTTGCATACATACATACATACATACATACATACACATGTATATGGAATTTACTTTTATTTTTATTTGTATTTTATTGTTGTGGCCCCGTTTTTCGGGAGTGAGTGACTGCTTGACTGTGTTGCTGTTTCTGTTTCTGCTCCTCGAAATGTAATTAAAAGTTTTGTTTAAACTGTTGGATATTTGTACATATGACTGTAGCTCTCAAGAG
Source organism: Drosophila helvetica (assembly GCA_963969585.1). Lineage (NCBI taxonomy): Eukaryota > Metazoa > Arthropoda > Insecta > Diptera > Drosophilidae > Drosophila > Drosophila helvetica. The sequence goes on from OZ018403.1 coordinate 44,302,231, forward strand.
CAATATGCCTGCGGCTGTTGTCAACGCCCAGAAAAAAGAAGGAACGGGAAGGGGTTTGGGGGGTGGGGGGTAAGAACAACAGCAAAAACATGGTAAATAAGTCGGTCAAATAAATTTTGCTGTCAGGCGAAAAGCAAAAGTGCATAAAATATGCACACTGCCCTGAGAATGAGGCCTACAATATTTGCATTCACATATTTTTGCTAAAAATAATTACATGCACATGACCCCACTCCCACCCAGAACCCACCAGCCCCACCAGCCCCACCAAAAAACAACAATGGCAACGAGGGGATCCTCCGCTTTGGTTATGACTAAAGACATGCCTCGACAAAAAGGACACGAGATAGGCGGTCGCAGCATGAGCCAGCCCATTCGTATACCCATTATTCGAAGAGGAAGCCAATGGGGTATATTGGATTTGTGATAAGCAGAAGAAGGTTCAGATATCGGAGATATTAGGGAGTGCTATGGCTCCCACGAAGATAGAAGGAAGAAACAAAGCTTGAAAATATAAATTGTTTTCATTCAGATGTATATCGTTGTAGGTATCTTATAGTCGAAATTTCCAACCATATTTTGGAGCTCATACTTATTTGGTCTTTGTGGTTTTTGGCAGTGCCAGGACACGACACGACAAATGCCAGAGAGGCATGGCAGGTCGCCTGCTTTGTTACTGCTGCCGCTGGCAAGTGGCATCATTAGCCCTGGGCCTGAGGACACGCGATGCACCGACGGCAGGAGCAGGGTAAATGCGAGTACGAAAATTCCAAAATGAACGAATAAAAGGCCATCAAATAAAATGCAATTGATATACAAAAAGGGAAACTGTAGGACAACCAAACACTGCCACAAAACACCCAACAACAATTGGTTTGTTGATAGCCCTTTGCCACTGCCTCTGCCACTGCCTCTGCCTCTGCCTCTGCCACTGCCCCTTCTACTGCCACAGTCTGAATTCGCCGCAAGGGGCAGGCGGCAATCGCCTCGAGCGGGCGGCCGAACACACGGCGCATGCTCGACGGACGGCAAGTGCAACCGCAGCGAAAATTCCGACCGCGTTTCGGCCGTACTGGGTCTCTGACCTAGTTCAACATGCCCTTCTGCCCTTCTGCCCTTCTCTAGACACGAGGAGTGTGTTTGAGTTGTGGTTGTTTGATTTACAATTTTAATGGACCTGCCGCTTCACCCCACCCCGCTTCAACAAAACATGAATTGGGTGAGAGGACTCAATTTCCTGTCATCTGGCAGTTGTTTTTATGCGATTCCTTAGGTCTTTCAATCAAACTAAAGCCTTGCCTTGCCTTGCCTTGCCCTGCATTCGGGGCCAACGGCCCACCACTGGAGTACTCTGCAAAGTCCGGCTATTTCTTACTTGAGTTTAGAAATTGTGTGCTTAATACCCCCGGTGCTTGTGGGGTCCAGAGGGTATGTGCTATATTCCTGTAACTTTGTGGCAGGAAATATTGATAGAAAGACCTCAAAGTACAGCGCCTCACTGACTTTCTCTTTCTCCTAGAGTCCAATAGCAAGAAGAACCCTTATCTTAGCCTCGGTACCAGTCTCGAGGTCGAGCATCAGTATGCTCCGTCATGCACACGACATGCACAACATATCGACATTTCCATTGTTCCATTCAGAGGGAGGAAATAGTTAAAATAAAACGGATTTTGAATTTGACCTGTTTGATTTTTGGGAATTTTTTTCTTTTATGAAAATTTGACCAAAAGCCTAAGATATTCGCAAAGAACAAAAACAGAAGTGGTTCAAACGATTAAAATGATTTCAGCGAAACATGAGGCAATATATTAATTTGACTTAATCAAGAAGGTTGGGCATTGTTTTGATTTTAACATTTTATTTTTTATATTTTTATTCGCCCGGAAAAAAAATTACTTGGATTTTTAAAAACACCATTAATTGATATTGGGCCATTTTTATGTGATTTATTTTTAGATAGTTGAGTATTTTTTAGAGATTTTGTGGAATAACTTGTATCATGATTCATTATTTTTTAGGAGATAATAAAGGAAAAAACATAACTATAAAAAAAAAAATGTTCTCTTCCTGATTTTAGTAGGTTTTAAGGAAATTATATATAAAGTGGTTAAATTAGTCAGGCTTAAAAAAATTTTGAAATAGGAGCATCACAAAAGTATATGGAAATGTGTTTTTAATGACTTTTAATTGTTGTTGTCCCGGTGGAACTTTCCATGAAAATGTCCATAGGGTTTTGCCTTTGTGGGGGCCTAGCTTGCACTCATCCAATGTGTTTTCCTTTTGAATTCTCGTGTATCGACCAACTATCCAGAAGACCTTCAGGGACCTGTAAAATTAAGCGGCAGCTGATGGGCCCCAGGTATCTCCATTGTCGAGGCGTTTTTCGTGTTAAATTTTCGACCATTTTTGGGGTAAATTCTCACATGCACTTTGGCTCACTTTCATCAGGTGGTGATGGTGGCTAGCGATGGTGGACCAATGCAAAATATGCAAACAATTTTCAATTAAAAATCAATTTTATGCTTCAACTGCGACTAAGTGCAAAATAGTTGTTGCTAGAGCTCTCTGTGGGAAGACGTCACGTCCGGCTGGAGGCGTGGCGTGGCGTGGCGCCACTTGCCACAGCCACTGGCCAGGTTCATAAAATGCTCAAGCATTAAACTAAAGTTTTGTCGAGAGAAAACCATCTCCTCCAGCCTCACGCTGTGGCTACTTTCAAGTTTTCACCGCAAAAAGCAAAGAGCAAAAATTTATTGGAAAAAATTAAGAAAAATACTTGAAATTGGTGCAGCTGTCAAAAGGCTTAACGCATGAAATTTACCAAAAACTTTTCCGCAGCCAGCAGCAGCAGCAGAAGCAGCAGCAGCAGAGTTTTCTTGGAGAGCGGTTCACAGAGGAGGAGGCGGGTGGAGTGTGTGTGTGTGTGGAGTGGTGGTCAGGGCCAAGAGTAACAGCAGCTGTTGTCGGAAGCTTGACATGCTGCCAAAGCGGAAAACCCCCACAGCAGTAGCAGCAGCAGCAGCAGCATTTGAGGAACACCCAACAAGCGATAGATACACTTGTACAATGGCAGATACAACCACTTAGAGGGGGCGTCTCCGCTTATCACATAACATGCGTTCAACTGGCGTAATTGGGGAATTGATTGCCTAATTCCTTGACGCGCGCTTAGCCTAATTTTCATACAAACTTTTTATGGCCCTGCCGACATTCTTTGGCAATTGTTCGCCGAGAGCCGCACACTGCCAGACGTGTGAAGAGCTCTCGAGTCCAGCTCAAAGTTTCGCTCAGCCACCACATATCCAATTACGTTTATAGATATTACGAACATTTCGCCAACAAAAACAAAAAAAAAAAAAAGGGAAAAAACGGAACAGAACAATCTACGCACAATGTGGCAATAAAAAATTGTACGTACTTGTACAATCCTTAACTAAAGCTCGGGGAAAGTGGCTCTGGGTGTGGAAGGGGGTAAGGGGGTTAGAAGTCAGCCAAAGTGTTGCCAAGTGCATGAGCAGCGGAACACTTCGAACTTTCTGTTAGTTCAAATTGTCAGGGGTGTTGAAAAGTTGCAGCGTTTTATCTCGAGTCCCGCGTCCCGAGTCCATGGTCAAAAAAACTTAAAGTCAACCCCAAACCACCCCAATCGCAATGGCACTGCAAGACCCTCCATGTGGAGGGGCACGGGCAGGGGCACGGGAACTGCTTGTTTAATATTTAATGCAGCAAAAATCAATTGCTAATTTATGCATTCAGGCACTCAAGGCAGTTAACGACTGCGTTGAATGCTTCATGGTAATGGCCATAAATAGCGACGACTCCCCACCGACAACATTTTAAACTAGCTGCTCCTTTCCAGGAACTGCACTCCCACACAGACCCCACGCTAGCCCGCCGGTCGTACAGGACCTACAGGAGCCATAATCAGCCCCACTTCAATGGTAGTTCGGGGTCTGCTCTTCGGTATTCATTCCATGGGGTAGGACACTCGTCCTGTTTGTTCTAGAGAACTTCTTTCATAGTCTCTCCACGGGTCTGATGACACTTTGTGGGAGTTTGCTTGTTAACCTGGCCAGCAAAAATGCCACTCTGATGGATTGTTTTAATCACTTTAATAGCCGTTATTTTATGTGGCACGAAAATGGCTTATGCATTGGTGGAATTTCTATGAAAATATGAGACAACATACTCAATAGGAATTCAATTATGTATATATATAGATTCTACAATGTAGATGCTTTATCTTTTATGTATTTTATAAATTACACTCCTCCCTCAAAGCATTTATATGGATTTTTCAGACACCATTAATCGTTTAAATAGTTTAACAAACCCCAAAATATCCTACACTTATCCGCCGAAAGTGAAAGTCAGCGGCAGGTGCAGGACTAACGTATTTACCTGTATCCAGAGGTAATTTCCATTCTCCTCCTGCCATTTCAGGAGCACCGTCCATCCGAACAGAAAATATACGATCCGTGGACTCCATTTTTAGAGATTAACAAATAAGTGTACAATGTCTCCTTTCATAGACTTTCGACCGTCCAAAACGGTCTCCCTTTGACGCCATTCAGAACTAAAAGACCTCTGGAACACACTTTTCCGATTCTAGTTCCCATCTTACCCGTAAAAATGAGGACCAAGAAGGGGTTGGCATCTTGTGTTCGATTTATTTTCACTTAGTCGTTTAGTTAATTAGCCAAAATATTTATACAATTTTAAGGCAAAAGCAATTACAATAATTAGCTGGCTGACATAATGTCATTGTCTGTCTACTACCAAAATACATCAGTCACGCAATGGCCGACCAGACTGGGTGGAGTAGGGACCTAAGGATACATCTGCTGCTTCTTGATTATTTAGCTTAGTTATTTAGTTCATCCGAGGCTGTCAGCAAGTTCGCATTGTCCCATATACACTCTCCTCTATATATGTCGCTATATCCAACATATCTTATTTATATTTTATTTTTACCCTTATCTGCTTTAATTTGATAGTGAAATAAAAAAATATTTGTACTGCATTTATTATTGTTAGGAAGATTCTTAATTTTAGTTCCAAAAACGAAATGGAGGAGGATCCCAAGAAATTAGGCAATCTTAAAAAAAATCTTTCTAAATCTCTGCTCAAATTTGATATTTTCTTTAAGTACTCTGAAATTGTCTGTATTATTTGTACTTTCTATGTTTTCTATGTTTATTGATTATTGCAATTCAAAATACATATTCTGATTATATTAGATATTCCTAATAAAGTGAACCGCTCTCATTTAGAGACATTCAGCAGGAGGGCAAAGAAGCTGTAGGCATTGTTGATGGTCTGCAAAAGAGGGGAGCAGGGAAACAACTTGTTTAATGGGTAGGCACTCGGAAAACAGATCGAATTTCATAGGAACCTTCACGAAAATCGGCAAACCAACTGCAAAGAAGTTGCCAGCTCTGATGGCGACTGGCCGCTTCAGGTGCTCCATGTATCCATTGAGCAGCTTGCGGAGCGGGGGCCTGCAGTGGAGCCAGTTGGTGTGGTAGACCTCGTTGGTCAGCTGGTGGGCATAGACAGTGATCTCGTTGCCGTAGAAGCAGGGCAGATAGATCTGCAGGATCATTACGCTGACAAACTGCAGCATGGCTACAAATTGGACAGGATTCGCTCGGATGCCCACATGCAGAAGTCGATAGCCGCTGAAGCAGATGATCAGGGCACTCAGAATGATTTGAGAGAGAATCAAAGGCGACACAATTGTCTGGCAGGAGTGGGTTAATCTGCAAGGGAAGAATAGCAGTAGCTACAGGATATATGTGTGAGAATTTCCAGACCTGCGCACGCTCTGATGCATTCTGAATATCTGACGCAACTCCTGGCCAAAGTAGGACTCATCCGTGGTATTCTTCAATGCCCTCAATCGCATGCCCAGCAATCGATAGAGCAGGGAGATGTGGAAGAGGAAGTAGCAGACCAGGATGTCCAGTGTAAAGTCAGAGATGCAGGTCAGTGTCATGCCCGCCATATCGTAGCCATAGGCGAACCAATATCCACGTTCGTTGCGCCACTCGAAGGGCACGTAGTAGCCGAAGGGCAGCTCGTATTCCTTCAGAAAGAGCACGCCCGTACAGCCGCTGTAGACCACACCCAGGCTGATGAGTGAGTAGATGTAGAAGAACCTTTTGAAGTATCGCTGCTCCCGCTGCCAGAACTGCAGCTCCTCCTGGCATCGCAACTGAAGCTCTGGCGCCTGCTGGAACTCGTTCATCAGCTTCCAGGCAGCCGTGCGGTGATGCCAAATGCTGAGTATCTTGATGACCAGCGCCATCTCCGTGATGGACATGTACAGCACTTGACCCGCCTGCTCGAGATTGCTCGAAACGAAGACCTCCAGCCACATGAGTCCAATGAAGGTGAAGGTTATGGGCAGATGCAGCAGAAAGCGATAGTTTCGCTTCACGAAGCCCCAGACAGTCCACTGTTCTCCTTCTTGCAAGGACCAGGGCCAGAGGCCGAAGAGTCGCATGACCTGGAGAATCAGGTGCATGGACTCAATGCGATCCTTGTGGCTGTCCATTTGGCTGGCGTTTGTCGGCCGTCGCTAAGGTCCACGGCCGTTTTATAGGCAATTAGCAGCAATTATATTTACATAATTTACCTAATTTACCGAGACACACACGAAACTCCCTCGGCTTTCCTTAGTGTACTCTAAGCCTTCAAACGGATTAGGTTTAACCCTTTCGAGGACTTAACTTGTGGTAATGGACGGTCGCTCCTCAGCTGCTTGTTCACCCACGGCAGCATTAGCTCTGGAAAGAGAATGAGACCTCATCGGAGACCAGGTATGTCGAAAATATTGAGCAAGTTCTCTTCTGCTCAACATCCTGCAGGACAAGTGATACTGGCGTAGTCTTCATTCTGTACTTTCATTCCTTCATTCCTGGTGCATGCTTTTCCCAAGACGAGGAACTATTCCAGCTATTGGCTATTCACAGTTTAATAATAAAGTTTGGATTTGTTTTGTATTAAACCTTCCCCAAAATACCCTCCGCTCAACCAACGAGAAAATTCCATAAGGAACCTCAAGTGGCAACAAATATAAACAAAACTGATGATAGCTCATGATTTATCAAGAATTAACGTGCTGGAACATTATGGCGGTTGGAAATGGTTACATTTTAATTGAATTTCACAATTTTGATTTTTTCTCGGTCTAGTATGCTTTTGAATAAAATTCCAAAATATATTGCCCAAATTTTGTTTGCAGCGAATTCACAGAGCACTCTGAACCTGGAATCCAGAAACCGATCACAGCTCGTGCGGAAGGCAACCGGCGAAGTCATGCTCGAGATCCGGACAGCCACTGAATTGAAAGAGTCCCTTGAATCCAACATCTCCCTTGATTCGCCCGATATGGGTGATGATGGGCAGCGTCCGCGCAACCGTCGTCGCCTTGAGCCGAAACACAAATGCAATGTCAAGGAGTGCATTAAATGCCTGGAAAGCATGTACAAGAACGAGCTCTTCAAGGATTGCTTTGAGCAGCCAAAGTCTGAGGGACCTAAAGACAGCAATGAAGAATCACTCTAAGACATTAAAGTCACTTTAATCACTTTAAACTTTAAAGCATTAAAATCAGTTTAATGTTCTAAAGTGATTCTTCATCGCCTTCTTTGGATCCCTCAGTCTCTGGGTGCTCAAAGCAATCCTACAAAAGCTCCTTTTTGGTCAAGATTTTCAGGCATTTTATGTAGTCCTTGCAATTGCATTCGTGTGTCGGCTCAACACGACGACGGTTGGGCAGACGTTGCGAATCATCAACCATATCGGGCTCCAAGCGATTTCCAGGAGTTTCTTTCACTCCATTATGTCCGACCGCGACATATATCCTAATCGGCAATTCTAGGGAAATATAGTTATTTTTCGTGATTATTAAAGCTTAATATTGTAAGTTTTTTACCTCAATTTTGTAGAGAATTCATTTTGTTATTTTACCAAAATTTTGTAGAGAATAAATTTTGTTTTTCTTCTTTCCAACACAATTTTGTAGAGAAATAATTCACTTTTTTGTAGAAAATTACCGAGAATATATATAATTTTGATTTGTAAGACTTTTGGAGGGCCCTAAAATTTGTTATGTTCTAACACCGAGCACTGGTGAACGAATGACAAAACGATTTTCGTATCCTGGGTACTTGAAAATTTAGTCGTCGCCGACTCAGTTTTGTTTTCTTGGGTTTCTGTGAACAAATTAACTTGGTGAAAAATAGGCTTTTCGGTTGACACTTGTTCTGAAGGAAATACTGTTTCAATTCGTGCACAAAATTGCGAATTTTGCAGGAAAAGTGTGATCGTAAGGATCCACTGAAGACATAGAGTCTTACGATTAGAATTATCAATCTTCCTTGAGTACAATATTGGGCAGTTGTACTTTTGTTTTTACCTCAGTTTTGTAATGAAATAATTTTGTTATTTTTACCAAAATTCTATAGAGAATTCATTTTTTTTTTTTTTTTTTAACACAATTTTTTAGAGAAATAATTCCGACTTTTTTGTAGAAAATACTTTTTGAGAGCACAAAAATTTTTAATGTTTTAACACCGAGCACTGGGGAACGAATGACAAAACGATTTTTGTATCCTGAGTACTTGAAAATGTATATTTAGTCGTCGCCTACTCCGTTCTGTTTTCTTGGGTTTTTGTGAAAAAATTAATTTGGTGAAAAATAGGCGTTTCGGATGACATTTGTTGTGAAGGAAATAGTGTTTCAATTCGAACAAAAAATTGAGAATTGTTCGGGGTAAAGTGTGGTCGTAAGGATCCACCGAATATATAGAGTTTTATGATTGGAATTATCATTATTCCTTGAGCACAATAATTGGCAGTTGTACTGTATTTTGCGGCTGAACTTTGGTGCTCGCGTGATGGGATGTCATGGCATTGGATGGACAGGGATGCACCCCCTGCCCACCCGCCCCTGACCTGTACTTAATTGCGAGCGTGTTTATTATCTGGCTGTTGCCGAACGTCATGCTCGTAAATTAAAATGACACGCTTTGCATATTCACTCTCTCTCACGTTCTCTCTATCTCGAGAGGGAGGGAGGAGAGCGCACACACACGGCAGCAATAAAAATTTTAATTATTCAATTAAATTACACTCGAAGGAAGGCGTTCCTCCGGCTCAGAGTTTTTGGCCAAATGACTGACGGCCCATAAAATTGACACCCGAAGCAACTGGCACGACAGGACACTTGCTCCAGGACGAGGACGAGCAATGCACTACGAAATCATATAAAAATCATGTTTATTTAATTTACATCACAAAGGGCGGCTCGGCCCCATCGTCCGTCGCAGCCGCCCGCTCGTTAAATTCCCTCCTCCCGACACCCCGACACCCCGACCACCGACCGGCCACGCCCACGTTTTAAAAAACAATAAACCGCTCGACGGCGAAGCGGCGCGACGCAACGCGACGCTGTGGGGTAGGGCAGGGCTGGCGCACGTAAAATGATTAACAAATATGTATGCTCCCCCTCCCGCCCCTCGAAATAGGCGCTGCTCCACACACAGATACGCAAACGGGGGCGTTACTCGGCCATAAAGCTGCGTACGGGACCCAGGTGGGAGGGTTGGGTCCAGGGAAGGAAGCGCCAACGGTCTGAGCCACGCCGTGGGGCACGCAAGGCCCCAGTGCGGCCGGGGCATTGAGGCAAAGCACGCATATTTAATTAGCTCCATGCACCACTGTCGTTTGGTCGAGGACAGGGGGGTGGGGGGTGGGGGGTGGGGCCGTCCCCCGAGAGGGGTGAGGGTGTGCGGATAAGTTTAGTGACCGCACTCGAACCGAGCCACAGTGAGGACCGCTGCCCAGGGGAATACTTTCCATCCGGATTTGATTTGCAATTATAAAGGTTAATCGATGGATAATGTGGAAATAGATGCAAAGATACATAGATACATAGATGGATGGATGGATGGCTATCTTAAGAACTTAAATATCTCTCAGTAAAGTGTTAGCAGGTGTTCTTTACAGCTAATATTCACTGTACCATTCTCTTCTGCTGTGCCACATGAAACGAAATATGAGCTGTACGACCCCCCTCCTACTCCTCCGACCAGGACCCAGTTTATATGCGTGTCCATGTTCATGTTGTCCCGCTGCTGATTTTGCTGTGGCCTGTGCCTGCTCCGGTTCTTACTTATGTTCTTGCCCCTTGCCTTGGAGTTCCTTCCCTTCCCGACCTTCCCGCTCTTCCCGCTCTTCCCGCTCTTCCTGTTCTGGCTGTAGTTGTAGTGGCTGTGTGATTAATTCGCGCAAAGAGTTGTGCGCTTCCGTTTCCGGTTGCTGTTGCTTTTGCTGCCAACGCGCGCTTTTATGCTTCACATTTCACAGGAGGCTGATTTGTGCTTAGCCCCAGAACCCCACCCCACCCCACCCCGCCCTTCCCGCTCATTGCCCCTCTGCGCTGTGTAGGGGGGCTGTGGGCGAGGCTGGTGGGCGGAGCGCAATATTAATTGTTTGGTGCCCAACGAGGCTTAAAAACACATGCTCATGTAAGCCACGTCCGTTACAGGAGCGCCTCATCCTGCCCACACATCCTGACATCCCACAGCCCACACGCTGCCGGCTGCTTCATGTTTCTGCTGTTGTGTAAAAATCTGATGAGTGAGAAGAAGTGGGGCTTGGGCTTGGGCTTGGGTTCGGGTTCGGGCTTAGAGGAGAGCCACTACTGGATATCCACCGCAACATTTGACGCTTTTGCTTTGCCCCAAACATTTAAGATAAGGGCGCCACAATGGGTTGCGTTTGTGCCCCATTAATATGAAAATCAGACACACTTATCTTAATTAGTTAGTGGCATAGAACGAAAGTCAACCCTGCCCCTGCCCCTGCCCCAGCCCAGGCACTCAGGGGACAGGGCTGCCAAGTACAACTCGGAAATACACACACAGACACAGCCACACGCACAGGCGCTTGGGGATGGGAATGGGGCAGGAGTCAGTTTTTCATTTTTAATAATACGGATACACACCATGGACATGGGTGCGTTTGTTTCACACACACAAACCCACACACACACTGTGGCATGTGGCAGCTTATACAAATTATGGCACTTAACATGTAATAGTTAATTTTGTAGAACAAGAGCCGCATTTAGTTTGGACTCTCTCCATATCTCCCTCATGCTCTCCTGCTCTCCTGCTCTTTTTTCTCAGATATGTATGTACTCTTTCCGGCTGGGGGTCTCCGAAGGCACATTTAGCGGTAGAGCTAGCTAGCGGTAGAGCTGCACGAGCAAAGGGTTCGGGGTGGGCCAAGGATTAGTCAAATATACAGGGAAAACATTGGGAGACGAAGCTTGGGGGAAAAAAACTTGAAGATACATAGATCGTAGCCATAATGGTGGAAATATCATTAATATTTGTTTATTATTTGATTTGAAATCATTCAATTATTCAACAGAAAAATACCTTTTTGATTGTCTCCTGTTCTGAGGATTCCATGAGGATTACCGAACGCAGATCGCAGTATATCCAGTGTGGTTATGTCGTATGTCCTCCCTAGCCCGACTTATCTTCAATAATACAGGGGATACCATTCATATTGAACGTTTCTTGGATTGCTTTCAAAAATGTTTGTACATGCCTCTGATATGAAAGAATTGTCTTCGAGATTCCAGTTTTTTTGTTTTTATTAATTTATTATTTATTTATTTTTTATGTTCATTATTATGTTTGTCGTGAAATATGTTTTGGATTTCCTTTACATGTGGACCTTTTAAGGAAAATTTTTCATGCAATATAAATAAACATTTTCAGGTACTTTTTAAAGAAAGTCAGATATATTTATATAAAATTAAAGCTTAGATTTTAGTTATTTCAGAAACGGACGAACCACCCGTTCTGGTCGGCTCCATTTTAGACGCCAGCACCCTACCCATATTTAAAATCAAATGCGTAATTTTCGCACTGCACACTTTTAAAACAAAAAGTAATAATACCTCACTCTGGCGGCAAAAAGGATACAATGATAAAAATGTTAATATGAGCTGCCTTTTGTGGTATTTAGTTTTTGTATAATATTTTGTATACTTTTGGGATGAGGGGAGTGCAATAAACCCAAAAATAAATGCTAACAAATACACGAAAAATACTCATACGTTTATATATTCTCTTACGTGTGTGTAAAGCGATATGGCGCATGGCTGGGTGGCATGGGTGGCTGCTGCTCGTCATTTATCAAAGTCAGCATTTTGGAGGACTCAAACTGCATGTTCCACAATTGAAAAGGTCCCAAAATTCCATGTGGTGTAATGTTCTGTTCCCCCTAACCGAGGCTCTTCTATTTCTCATTTTCCCCATTTTGTTTTGGGACTTTCACTTGGACAGACAGACATAGAGAGATTCTCATGGCCTTTGTTTCAACGCCCCGCAAAGTTTTAGAAAGCAACAATAAAATAGTGTGCATAAATATGGTACAATGCAAATGTAAACACACACATTTCGGGGCGGTATTTCGACAGGAGTATTTCGACATCCACATCCGCATTAGTGTGTGCCTTTGCACTACACATTCGATTGTGCACTTCAACAACAAAAAAAAAAAAAAATATACGGGCTGGCAAAATATTACACGGCATTTGAAAGAGTTTTTAAAACGACTCAAAAGCAGAGAGAGAGAGAGAGAGAGAGAAACAGGCAGCCAGCAAAAATATGAAATACTTTTATTTATTTTATTATGCATTTGCATCAGATGCAGATGTATCTGTATCTGTATCTGCATCTGTATCTGAATATTTATTCGTAGCTCTTTCTATATCTGTTTCCGTATCTGTATCTGAATATGGATCTGCATCTGTGTCACACACAAAATAAAAAAAAAAACAAATAAAAAATACAGTATTTAAAAAGCGATTTCATATTGTTGATATTTGTGTGTGTGTGTGTGTGTGTGTGTGTGTGCGGATCAGAGTTATTGATTGGTTCTATGGAACGAGAGCTGTTGTGGCAGTCCACTGTTTTTTTGGGAATATTCGGACCTGGCCTGGCCTGGCCTGGCCATTGCCTTGCCACCGACTTTCAGAGTTACATCACTTTTGCATTTGCAGCAGAGAAATGGCATCATGTAATTGCAATTGAAATGAAGTAAGCGTAAATTTCGACTTAAAAAAATAATGGCCAGGCCAGGGCCAGGAAAAGTGACTGCCACGATAAGAGGCCCACCTCTCTCTGACCAGCAAAATGTTTGTTTCCTTTCAAATCAGTACCCCAGTACCCAGTACCCAGTACACTTCCTTCCTTCTGCAGACTGGCTGGGCCGTCCGTCTTGGCCTGGGCCTTCATCTTGGCCTTCGCTTCGTTCGCCGCCTTTCCACTCGGCTTTCCTACAAGAGAAAATAAATGAAAATCACTTGAAAATACTAACGAGCTGTTACGCTTGCCAAGAAAAATATAATCAGCAGCATCATGCCTGCAGGTGCACTTAAAAGGCGTTCACTTTTAGCCCAAAGCCTCTCCTCCCCCGTGCCACGCCCCAAAAAAGGAGAGCAGTCCAATCCGAACAATAGATCCAAAAAAAAAGAGAAGTTGTTTAAACAATTAAAACTAACCTTTTTTTAGTTGGGGTCTCGGGGAAAAGGTGCAGGCATTGGCCAGCTTCAGAGACAATGGAAAACGGAAAAGTTTAAGGTTCGATGGAAAAACGCCCAAATAAAAAGTTCAGTCAGAGTCACACAGATGCGAGCTTTGCTCAGCCTCCAAAAAAGTGTTGCAAGTTAAAGCAATGATTGAGTCTATATCTACACTGTGAGAGAAAAATGGCATACTTAAAAGAAATACACCAATATTTAAGTTAAATATTAACTAGAAAATTAACTTTGATTTGAATTTATTAAAATGTCTTTTTAATACGAGCCTGCCCATATTTAATGGTAATATAAACAACTTTAAAAAATAAGCATTAAATAAAAATAAATTGAAAAATATATTATACCTATTTAATTTGTGGAAAATATATTTAATATATATATGAAAATATTTAATTTAAATATGAAATATATTAGAAACAAATAATTTCTTATTTATAGCAAAGTGAAAAAGTGTTTTCTATTATAATTTCCACTCTCGGAGCAGAAATTGTTAAATCTAAGTTTAAATATTAGGCTCCACAATTTAATTATTACTAGCTTATTTTGTTTGAGTTTTAATGTGATTAAAGAACTGAAGTCTAGAAAAAAACCGTAACATACAATAAAATGTACAAAAATACAAAGTTGTATACACATTGAAAATTTTTTAAAACTTTAGGTATACTCACTCTATCGAGACGAATCCAAAACCCTGTAAAACGTCTTACAATTCCCTTTTCAATCCAACAATTATTGTGAAAGTGCGTAAAGTCACAGTCAGAACTCGGCTTTTGAATTACACAACAAATAATTTGGGTATATTATGTTAATTCTATGTATGAGGAAATGATCTACCCATCCAGGCCTTCAAGCTAAGGTCTGTCTCGTGCAAAGTACAAAATGGCTGTCGCACAAAGTAATTATCCAAAACAATGGTTTTTTCGCTCAAAAATAAAAACTGTAAGATTTTCCTTAGTGCAATGGTAAATTGAATTTTTTCGTGCTTATATTAAAATTGTTTTTTTTTTCCCCTGACTGTAGGAATTAGCCATCGGATTGATCGTCTATGCGGACTCTAGTTCTAGGGATGACTGAAGTCGCAGCCTGCCTTCCGCAAGGTCTCTGGGCTCCCAGTTCTAGCAGCCAGCAACTGTCCGCCTGCTCGGAGTGGACTCCAAAGCGGTTGGACCACTTCCTAAAAAAACCACTCCACTCGATTCAGAGCCGCTGATGAAGCTGGACGGCCTGGAGCACTCGACTGAACTCCACTCAAAGACGCGGACGAGACCTGGAGCACTTGACGTCACTCCAGTCCACTCCACTCCAGAGGCGACGCTGATGGAGCTAAATGGGATGCAGGCTGTTTATTTGTCTGGTGAAGGCCGCAGCGCAACGCGAAGCGAAGCCGACGATCGTGATCGTGGCTAAATCATAATGAAGCTGCCACAGATGGAGGCGCGTGCCAGGCACAATCTAATTCCTTGGTACTGGTTGTTGGTCATGGAAAATGACTTTGAACTTTATTGTTTTTCCTCCAAGTGCAGCCGGTTTTCCTACGATTTGGATATAACATTTTCCTGTTGGATATTGTGCGATTTGAATTGATCGCGTAACTTAATTCATAAATGCAAAAAAAGAGAGAGAAAGAGAGAGAGCAAAGGCAGGTCAACAAATGGCAGACACTCACTTTTTGGCCAGCTCCAGCGCCAGCGCCAGCGACCGACCGCCTTCTATCAACACAAAACACAGATGGAGCTGGAGCTGGAGCTGAAGCTGGAGCTTGTGTAATGGGAAAACTCTGGCCTGGCCGTTGTCCTACTCCGAGGAAAGCTGCTGGCCATATAAAAACGCGCCAGCCGACCAAACGGAGCCACATTGCCAGAGCTGCAGTCGAGCAGTCATCAAGGTAGCAGCAAAAGGTTCGAAGCCAGCCTCCTAGACCCCAAATGGCGAACGTTAATTTGGTGAGTGAGGGATCGAGCTGGGACGATATGGAATGGATAGGGTCCTGGCCCTGCCATTCGAGAATATTCAAAATGCATTATGCAAACAGGACTCTATCCATTCTCAAGTGTTTTGCATATTAAATCGTTTTGTATTATTTATAATCGAAACAGCAGATGCCGCTCATTGCAGCAGCCACAACCATATTGACAATTGTCGGTGCCACAACCATGGCCAGGCATCCGCCTCCGCCTCCAACAATGGTAATGGCAACAGGAGTGCATGGCAGCTATGGGAACAATGTGGCGTCATTGTATGAGAACCGATGGCTGCCAATGGAGCATCAGTCGCCGTCGAGGCAGCATCAACGCTACGGCACAGGAGAGCGTCGCATCCACCATGGAGGGTCGTCCTCCTCCTCTGCTTCCCCTTCGGCTGGCCGTGGCCTGACGGCAGTGCTTAATGGACTCACAAATCTATCGGGCCTGGGCCACATTAGCAACGGATACGGCTCAGTGGCGCCCACCCACACGGAGGCCCTGGCACTGGGCTCGTCCAAGCAGGAGATACCGATTTACGAGGAGCACAATGAGGATGCCGCCGTGGCGGCTGTGGCAGCATCGGCCAATGACTATGGCAGCAGTCTGGAAAACAATCAGCATCAGCAACAGTCTCCTGTTTACCATTATCCAGCTGCATCGCACAATGGCGGGGGATTCCTGCCCGCGTACGGCTACGGATTCGGCGGCAAGGAGCAGGGCTATGGATCATGGGGTTTATCCTCGCCGGAGGAACAACAGCAGCAGCAGCATCAGCAGGAACAACATCAGTATGCCTATGAGAAAATTTCAATGGGAAATTTCCTTCCCCATTATGAGCAGAATTCCGGCTATGAAGACCATCAGCAGCAACAGCAGGAGCAGTTCTACCAGCAGCAGCAACAGCAGCAGGAGCAGCAGCATCAAGAGCAGCACTCCTCCTACTTTAGTCCCCACGGGGAGACGTCTGGCTCTGGCTCTGGCTCGGCATCATCTGCATCGAGCGGTTCTGGAGCCGATGACTATGAGGAGCATCCAGGAGATGGCCAGGAGCAGAGCTCCAACTACTTGGCCGAGTCGTCAAGTGGTCATGGTGGCCAGGGACACACCCATCACTCGCATCACGTGGATATCATCAACTATGTGCCGGTGAAGCACGTGAAAAAGCAGCACGTTCCGGTGGAGAAGCCCGTCAAGATACCCATTTCCCATGCGGTCATCATACCCGTCCGCAGGCCCGTTCCCATTCACATACCGATCACCAAAACCATCCAGGTGCCCTTCGAGAAGGAGCTGAAGGTGCCGGTGGAGCGCGTGGTGCCGGTGCCAGTGGAGAAGCACATACCCATTCCCGTGGAGAAGCATGTCCCCTATCAGGTGGTCAAGTACGTGCCCATCAAGGTGCCCAAGCCGTTCCCCGTGAAGGTGCCAGTCTTCAAGACAGTCCTGCACAAGGTTAAGAGCTGGTGGTAGAGTGCGACGTCCATGGAATCCCCTCTCTCATTTTGGATTCAGCACACACGTTTATTTTGTTATAATTATAAGCACATTACGCATACGCCCCCACAGCCCCCCTTCCCATTCCCATACACCAAGCAACCAAAGCGAACATCGTTATGCAGTTTTCAGCACAGCCCAGCACAGCACAGCATTTCGTATTCCATTTTCAATGCCGTTTTGAGTTTTAAAATTCATTTAATCCTCGGTGATATGATGTACAACAATTTTGTGACTCATTTAACCTTACAACAATTTGCATTAAAATACAAACACGAACGGAAACACAAACATACACGAAGCCGTTGTAAGAGACTGGGTGGGGGTTTCCTTTTTTTGTTTTTTTTACTAGGAATACCCTTTTGTGCTTTAAAGGTACAAGGGTATCTTGTGTTGATACAAAAGTATGCAACAGGCAGACAAATTGGGAGATATTATTTAGTGGAGTTTGTAAATAACTCGAATAGAGTGCGAATAGAGGTCCAAGATCCAATCCTTGCCCCTCCTTGCCTCCTCGACCAAAGTGTCCTCCAAAAATGTATGCAAAAAAGGAGACAATCATTAGCACAGCTTGATCAGGGATCACTGATGGTATGCTTACGATAGTGCTGGTGAAGGCACATGATTAGTGATTATAATGCATCGGATTCATGCATTGGCTTGTATCGAAATTTAAGCTATCAATTAATACGAAGAAAAAAGAGTAAGGAATGTTTCATGATACATTGTGCCAGTGCTTGAGCGCACTGTCTTCTGTTTTCTTTTAGTTGTCTATTTTCCCGACACTTTTCAAGTGTGGAGGGCTACTCATAGGTATGTATTTGCGAATTCTTTTGTTTTTAAGGAAATGTAAGTAGTACCAACTTGGTACAGAAGAAACCTCCAGCTCCTTCTATGCATGTTAGTTTATGGCTGCCAGAAATACACTTGACATTCTCATTTTCCAGCTCATTATCGAATGAATATAAAATCATGCATTGCACAATTACCAACTAACGGGTATTTTATAGCCGATATGGCCATTATAAGGCTCATACTTGTTTAGCAGTGATTTTACGGTGCATTTATCATGGACATAAACCGCCAACTCCGTTTACGTCCTGCCTGCCCTACCCTACCCTTTTTCCAGGCTCATTTATTTAATTTCCCTTTAAGCGCACACAACACAATGAAATTTGTGTTAAATGAAATGAAATTCATCTCCACAAAAAGGCTCTCACCGCTCTCCCAGGCTCTGCCAAATGCCATTTCCAGACCATTACATCGACAGTTCGGACTCTTGCTATAGGGAAAGAGGTACGGGTCCAGTACCGGAGCAACCCGTGCACTCAGGTCTAATTAAATTGAGTGCACAACCTTTGTTGTTCCGCTACGCGCTGGCATGTCGCCGCTGTTTGCAGTTCTGCTTTGATTTCCCGCTGCCAGAGGCCAGATGCCAGATGGGAGGTGCCATGCAATGCCATGCTTTGTTTTTCTCGTCTGGGATTCTTAGCTGTAAAATCTTGGCCCACTTCTAGAAGAGCTAACTACAATAGGCTAGCATTCAGAGTAATAGAAGCAAAAGCTTCTTAGAAATAGTATCCTAAATAAGGATCCAGTAGGAATCTGCAGCTTCTGGTAGAACCAACTGCGGTGCAGATGTATTAGATTTATCCTTCCACCAGGAATACCAACCAAAGCCTACAAATCCGGAAACATTTGTGGCAGCCCCAAAGACGAGCCAAAGTAACATATCGTATCCAGTAAATTTGGCTTGCCAGCAATCCTTCTTGCCCATTGCGCCACTGCGCCTCTGCCACGCACAGCCTCCCTTTCCTTCCCTGCTGACTGCTGGCTTGTCCTTTGTCCCTGTGTGGCACGACACTGTTTGCAGTTTGGAGCTCGCGGATGTGGTCCTTTGGCAGTCGCCTGTCAGTCACGCGGCTCTGTCTGTGGCTCCTCCGCTTCGAGCTGCTGCTGCCTGCCACTTTCGAGCTGCCGCGCTACTCTTGCTCCATTTACTGTGTATTTTTGATGTCTAAATTGCATTTTATTATGTCGCTCGCTCGCTCGCTCGCTCGCTGAAGAGGAGAGGAGAGGAAAACTTCTCTTTGCTTGCCACATATGGCTCCGCGGCAACGTTGTCGTTGTTGGCTGGTGGCTTTGTTGTTGCGGTTGTAAATTTTATTTATCATTTAACATTTTTTACGCTTTTTATGCCGCTTCACCAGTCAGTGGGGCAGAGACGGGGCTCGGCGACACACTTTAAGTGACTTTTCAAGTACTTTATTTTGCATACACAAAAAGTATTTGCCTTGTCGCGTCGCCCGTCGCCCGTCGCTCGTCGCCCATGTGCATGCGTGCGTATACGTAATATTGGTGGCAACTCCTCGCTGTGCAGTGTACGACTACTCGTACGTTGGACTCGCTTCCGGTGCCCTTTTTTTCTCTCTTTTTTTTGCTTATGCCTTGAAAACGGTGGGACGTACTATCGCTTTGAGCAGATGTTTGCTACAAAAAGAGAAAGCAATCTCCATAGAATATTCTTGAACTGGAAAGTGTATCCAATACTTCGGCCAGGCTTCTGTTGCCCTTCGTTCGTTGTGCATATTTTTATACGCTTTTTATGTAAAATTAAACATTTTAGTTAGTTATTATTATGATTTTCATTTGCTAACTTTATTAGAGTCATTCTCCTGCCTTTTTGTGTCTTGCCGCAATATTATTTTTACTTTGGCGTAAGCATATTCCATTTATTATATTATAGGATATTTAATGAACTGCAGAGTTGAGAGCAGCAGGGGCAGCAGGGTGCCCTCTCCCTCTATCTCTCGTTTCTACAATGGAAATTATTATGTGAAAATGTGTGGGTTTTTAGTTTCGGGCAAAGTTTGCCTTGTGTTCGGCCACAAAATTAATTAATTTTAATTTGAGGCTGGCAGACAACAAGGCTGACAATGACAGAGCCGAACATCCTCTAAGTACGTGATATTATTATTTGGATTTGTTTTCCACCTTTTGTGTTTATTTGCCGACAAATCTGTGAATGGGCGAATATTTGAGGGCATTGATCTTTAAACAGAAATTTTTCGTAATTCAATGATGAATTTATAAGATATGTAGTAGTTTGAATAATTTTTTGCAAACAAAATGCTGTTCAGCTCAAGTTTCTTAAAATCATATTCGAAAATTATAAAGACCATATATATTTGAGGAAATCGTAAAAAAATATTTAGTAGTTTATCGTCAGGTCAGAAAGTGGTAGGTAAAATATTCTCTTAAGATTGTGGTCTATCAAAGCAATTAGAAATGACCCTCAACAATCTCAGGGTGTCCGCAGAAAAACAATAAACTATGCAAGGTGAGACGAAAAGGAATGATTCGTTTTTGATTCGGTACGTTAGAAATAAACCAAATACCTTGTATTATTTTTGGTAAAATAAAATCAATCGTATTCCGAAAAAAGTAAGAAATAACTAAACGAAATGTAAAGGAAAAATGGGATTTTGGGAGTTTGGTCAAATGGCTGCAGCTGAACCGCATATCCATACATTTTTATAAGCGGAGTATTGCTTAAACGATCCTTAATTGAAGTGCCTAATTTATTTTGAGTTTTTCTGAGTTTTGACATCAAAATGTAGTGAAAAATCGCCCGCAAACAATGATCAATTTTAGTTTAAAAACCTTAATATTTCCCAAACGGTAAGCATAAGCTATAAAGTTTTTAGTCCCCATTAATAGCTGCATTCATTAGCTTTTTCAGAATTTTTCGAGGCTAGGTGTATTATACTCTAGTTCTATGGAAAAACGTTAGCTTGAACTCTGGCAAAAAACCCTAACCATAAAAAAATATAATTTATTAGAAAACTTGACTGTCAGAAAATGTTGGTCGTCTGCTAATAATAATAATAATAATAATTAGTCCTACTTTTTGTTTCGTGCTTTATTTCACAATACATTTTAGTTCGGAATTTTTCTAAGCGCCACCTCTACTAGTAGTCGCAGGAAATGTTTGTTTAATTAAATGAGCAGCTGATTCCTCATTCGACAGACATTCGAGGAGCACTCGTACTCGCAGGAAACAAAAAACAGTTAGTTTTAATAAAGGATCCTGCCGTGCCCTGCCCTGCCCTGCCATGCCCCACCCATATGTGGCATGGGGCTAGGCTATGGTGCGTGTGTGATACGAGGGGGCGGAGGGCAGCTGCCACTATGTTTGCACTTTTATTAAAAAACTTTTGCATAATGAAAGTTTTCGAGCTCTCTCTCTCTCTGCATCGCTCTCCAAATTGTAGACGCAATATATTTATAATTCCCGGAAAGTTGTGTGTGTCTGTGTATTTGTTGGGATCACTTCAGCTATTTATATAAATATTTTTGCAAAAGTTTGGCTAAAAATGATTTTTTGAAGTGTTTATGATGCACAGTACAACTCTTTGGCTTTGTGTCCCTCACAAAGCAATCCACTTTTACACATTAAACAGATTTAATTTTATTTCATTTAAGGATGTTTTTATTGATTGCTGAGTTGCTGGCAGGAGCCTCTTATATTATAAATATATACACATATAAATACATATGTATGTAGGTATATAGGGAGGGAGCTTTCCAACAGCAACAACAACGTCTATATAATGGGAATACGAATTTTTATTGTGGCCACAGGGCAATACTCGTGTTAGGACTACAACACTAGGGACGCCGTCGAATGGGACTCTCTCTAAAAGCAATGATACTCTTATCCCTCCTTCCCCGCCATCTCTGCCCCCTCCCATGTCATTGCCACGTAAGGCGGCCACTCAGCGAGATGGCGGTGGCTCAGTGGCTGATGGCTGATGATGGGCGCCCGCACACACACATTGTCGCCGCCTTCTTCGGGTGTGGATTTTCGTGGATATGCGGCGCTACATGTTATGAATTTTTTAGGGTCTTTGCTTAGGAACATATCCAGATGGGGACAAAGGGAGTGCTCACAGGCAGGGAGGAACAAAAGCAGTACTCACAGACAGGGAGGGACAAAAGAAGGACTCACAGGCAGGCAGGCAGACAGCCAGACGGACGGACGGACGGACAACAATAAAAGCCTGTGGCACGTGTGCAGAGGCGCGATGCCCCTCGTACGCTGAGATTATGTCTACGTTTTGCTCAAATGATTTACACATCGTCTGTGTTTCCTTATCTGCACATGGACTGGCTTTCGGCTCTCGGCCATCTGCAGTTACCAATTTGCCATTGCTGTACGCGAATTTTCGGAAATTGCAAAAGCATCCGGCTTAGAGGTGGCTTCTGGCTGTAGGGATAAGCCTTGATTGGCCATAAAGGATGCTTAATGTTGCCTTGAACCTAAGCAGGGGTATCTGTAGATCATCTAGAGATGGGATAAGTAGGTTGGGTCTATGCTAAAAGCTTCGATCTGGTTAAGAATTTTTAGATACAAAATATTTAAAAAAGGGCTCTGAAACAGCATTCCAGTTGGGATGAGTCTCAGGCCCCTTCTGGGTACATTTGTGCATTCAGAATCGCTTGAAATTGTCTGCCATGCCATAAGAAAGTATCTCTTATTTCCCGAAACACGGATTCACGGGCCAATGGATGAGCGAGAGGGATAGACAGTCGTATGTGCAGACAGACATTTGAACGACTGTAGTGGGCGTTGCGCAACGGAAGTGCAACCTGCTATATGTATATATGTATGTATCTATGCGATACATATGCAGAGACCTAATGTGCTTTTTCGCTTGCTGCTTGTGCACTCTGCAGTTGGCTTCTATGGAACATGAAGAAGCTTGTGGCTGCGTGCAGCTCAAAGGTGAATGCTGCTTTCTTTGCCAGGACTCTGCCACTCTGGAAGGAAGAAGGAAGCCCCTCTCGACTCGATTCGACCCGGGGCGTGTCAAAATTGCAAACTAATTTATTAAAAACGGATATATGAGGCAGGCTTTTGTACTATATTTTGCGAGGAGTTCCAGCTCATCGCTCGGCCGCCATATTGCCGCAGAGTTCATAATTTCTGCCTTGGCTGTATGGCTGGTAAATAATGTGCTGTCAGCATGTCAACGGCTCGGCTCGGCTCGGCTCGACTCTGCTGTCTTTCTCGCTATCTCTCTCTCTCTTCCTCTTGGTGGCACATTTGTTTATTGTGCCAAGAGTTTTCATACCCAAAATAAAGCATATCCGACTAGTTCTTGACCTCAATCACATACAACTTTCACACAGCCAGGCGCCCTAGCATAGACGTACAAGCTTCACAAGAGAATTCCCGAGAAGTGGGATAACAACATACATGGCGTGTGAATGATGATTTTGTTGTTGGGAAAATCATTGGTATAAAATAACCATTCAAAAACCATTGAGAATATATCAGGAGTATGCGCTTATTTTGCTATTGAACTCGGGGGACCGAAGAGCTACCCTCTCTCGGGTATCTGATTGTCGAGGCCACTCGACTTAGCGCTTCGCTTTTGTTTGCTGTTGATTTGAAACATTTTTGCTCATTATGTGTTTTGGCTCTGCAATGGTGGGGGCATGCCACAGCCATGGCAATGGCAACTGCAACTCATCCGACTGTTCACAGTTTTGGACTTGAAATATGATCCGATGATGCTGGATGCTAGATGCTGCTTGCCATTTCAAAGGCTATATTTAGTTTCATTTCTCAACTGAATGCTCTGTCAACTGAAGCTGTCTCTGCCTCTGTCTCTGTCTCTGGGCTCTGCAGAGCATTGTGTCTCTCTGATGACATCCCAGGCATCTGGCCAGAGGTAATCATATCCCTGCAGTTCCCCAGCAGAAACTGTCAATCAAACGTCCCTCACTCTCTCTGGGAAATGCATATAAAAAGTAAAGGAGAGGCTGGGACTGGGGCTCTGAGGCTCTCCTCAGCACTGATATTCAAGCACACGTCAGTGGACTTCAATTAGAGACATTTTTGATGAGCTCTTGGCCATCCCTACGGCTTTGGCAGCTGCTGCTGCTGGGGGGCGTAGCCTTGAACGGCTAAAAGTTGCAACACTTAATTGCCACACAGACCCCCCACCTCCCCGGACCAGGGGGCAGGTTGTAAAATATTGATACTTATGCAGGAGGACAGAGCTCGTTTTGGAGGGTCTCTCAGCTCGTTTTAAGCGCACTTTAATGGCAATTATACGCCCGAGTAGTTGTTTGTGTTACCAAACTTTCGTCCAGGGTAGGGTTTTCGGGTGAAAAGCGTCAACACAGAGCCAAGGCAGACAAACAAACCCATACACAGACACAGACTCAGCCACATACTCGAACTCCCACTCGTACATGGTACATCGTATCCCAAAGCCCCCAGACGATCCTGGCAGCATAAATCCTTTGGAGTGGATAAAATACTTTCCAACATTTTGCTTGCTGCTGCACGCACCAGATTATTAAAGTTGTGTGTGTAAATAGTTTATGGTAATCATAAAAGATATACATACGTATAGTATATCCAGCAGCAGGAGTGGGTGGCGAGGTCTGCTTTACGAGGGGTCTTCACGCTTCTCACCTTTGGCTGCGTAAAACTTCAGACATGAAATATCACTCATTCGCCACGTTTTCAACTCTTTTTCTATCCAAAATATAAAAAACGGTGTAGCGAAGGGCTATCATCTGTTCAGCTGGCTGCAAATATTGTAGCCTGAAAGTGCTTTTGGCCATTCGGCAATTAAAATAATCAAAAAGAGGGGCGTCAACTGTTTTCTTGAAGAATCCCTTTGAGTCCACATCAAAAATAACAACTTGCCACCTGAGTCGCAAATTTTTATGCTGCACATAAATTTCACGAAAAAAACAACCAAAATGGCTGCTGAGGCTGCTACCCAAAAAAAGGGGTGTCGTACGGTTAGAAACTTTTGCGTTTCCGGGGCGCTAACTGATGGCTGGCCGGGCTGTCATTTTTCAAGGGCCTCCCGCCCGCACCGGCACCCACACTGGCTCCCACACCCACACAGGCACCCGGAACCCCACAGATCTGAACCAGTTAATGCTTTCCAGTTGCTGCTGCTGCTGCACAGCAATTATCAAAGTTTTGGAGGTAAAAGTGCTGATTAATTTTTAATGTTTATCTTTGCTGCTGGCAAAAGTGTGGAGTCATTTCCTAAATTATAAAGTCATTTGGTAGCAACCAAAAAAGAGAACACGGAAAAGGGACTGAAGTCGAAACCGAAGCCGAAACCTGGCGGTGATTTAAGCGCATTCTGACTTGACGATTCTGTTGTCTCACTTCAAACAAGTGGCAGCAGTGGCCAGAGATACATACATATGTATGTATGTACATATGGCCAGTGGCGTGATTAACTCAGCGAAAAAAATGGTGTAACACAAATAAATGTATATTGATATTATTATAACTGTTAAGCTAAAACATTAGTTTTGACTACAAATCCTTTTGATAAAATTTCTAAGAACGGGGATAATCTACGCAAAAATAGAAAATGTAAAAATAAAATAATTTTTAAATTATCTTTTGGCCAATTTATGTGGCCAACTGGCCGCAGTGCCCAGAGATACATATGAATGTGCATATGGCCAGTGGCGAGATTAACTCAGCAAAAAAAAAGGGTGCAACACAAAAATAAATGTATATTGATATTATTATAACTGTTTATCTAAAATATTTGTTACAAAATTTTAATTTTTGTATTAAAAATCACTTTGATAAAATTCCTAAAAAGGGGGATAATCTACGCAAAAATAGTGAATGTAAAGATAAAATAATTTTTAAATTAACTATTGGCCAATTTAACTTTCACAAGTACATTTTTAATTGAAATATTAATTTGAAAGTTTGCTAAGTGCTTGGATAATATTTACAGCTGTATTATTCTGCTTTTCAGACAACATCCTTTTTTTCATTACAAGCAGATGAAAGACACTTGAGTTATTTGAAAAAGGAAAACATAATAAAACCATATTTCATTAACAATTTTGCAATACCCAAATCTATCAGAAAAAGTCTGTTTGGTTGGTGGAGTAAAAATGCTGTGGCACTGCACTTTATATTATATATGAAAATATTTATTTTACATATAAAATATATTTACTTTAAATATGAAATTTATTTATATATTAATGTCAAAATGTAAGTGACAACTTTTTTACTGTACAATTTCCACTCTTGGTGGAAATACATATACATATTGGTCAACATTTTTTACATCTAAGTGTTCTCGGGGCTTTTTTCTTCGGGTGTTGTTGCGGTTCAGCTGGGGAGACAGATAGAGAGGGGGAGAGGGAGAGATGGGGGAAAGTGTTTTTGTTACCCCGCACACGTGGCGAATGCGTGACAAATTAATTGTAAACAGCCGCAGGTCCAGTCCAGTCCATTTCGTTTTGTTTCTCGTTGTCGTCATTCTGTTTCCGGTTTACCGTTACACATGTTCCATCCGCATAGAGCGCAGTTCAATCCCATTGTTGCTTTAAGTTTTTTCTGTGACAGTCGGACAGAGCAAAAACATTGGAAACGATTCATTATTTGAGGGAAACACTTGCACATACACACATGCATGTGTCGTTTGTATGTTTAGTCCTATTATCTAGTTCTAACGGACCACTCGTGGTCGTGGGGACAGCAGCAGGCCACTCTCCCGCTCGCAGTCGTCTGTTCTGATCAGCGGAGAGTCGTCGCGGTCAGCAATCTGACCGGACACATGTTCATTGCGTTTTGCGGCTTTCGTTAGTTCGGACTACGTATACGCTCCCGTTTGCCATTCCCATTCGCATTTCCCGCTTCCCGTTGCAGTTGCGGTCCCACCCACTCCCGTTCGTAGTGGTCAGATGGTCACAAAATTCTTAACGAAGCGGTCAATGTGTGTCCTGCAATTATGAATTTATGTGCATTTATCAGGCAAAAGTCCCACTACCAGGCAGGCTCTGCATTTGCCTTGCCCGCCATTGATTTGCACGTACGTACATATGATTATTTAATTTGATTTTTAGTTGGGCTTCCGCTCGTTTTTGTGGTTTAGTCTGTGCACACTCCATAAATACTAATCATAATCATTTTTGGCAAAAGAAGAGGCTTCTAATTATACCCGGTACTCGTACTCGGGGCCTGGCCAAGGGTATATTGGGCTAGCAGAGGGAATAGATAATCCTGATCAGCATGAAAGTAAGGAGGGAACATGAGAAACCATAATTATTAATGGATGGATAGTTCTGTAGCTACAGTTAAGGTTAACGTTAATTATAATATAATCAACAATATATTTAATATTTTTTAAAAAGCATTAAAATGTTTCTGTTTCTAGCAATTATCGATCAAATAAAACGATAAGCACTTTGCAACCATTTATGCCTTTTTTCTTAATTCATAAATAATAGCTGCAGGGCGGAAAGGGATACGCAGGATTCCAGGCTAGATATGGGCAACAACACATGATGTTGTTGGATATTCGTGCAGGAGCCTACTTAATACATGCATAGGTACATAAAAACATACATAAACACATATCTACAAACACATGGATTTTTTAATTTAAATCGAAATTGAGAAAGAGATTTTGTGTTCGTATTAATACTTTGTCTAATTAAATAAAATATAAGCAAAGATTTTGCTTGGCTTCATAAGGAGCTTACAACTTTTTTGAAATTAATACTTAAAAATATTGAAATAATTTCTTAAAGCATATACATACAATGTATGTATATATATAAATTACCTTCGAAGTAAAATTTTAACTTTGATTTGTTCTTGAATATCCATTGCAAGCCAATATTTCCCCTCTTTATTTTCATAATAATATATTAAGCGAATTCGGAATCATTTTCTGAAGAATTGTTTTTCTTCTCGTATACTTAATATTTTCAGCATAT
Organism: Drosophila helvetica; assembly: GCA_963969585.1. Classification (NCBI taxonomy): domain Eukaryota; kingdom Metazoa; phylum Arthropoda; class Insecta; order Diptera; family Drosophilidae; genus Drosophila; species Drosophila helvetica. Next base: position 44,330,122 of record OZ018403.1, read on the forward strand.
CTTAGAGAAAAAGCCGTATTTTCTGAAATTATATATATTTTAACAATGTTTTACAGTCAAGAAATTATTTTGAGCTCGCTTTAAACATATAGCAATTGAAATTCTATGGTTAAAAGAGTCGTTCATGTATGTCTATAGTTCCAATAGATTCCGATTAACAAATACCCAGACATATGTGACCCTTCTTTAATTTTCTTAAATTCTCATTGCTTAATTTTCCATAGTCCCTAGAACAATATCGCCATCCGTATCCGCCCTTCCCCGAATGAGTGCAGCCAAGAATGAAGTACAATGCGGCTCCCACGTCAATTAGAGTTAATTTCATTAGCCGGCAATAACTTGCAGCACTTTCCACAAGAAGTTGCCCCTCTTTTCGCGTCCTTGCCCCAAGCCTTTGGCCGGGTCTCGGGCAACTTTACTTTTTGGCTAATTCTGTTGCTGTTGCGTTAACGCCTCGCTGAAGTTGAACGTTGCGTTTATTTTGTGCGTCATTGTTGCCTGCCCCCGCCCCCCGGCCACAGCCCCCTGTCTCTGCCTCTGTCTCTCCCCACCCCTGTTCGGATGGCAAAAGTTGTTCTTGTTGCAGTTGCAGTTACATTTGGCAATTAGCCGCTGCATTTTCCTGCACTTTCGCTACTTTTGGCCCCCACCCTTCTCTCAATACATATTTATTAGCCGCATTTGTTGGATTTTAGCTCAATTAAAAACTTTTACTCCGGCTACTTTTCTTCATTTGGGACCTCTCGACTCCGATTTTGGCCACGACTCTCGACGCTCGACGCCCGACGTCAACTTCCATTCGGACTTTGGGATGTCTTGTTTTGGCTAGAAGTTTTTGCTTTCTTTTATTTTACTTTTATTTTCGTTTTGCTTTACAGACACTAATTGCAATTACTTTGGTCTTGGCTCTGGGGATGGGATCTGGGAAGGTCTCAATAAGGAGCAAGAATCGCTTAAAACACAAGATTAGGAATTTATTATTTAAGACTTAACCATCATATATGCATACAGAATATAAGTTGTAAGGCTCCTACCCTTCAACCGAAGAGGTGATTGCCAGTGGCGCCACTCCAGCCCCCCGGTGCAACATAGTGCGGACGCTGCTGCTGCTGTTTGTGCACCACCGTCCTTACCACGGGAACTTTGACGGGATACGGATAGTAGACGGGCGTGGCGACAGCCTTCTCCACCCGATAGGGCACTCGTCGCTCGACCACAAACGGAATGGGTCGCTCCACGGGCACCGGCCTGATCCTCTCGATGGGAATCTTCACCTCCTGCAGCTGGGGCACTGCCACCGTTTTGGTGACTGGAACCTTGATGGCCACGGGCTTGGGCACGGCGGCTATAACGGTGCGAGGGACCTGCACTTGCAGCGTCTGTTTGTAGGGCACCAGCTGCTTCTGGTAGTGGGTGACGGGGACCTGTCTGATGGTCTCGATGTGTTTGCCCAGCGGCAGCCCGGCCAGGGCCTGGCTGCTCGTGGGTGTGTGGTGCACGCTGGTGGTAATCGGTGGCAGGAACTCACTCGATTTTGGCAGATCTGCAATGTGCATATCGGTGTGGGAGTAGAGCAACTGCTGATCCTGCTGATGCCCTTGTCGCTCCCTCAGCTCCTGCTGCCGCTCCTTCAGTTCCTGTTGCCGTTCCCGCAGCTCCAGATGTTTCCTCAGTTCCTGCTGATGTCCCCTGCTGTCCCTTTCCTGCTGCCGATACTGAGCCTCCTGCTGGCGCTTGACTGGATTCGACAATGTCTGGCGCTCTTTGATCCTAGAATAGGCACTGGATTCACTGTCCTCCCGCTCTCCAGTTAGAACCTCCCTTTCGTCGCGATAATTGGAAATTTGTTCGAAATGGTAATGACCGTGGGGCGTGGCAGCAAGTGGCACTCGCGGCGACTGAGGCTGATATCCATAGCTTTGATAGGCAGCCCCAGGGCCAGGACTAGCGATATTTGCCTCATAATTTCCAGTATTAATGACAAAATCGATATCGCCCTGCTGTCCGGGATGCCTAGGATGTTCGGGATGCCCGGGATGCTCGGGATGCTGGTCCTCAGTTCCGTACTCCGAGTGCAGCGGCACTTTGTGGGCGTAGTGCGGGAAGGGCACAAATCCATTCGCCGTGCTGCCCAGCGATGCCCAGGGATGGTGTGGGGCATAATTTCCATATGTGGCGGCCCTTGCCAAGTCATCGCTGCCACCAAAAGCGCCATAATAATTTCGTGTATATCCTGTTAATCCCGCCAACGACTCTGCCGCGGCCGCGCCTGTGTCATGGTAATTGCTTTTACCATGTTCCAGAGGCAGGACCACTGGCGGCAGCTGGAATGGGAACTCAGCAGCAGCCGCAGCAGCAGCAGAAGCAGCAGCAGCGTGCTGGTGCAGTGGAAAAGAGGCGTCTATCGCCTCCACCTGGACGCCACTGCCGCTCATTGTTATGGATAGCAGGAGCCACATTAATGCATAGATCGTTAATGAACTGTTGGCATGTTGGCCACCGCTGGCAGGAGGCTCCATGTTCCTGTCGTGTCCTGTCGGTGCTAGTCCTTGGCGCTGGGGCATGCGTTGGGGGTGCGTGTGCAACTGTTGTGGGCGTTTGTCCGCTTTCAAATGTAAATTTCCTTGGCCGCATTTGTGTTTTTATAACAGCCGCCGCATGGGCCCTGCCTCTGGCTGCCTGCCTCTGCCACATGTAATCGGATAGTGGGGCACTCATCAAGTTCATTGGCTCCTCCTCCTACTCCGCGGTCGGTGGATTGTATAACTTTCACTTGTTCCGCGCAGTACTCGTATCTTGTATCTTCCAGATGCGTGTGCAGCGAGCCGATCTTTCGACTGTCGGCTCACTATGATATTTCTGTCTCCAGTATACAGTCGGGTATGTGGCATAGGGACTGCCAACTGCAGCTTTCTTACCCCCTCACCGTTCTCCATTTGATTTTCCACCAGTTTCCCCCTTAGCTTTTCAGCACTGTGTTCGCCCGGCAGAGCCCTGTGTCGCATCGTCTCACATATCCCATTTTCCACTCTGTGGAAGCTTGCGGTCAATGTCGCGGCCAGTCCGATGACGGGCTGCTCTCTCCTTATGTGTTTGCGGTGCAGCACACCACCCACCCACCCACCTCTCTGGGGCATGTCTCCGCCAAGTGACACAATCGGATGGGGTATCACAAGTCTCGTGTTGCCGCCGCTGCACTTTCAGTTTTCAGTCAATGACATTTGGCAATCGATGTTCTTGCATCATTTAGATCTGCCACTGCCACTGCCACGGACAGAGGCTCAGACTACACTCAGAGAAAAATGTGGCACACTCAAATATATTTAGATTAAATATTTGATTTTTTATATAGAATTTTTGAAATGAATTAGAATTTACTTTGCTTTAAACAAAAAAAACATTTTTGGGTCGTCGTCGTGATCTGGATATTTTTCTCATATCCGAGTATAATGTGTATATTATATACATATATAAAAGGATAAATATGTTAAAAAAATATAATAAATAATGGAAAATTGAAAAGCATTTTTTAAAACAACCCATATTTAATTTACATAAATATAAACTACTTACTACTCATTTAAAAATAAATGAAATTCATTAAAATTGAAGGAAATATATTTAATCTAATAAAAAATCGATGAAAATATGTTTCTTCATTTGAAATATGCAATTTATTTAAATGAAATATTTTCCAAAAAATTTAATTATTTAATTTGAACATGAAAAATAAAAAAAAAAAAATCCTAACCTAAATATAAAACACCTAAAAAAGTTATATATGTGGTATATTATATATTTGTTTTAATTATGTTTAATCTAAATGTCGAATCTAAATAAATATATTAAATATGATATGAAGTGCATAAGTGAAAGCACTTTCTTTTTACAATTTCCACTGTCGGTGCAGATAAATTGCTATAAATTCAAGATTTAAATCAAAGTGTAAAAATGAAAATTTCGGTGACCTTTTTCTCTGGGTGCATATTTTGCATGCCAAATCAAATATATTTTCTAACCAGAAGCAAACGAGAGACAGTGAGAGAATTTAAGCAGGTAGAGGGAGAAAGAGAGCAATGGGGATACTTACGGTACCAGTAACAGTACAGTGCCCAATGAGCGTTTGGATCATTCATCATTCTGCCTCTGAATTTAAGTTGCACAAGAAGTTTTCCCTGCCACCATTTCCCCATTCCTTGCCACAGCACTCCTCTTTTCGGCACAAAGTATTTGCACAATTGCTGGCCCTCGAGATCCGCTCCTGCTGCTGCTGCTGCTGCGCCCCCGAAATGACAGCGCCAAAGTACACGTAAAGTGTATTTTCACATTGAATGAGGTTAAGCTTCGTTAAATTTTGCGCAGCTTTTCCCATCCCCCCCTACCCCTGCCACCCCCCCACCTTTCACCCTGTCTGTGTGGGTGTGTGTGTGGAGGGGGGGCGGGTTACTTGTTGGATGCATTTTTTTGTTCGCTTCTTTTTCATTACTTGAAATGCTTTCAAGTCTTGTGAAGCATATTTTAGTCAAGTTCCATACAAAAAGAAGGTAGCCCGATGGCAGCCAGCGGGGCAACCCACCTTCGAGTGGGTGGCCTGGTCAAAATGGTGGCTTAGAGTGGGTGAAAAATCAACGAAAAGCTGCCAAAGTTAAATGCTCTTTTCCTACACACACACACACCCACACACACACCTACACACACACCCACACACCTATTAAAGTTGAAAGTTGCTTTTCCATCATAAAATTAACGGAAATGGGGAGAACCCCATCTTTCAGCGGAGGAGACTGTTGGTTGGGGAGGGGCGGGCATGCCTGTGACACTGAAACTTCATTAAGTCACGTTAAAACGTTAAAATGAGGCAAGAGGGGCACCCGCAGGCAGAAGGTGCGGCGAAAGGAGAAGCAGAGCCAGGGGAGCAGCAAAAGGAGAGGCCGAGCCAGAGACCAAGGCCCAAAGCCGGCTTGCAAATAGCCAAGAAATTCCAGCTATGGGCCCTTTTGTTTGGGTCCTCCCAGGGCACACCAGTTCAACCAGACGAGAAGGTGGGGGCTACGGCTACGGCTCCGGCTCCGGTCAGTGTTGCATGCGAATATAATCAAGTCATGCAATAGAATTTACGAATCCACCGTCACCCCTCCCAACCAGTGCTGCCCTCTGGGCTGGGCCACAGAATTACCCCAAACTTGGCCTTGGTTTTTAGAGGGGAAACCCCTCTTGTACATCTCATTTTCAGAGGACATCCTACTGCCTATTTGTGCAGCTCCTTGGTGTTTTTTCAATGTTTGGCTCAAAACAATTTGCGGTCCTGTCGGTCGGAGAGGACTTTTTTTGCCATTTTCGCTACTTTGGTGAATTCTTTGGAATCTTTGGGCGGCCGTCATGGTCTGCTCTGCAGAATTGTTGACTCAGGTGACCCCCACAGGATCCTACAGGACAAGGGGAACCCTTGTGTTTTCGTGTATACTTTTTGAGCCTTCAACTTAAGGCGGTAAGAAACAATTTAAATAAAATAATACAAATTGATATATTTTAAATTAATATTTGTTTCTTTTCTATCATAAATCAGTTTAATTTTTTTCGTTATTTTTTAGATCTATTTTATTATTCGCTTTACCCTTTTTTTTAAGTTTACTTATTTTGAAAAGAAAGTTTATATTAAAAAACATCTTAGCCAATATTTGTAGATATTTTTTGAATAGAAAAATTGAATCCTCTCCAAAAGCTTGATTTTTATTTGGCTGAAAACGACTTCCTTTCTGCCTGATTTTCTTCTCATAAATAAAACGTCAGCGCTCCAATCTTCATGTCCGAGAAAGTGACCAAAGAAAGGAGCAGGTCCCCCATTTTCATTACCTTCTTGGCCATGCTTCCTTTCGAGTGTAGATTCCTTTCCCGACGGCAAACCGCAATCAAAATTCCAGGCCGCAGCTCTTAATTGGTCTTTCTTCACGGGAAAAAGGAACTGCCGACGCAGTTTTCCTCCGCTTTGCTCTTTCTCTCAGACCATCGCTGCTTCGTTTTTCATTCATTTGATTTTCTTTTCGGTTTTGCTTTTGTTTTGCAGACCAAACCCGCACACGCGCACACCCCCGCACACCCCGCCCTCCCGTACAAATGCAAATTTCAATTACGCGTATTGCGGGGCCAAATTGAAATGCCTTGGAAAATATTTTCATGCCCTCCTCCACTCATAAGAAATGCAGCATGGGAGTTCTGGCCATAGCCCCGCCGTGGCTTGGGCTACCCCCCCAGCAGGACTCCTTAAGCTCCTCGCTCCACCCCGTTTCCCCTTGATCAACAATCGCGTGCATTTCATTTGCATTTGGAATGCGGGCGGCAACTTTGGCCGTACTTGAAATTTATTTGCTAATTTTGTAACATGTGTCCCTGGTCCTCGTGTTGTTGTTCTTGTTGTTGGGGTGGGGGGTAGGGCAACGGAGAAAGTCAAAAAGTTTTTCACTCCCAATTTGAATGGTAAATGGATGGATAGTTGGGGCGAAATCCATTTGGTTTTCTGCGGTTAATGAAATTTTCATTTGCCAAAAGTTTTCTTTGCCAGCGAAGATACGATACTGTCGGTGCCTGGCCGCAGTTTGCGGCATCTTTCTCGAAATATTTCATTTAATTGCCAGGGAAATATTTAATATTAATTAAGGGGCTTTAATTGCCGGAGACTTTGTGCCTCTCAAACTCATTAAAAACACATCAGACCTGGCCACACCACAAACACACACACACACACACACTCACACACACGTCTTGGTCACGCTCTTGAGGCCATCGTATTAGGAGTATTAATCTTAATAATTACTGCATATTGCCTTTGCCAGAAAGAATGCCGTACCAAGCCGCAAAACAATGCGAAAAGTTGGCCAAACAAAAGCCTCAAACTTGGTATGGATCCTGGAATGTCCTTCCCTCCTCCGCCCCTTTGACCAAAGGCATTTCATCTGACAGCCGCAGAGCCAGAGACCAACTTTTATGCCATTTATTTATCTCCTATTTATGACGACGACTGACCAACCCAACCCAATCCAACGCGACTGACTGACTGACTGACTGACTGACTTTGGCTTCTTCCACTTAACTTTTCGAATTATTAATGAATTCTGTTGTCGGCCTTGAGGGGGATTTGTCCTGAGGTTACGGGCCCGTGCACAAATAGAATTTTGCATCAAAGTCAAGTTGAATATTAAATCGATGCACACATTCTATTCACTTATCTATTTTTTTGTGCGTGAATTATGTATTAAATTAGAAAGGTACTGTATTGGCAGCAAAGATCCCACATATTCCCCATAAATAAATATGCATAGAAGAAAATCTGATGTGACGGCAGGAGAAAGTGTTTGCCTCACCTCAATAAATATTTTGTTTTGCGAAGCTTGAGAAGGTGTTCTGGTCTGTGAGAGAAGATCGAGTTTGTGTTGAGGGTTCCCTCTGGTTTCCCTTGGTACTCTGTCTTATAGTGGTATCTTTATGGTCGGGACTGGCATCTATGGCACTATATTCTTTGTTCTCTCTCTGACATTCGAAATGCATTTGTTGGTTCCATCTATCAGATTACAGTCCATCTCGTGATGCTTTATTTGTACGAGAACTGACGTTAACTCCTTCGGATTCGACTCACTTGGCTGCTAAGTGGCGACAGAGGCCCTAATGAAAACTGACACATCCTCGTACGATGGACGTACATAAATACATATGTACGTATGTATGTATGCATGTATGTATGTATGTGTATGTAGGCCGCCTGGCAGCTGCTACTGGAAGCGCTTTTAGTTCTCAGGCATTGATGGACTGCATTTGATTAAATTAGTATGCATTTGAGTTTGGAAAGCATCTGCCTAAATGGCTGCCATCGCTCAAATATCAACATAGAGCAGAGCAGAGCAGAGCAACAGAAGCAGCAGCAGCAGCAGCAGCAGCCCTTGAAACCACCCACTCCCCCAAAAAACAAGACCAAAGCAGCCTTGACGGAGTTTGTCAGTGAATTCAACCAAATACGAGTACACATGTGGGTGTATGTGTGTGTATGTGTGTGTGTGGGGGGGGGCCAGACCGCGCAATGTAATCGTAGTTAAATTGAAAAAGTTTACCCCATTTGTTTTATTTTTATTGTTTTTTATTTTTTTATTTGGCAATATATGTATACAGATAGATATATGTACACCCCACACACATGCACACACACACACACACACCCATATGCATGTGAGAGTGGCCGCAGTTAGTTTCGTGCTCGCTACGAGAATTTAGTATTTTATTGAGTTGTTTTGATGGTTATTTAATGAAGTGCAATTTCAGTTTTCGCACACTCAACACCACGATTTATTCAAGAACGGTTTCCCGGCCGTGTGCGAATGGAAATGGGGAAAATGTGTGGGGAAAACTGGTAGAATGCGCGGCATGCGGCTGAGTGATTGCTGGATAAAATTAGGCATGATTTTCAAAATGCATTCTCGATTTGCTTTTGTTCGGCTGCCGACTGGCATTCAAAAGGGAGAGAGAGAGAGAGAACGCAACGCATTCAATTTGGCACGTTTCAATATTATATTGAACGCGTTTTGTGCGGTGGGCAATAAATCAGTGGCCAAAAGCGAAACAACTCAATCACTGACCGCATGTGTACATGTCCGTGGCACAGTGGAATGGCAGTGGGTTAATTGTGGCCGCCTCTTAAAACTACAAACACAGGCGGCGGCACATTTTGATGTTGCATTAAAGGATTTCATATTTTAAAACAGTCTCTGTAAGCCGAATTTCACTTACAATTTTAAGATACTCTTATCTGGTTATCAGTGTTGAACTGTTGAACTAAAATGGATTTATATTTGATTTTATTTACATATTATTATTTTACTTACATTTAATAATTATCATTAAGACTTGTATTAAAATGTTTTTGTGTGTTAGTCCAAGAAGCCAGTTCGGAGCAGATCTAAGCTGGTGGCGCTTTTTTCTTAAAATTATATTAAACTAATTAATATTATATTAATATTAAAAAAGTATTATTTTAGATGTTTTATTTTAATTTGAATTTAAAATAATTTTCATTGCATATATATTTTTATATATTTTAAATTATTTATAATGTGTTTTCTTCTCATGTAGCTTCGATGTAAGTATTTTTTCGGAACAATTTGTGATTCCATCTCTATTACAGCTCTGTTACATCGAATTGTCAATAAAATGGGTACGCCCTCAATTTCTGTCACAATTTAGAGGGGATGCGTTCAATGGGTGACCAATTCCTTGTCTCTCATCAGGCGTGTGTGTGTGGCCGACAGACATATTTGTAGTTGATTTGCTTGACTCCCCCTAGCCCCCACCAGTTGGCTGCGGTGGGGCCTTTGTAGGACAATTAAACGCTAATGTGATTGGCACTCGCGGCCAATAATACTTGGGTCGGGCGGGAATTCGTATACACATCGACATCGCTCATACGCTCTGTGGGTCCTTTTAATTATGGCGAATTTCGTGCCGCATTTCGCGCTGCTATTAAGATTAAGTTATATGAATGTATATGCATGTATGCACTCGTACTTCTCGTTTTCTGAGGAGTTGGCACTGCAATTAGGGCTTTCCACGGCAGCCGACAGAGAACTTTGCCGTCAATTAGTTTTATTGTAGACCGGGGCGCAAAAAATGCCTTTAAAAGTGCATTAACTGCTGCGCGAGTCCTTTAATTAGCTTTTGCCAGGAAGTTGCGGGCACGGCTTTGCCATGAAAGCATTCCATTTGGTTTCCTTTGGTTCCGCTTTGCCGCTCTGCCGCTTTTTTCTCTCTCGACTCGGCCCAATGCGTGCGGCATATCTAATTATGAGCAATTAACAACTTGAGCAAAAAGGAAACATTTAAGCACCTTTGAATGCAGTGCAAAACAACTCGTCTTCCGTGGATGCTGGGGAAAGCCAAAAGCCAAGTCCGGAGGACTGGAATTTAATTAAGTAAACATAATTAATAGAGGGATGTGGATGTGTCCGTGCCCCTATCAGTGCGTTGTGTGGAGGCCGTGGATGATTTAATGAAGTCATTAACATAATGTGAGTTTTACATGTCGATGACAAGGACAAACCACAGAGATAGTCGCACTGGCACTGGCACTGGGACGGGCAGTGCCAGTGGCAGTGGCAGTGGCGGAGAAAGAGAGCAAGAGATTGGGGCGACACATAAATATTCATTGGGTGTGAGTGTGTGTTTGTGTGTGCAACATGTTAGCAGGGGGCAAAGTGCCATAAGCGGAAATCAATTTCATAGAAACGAAAGCCATCTTTGTATGTGGGGGGGATACAAAGATCTGGCTGTGAGCCGGATGAAGAGCCGGGCAGCAGCATCCATGGGGCCCCACAAAGCAGAAGTTATTGGCCCAGCAAAAGACGATGTGATGTTGTCTTGGCCCACACACATTGTTGGCTGAGACCGGGCTCTTCGTGTGCGTGAGGGAATGGTCCTTATTGAATTTCAATGACACATAGCTGGAATGCCCTCGCCGCATGTCCTCTCCCATGCGCCCCACGCCTCTATTTATGTACGATATGTGGCAATGACAAAAGCCAAACACACAACACGGACTTGCAGAGGACTCCATTCGGATTCTTACAACAGACACAGACACACACACACACATACGCACACGGACAGCGTACAACAACTTGTTGACCGGATGTGTGGCGGCAATAAGTACATAAATGGGATTATTTGTGCGAGCTAGAAAGTTGCACGAGTAGTTATCGTTATCTAATGATATTTTTCAGATACATCTTTCAATTCCCCAGCACTTTAAGCGTACCACAGAGCTCTTTTCATACGAACTCGAGTATATGGCAACTAAAATCTCCTGCTGCTGCTTCCGCCCCATTCGGTGGCTGCCCTGACGAGGGGTCCAGCAAAATGGAGAGGCAGAAAAGAGAAAGAGATTTACACCCCTTCGTTTTTTATTTATTTATATTGAAATTAAGTTGCGCTTGACTGTAGAAATTGTTGCGGTTGGCTCCTCGCAGGCAGCAGGCAGCAGGCAGTAGGCAGTAGAGGGGTTGAGGGCAAGTTAACCCTTGTAGCCAGATGTTTTCCTTTTCATTTGCCTTTTTTTTACATTTTTGAACCCGCTTTTTGTGGAGTGAAAGGGTATATCGTTTATGGTACAGTCAGAAAGACAAGAAAAATTACATTTATCAACGTATTTGTCTCGTCCAAAGCGATTGAGCAAAGAAATTGATTTAAACAAAGTAATTGTGGGCCAGACATTTGCCTCTCACTCACTCTAATGCCAACTTTCGACATCTTCTTCTTAAGATCCTCTCTCAGCTATGTGGCCTCTCCCACTCGCTCAGGAGCAATAGCAGCAAATAGAATAGGAAAATGACAAGAATAACGGCCAGCAAAAGACGGAGAAGAGTAAAACAGTCAGCAGAACAGGCACTGAGAATCTATTTCGTAGTGAATTATTATTCTTTATTCTTTTCAGCACTTAAGTACAGGCTATCTCTTTGTCGAGACACTCCATTGCTATGTTCTTACTTGTCTCATCCTTTTTAGCACTGTTTTTTGTTTTCGGCTTCTTTGCTGTTAACTGTTTTTATATTTTTGGCTCTGCTTTCATGGCGCAGAACGCATTCAACGCGGATTTGTGTGGGCTGTTGGGAAATTTGAATGTGAGAAGCTCCTCCTCACCTCCGTCTCCAGAGCGAATCCAGAACCAGTTCCCACTCCCAATCCCATTTCCATTTCCACTCACCACTTGGCTTTAATTTATGGCCTCATTGCACTTGCTTCTGTGTAAATTGCTTTGTGGTTTCGCCAGTCTGCCATTTCATTGAGAGATGATTTTCAGAGCTCTGGTTGAAATTTAAAAATTTAATGAGCTCCACAGCTGCTGAGTAACTGTATCTGTATCTGTGTGTGGGCGTATCGTTGTTTCTGTGTATATAATTACTCGGTAGCCTTGGCCAGGTGTGCGGGTTGTGCGGATAGTGTGGGCTGTGTGCTAATCCTTGGTAATGCGGGGCCTGTTCCAGTTTCCTGGTTTAATGGTGGCACTGACCCATTTCGACCAAACAATTGGGACCGCTCCTCGGTCCCTGATGTCTGTGCTTCATCATACAAGTGGCTCCTTCTCCCAGCGGAGCGTCTCAATCCATTGTTTGGGGTTGCTGCTGCTGCTGACTCCACTTTCTTTGTATGCATAGTAAAAGTTTTATGACATCTTGCAGGACAGCAGGAGAACGTCGGTCGCTGGGAGGCAGCTAGAAATCATCCGTCAGCAGAAGGATATGCCTTTGTCTGGGGGCATTTAACTTATTAAAAGGCCTTCTATGCCACAGCGATTATGTGGCAATCGAAAACATTTGCATTAAACGCTCGCTAATTGGTGTGCTTTTGTCATGGAAATGTGCACTAAAGAGCCGACTCTCGCCCGCCGACTGCCGACACACACAAAAGCGATTCGCATAAAGTGCAATCACTGCAAAAAGTGCGGAAAGAACAAGAAAAATGGATGGCAGGACTGAATGGAACGAAGCAGCAGATACCCTTTCGATAGTTATACGATAGGTACTCCTAAAAGGATAACTCATGGGATACAGGAATGATCTACGGAACTAGGAATCTGGGAATCTAGTTGTCAAGCAGCTCAGTCCTTCTCTCATTCGAGAGTTCTAAGCATTCGCTGATGATACCCTCTAAAAAAGGGTATACAAAAAACCATTGCATACAAATGGGGGCCAACCGTTTGGAGGAGTGTGGGTTGGGGTAGGTGGGCTCTGGCTCTGGCTCTGGCCTGGCATGAAAGCAATTTCTATAAAAATGCGTTTAACAGCAGTCGACGCCACACAAAGCAACACATTTGCTGCATTTATTGCGATTTCCCGTTAACTTGCTTGCACTTGCCACACACACACACATCCACTTTCACACTACCATCATCACACGCTTCCACACTTTCACACAGAGAGGCACACACAATGCGCTCTGGCAACGATCGTCTGGTTGCCTCCTGGATGGCTGGATGGCTGGCTGGCTGTATGGACGTGTGGCACGGGCAGGATATCGTTTAAAATCTCGCGTTTGAGTCCCACGCTGGCTGCCGCTGCTGCTGCTGTTGTTGTCGGAGGCTGTTTCTGTGATAAATGGATCGGAAAATGCGCGTAGTTAGCAGACAGCTGGAGCCCTGTTTACCGCTTCCACAGACGACTCCTGCTTCAGCCTTAGTTGGTGGTGGGCTTTATTGTTTGTGTGTATTGTGTGGCTGGGCCAGCAAAGAATCAAGCACTCCAACACGGCTCAAACAACAGTTCATTACAATGGCCCTGCAGCCGAATGGAGGGTTACAGACCCTGCACCGCTCCTGACCAGAAAGCCACTCTCCCAGTCTCTCCCACGAAAGTGCGAAGCTCGGAATTGGCCTCAACTTTTGTCTTGCATATGGGGGAGTGCCTTTGTTTTTCGGGGGGCACAAGCGTTGCCATAGTTCTCTCCTGTGTGTCGCCTCATTTGGTGCTCCGTTCAAGCGGCAAACGTTTACACCTCAGCAGCTCTACTCTACTCGACTCTCAACCGACTGCGGCTGCTGCTGCGTCGGCTGCTGCCACCGTGTCAAGGATAATTCATATGAAATCTGCACTCCCCTCGAGAGGGGCAAAGGGAGGGGCTCTGGGGATATGGAGCGTATTAAGTGACTTGAAATTGGCGAGGTACGAGTGCGCTTCGGCCTCTCCATCACATTTCCGCAGTTGGAGATACTTTTCCTTGAAGGTTGTTCGTTTTTTTTTCTCCTTCTTTCTCCATTACCCATTTGTTTGGCCAACTTGGCGTATAAGTTTCCCCACTTTTCTGTTTATTTTCCTTACCTGCCGCATTGATTCCATCATCTTGTGCTCCCCTCACAGCAGTGGTGCCTGCTGCGAATTTTCACAACTCATTTCATCAATTTTCGCCGAGGCCGGGGCCAATGTCGAGTCAAAATTTGACAAATAGCGCAGCCAGCCATCCTCCTGCCTCCCATCCATATGTGGTATGGGGGGAGGGGGGGTCTAGTTTTTGCTAGTCAAATTCTAGAGCCAAGGCATGAGTATGTTTGGCTCTGGCGCTGGCTCCGTATCCTGCCAGCACATGCTGCACTTCAAGTTTGCAGCTCCTCGCTGTTTGATAAACGATTCAAAATTAACTTTGCCTTCCCAATGAGCTTCGCCTTGCAGGAGCAGCAGCAGCAGCAGCAGCAGGAGGAGGAGCCACTCTGGCCCAGAAGTTGCCTCAGTTGCCACTGCCACTGCCACTACCACTGCCCCTGCCTCCGACTCGACTCGAGTTGCGGCTTGGCTTAATCAATTGAATGTGTCAGTTCCATATGAGGTTGTGTGTGGGAGGGCTCCCAAATTGATGGAGCACGTTTCTGCCACCCGTTTTGGGGGCAAGTGCGGGAGTAGAAAAATCTTCATAATTTTCCAATGCACTGGCCTCCCCAGACAGATAAAGTTTGAGAGCGTTGGAGACCAGATCATCCAGCGGATATTCAAAGATATTCAATCAGATTAGATACATTCGCATCTGTGTAGGTAGGTAATTCCATCAGCCATGGTGGCCCAAACACAAACACACACACACACTCACACACACACACACGCTCTGTTTTCTCTAGAAATGAAAAATTTCGCTGTACAAAAACTTTTGCCAGATTAACTTTTTGGGAAACTTGGCTTCTACTTGGCGTCGGCTGCCAGCTTAATGAAATTTTTCTTTCATATTTTCTTTGGCCGTCACCCACTACTTTTTTGCACTCCCGTTATTTTTGGACAGTTTTCTTCTTTTTGTGGAGCGTGATTTTTCTTTCATGGAGTCGCCGGCACACGTTAATTTATTTTCCTATTGACATTTTTGGCCGCCTTCACTATTTGTGGATGTGGGCCCCGGCTGCATTGTCGTTTGTTAAGGGAAATGTCAAAAGTTTTCGCGCCCATAAATTGTCTACGAGTTCCTGGTCACACTTAGGCACGGGATTCTCTGTACAGTTTCCTTTTTTTCTGCACACCCTGTAATCACTACTGGGGGTATCAAAGACCAGGATAGATCATCTTCTTCGGCTTCTGTTCTCCTGCTCCGCAGCTGAGTCGCTCCCCAGGATCCAACAACAAAATGAACAGTCCCTGGCTTGAGGGCTACTTGGCGGCTATCCAGCATAAAGTAGATTTTCTTTGCAGATGCGGAGTATCTTCATGTCCTAACGTTCCTACCGCTTTCTGTGCTACGGCATTGGCTTCGTCTTGGACTTCGCTTTTCGCCCATTTTGATTATGTTTAGTTTAATGTTGTTGGCCAGAGCAAGTGACCCCGGCACAAGTCACTTAGACGGATAGTCGGAGAGAAGGACAGATGGTAGGAGAGACAGCTGGACGGGGCGATAGAGACCTGGCAGATGTTGATGTTGATGCTGATGCTGATGTTGGCTGCTATTCCTTTTATTGTTTGCTCAAAATTGTCATCAATAATAATAAAAGTACGAGAGCAGAACTGGGGCCAACAATGGGCCAGCATTGGGCAGGGCATCCAGTGGGCCACTTGTGATATATAATAAATGTTGCCATGTCTTTGTCTAGCTCTCCACTCAGCGGAGGAGGAGGAGGAGCAGGAGCAGAAGCAGGAGGAGTATCTGTGGCAGCGACTATGCTGTATGTGTATGTGTGTGTGTGTCCGCATTAATGTGTGTTGTGTTCATGGAATACACTTTTGTATTCATTGGACCGCAACTAAAAATGTTGGCCATAAACTTTTCCGTTGCTCTTTTATTTTTCTTATTTATGTCCAGGGTTTCGGCCAGTGGACTGGACTCCTTCACGGTCCTGAGACTGCGGCAGGATTAACACTTGGCTGCCGCTGGAGGTGTTTCCCAGACGACAGTCAATGATGGCGTCTCCACAGGACCGCCCAGTGGCCCCCGTCACAATTTGCTACAAATTTCGCTTTGTATGGTTTTTTATTAGCGTTGAATTAAATTGAGCGGCGCATCGAGTGGCAGGATCCCAGTCTCTGGCTGTGGTTCAGCTTCCTTGTGGGTTCTTGGCTTTGATGGAAATTGCTAATGAAATAAGTTTTTAGTTTGCGAGATTTTTATTTCGTTAGCTTGGCTCCTGGCAAAGGAAATGTTTCATTATTTTGGCCCTGGACCTGGACCACTGATGTGTGACTGATGCCACTGAAATGGCATCCGAATGGGGCTCAAAACTTGCTCCATTAATTACTGTCGCCACAAAAGCGTATCTGCCAGTGTCCGTATCCGTATTCCCACTCAGTGAAATCAGTGGAAATGGCTAATTGAATGAGAGCGCCACCACCTAAATGCCGTACACTCCGCAAAGCCACGTGCCACACACGGCCGTTGCATGGTCCAGAGCAAGAGAGCTTAGAGACCATGGCCAATGCCGCCGCTGCCGCTCAACCACTGACCCAATGATCTGTTAAGTATCTAAAGCCAGGCATCCCCCAACCCCAGCCCCAACCCCACCCCAACCAACATGAACGCACAATTCGCTCGGGGGCGAGGCGAGGGGAGAGATTTCATTGATTCATTTCTTTTTTGCCTTTCAGCAGGAGCTGCTCCTCCTTGCAGCCCTGCTGCAGTGCAGGGGGTCAGCAGTTGCTCTCTGATGGATTATAAGTACTTGGCTGGCTGCCTCGAAGGCTGAAGCAGCTGGAGCAAGGTGAGCGATGTCCAATTACTTCGAACAACTTTGAACAGCTGCAAGGACATGTCTGCACCGAATGCAAAGTGCCCTGCGGCACGCCCCTCGACTAAAACAGGAGACATCGATTGTGGTGGGGGCGGGTGATAAGTTGGGGGATGAGTTCTCATTAGAGATTAAGATGGTGACATCTATCTGTATGCCTCGGCTGCAGCTCCTGCTTTTATGGTCCAATTAGTGGGTGTCCTCCTGTTCCGATGCTGCATTTGAATACCGAAGGAGTCATGAGAATCATTTCCATTTTCTCGTCTTGCGGCCTGCTGCACTTCACAGCAATTCTATGTGCGTTTTAAATTGATTCCTCGAGTCCTTGAAGGCGAGTTTTAGTCCATTTCCATTGCGCTTTCTCTCTCTTTCTCTGGAGAAAAACTTTGAGGGCAGAGACTTTAAGAAGAAAATGCCTCCGCCTCTGCTGCCGCCGCCTAACGATAAGTACAGGAAAAAAGAGCTCAGAAATTCCATTAACGTACTGAGAGCTGGAGCTGTGACGTGGGGCCGGGCCGGGACGTCGGGCAGGCAGGGTAATGGGCCCAGGACAAGTTGCCCCGCGGAATGGAGTCCTTTCTGGTAGGGGAGCGAAAGCTGCAGCAGATAGTGGAAAAAATCCGTATTTAAATTTCTTTTACAATAATATTTACCTACAATTCCCGCTTCGACACCTAACTTCCGCACGAGCGAAGCTCTCGCCTCCCGCCACCGACCGCCCCAGGACGTCCCTCCAACGCCATGCCTGGGGTCAAGTGGTGGGGGCAGCGGGTGGCTGGGGGGTGAGCCACTTCCGTGTGAACTAATTCCCTTGCACTTCTGCTTCCGTTTTCTGTTTTCTTTTTCTCGCTCTGTATCCTTCGGTCCTTTCTCTTTCTATATCGCTGTCTTAATTTCCCCTCCCACTCCACACGCGCTTTTCCCTCAACTTACACGCCCCTTTGGCCGCCCACTTTTTACTGTTATTGTTTGTAATTGAAATGGTGCAAACGTACAAGCGATAAAATGTAAAACCAAATGCAGGACTCTCTTTCAGGAGTTGCGAAGGGCATGCCCCTCCCCCACCGCCCCCTCCGCACCCTCCGCTCAGTCAGCGAGCCATCCATCGATTGCTCCATTTAACAAATTTCGATTTCCGCATCAGATTTTCGCCCCCATAGCGACTTCCGGTGCGAAGTTGTTCCTTAAGCTTTTATTGCTTTTCCACGCCCCCCCACCCACCAATGAAGGTGGTGGTTGGGGGAGGAAGTGGGGTCTGGCGGCTGTATTGATACGGGGACTACTCGTATATTCTGCTGCTTCAGCGCTGCAATTTTTTAATTATTGAAATTCTCGTAATTTTGAAAACCTTCGGGGCATTCATCGCGTGTGCTCTGGGCGATGTCGATATTTTCAATAGCTTCAGCTGGTTCGATCGGATAACGCTAACAGACGGGGAAATTTGATTAAAGACGAATATTAAACAGAAATCCCCGGCTTTAAGTAGCCTCGCAGAGAGTGTCGTATCGATGTATTTCCGACTATCTACCTCCTTCAAAACGAGTTAATGTTCGTTTAAGCCATAGGAAAAATAAATCTGCAAGACCATGTGGAACGTTTCAGCCTCTGTGCTACGGAAATATTATGCCTGACCTTTCCGATTCACCCTAATTTGAGTTTTTTCTTCCCCCAATTTAAGCGAAACTTTTTTCATTCGTCTATTGAGAAGTGTCCGTTCGGCAGGTGTGTCCTTGCCCTTGAGGTCGTGTCTAAGCCTAACCTAAACGTTCTTGGTCACTCTCAGGATTCAGCTGTGTTTTGTAAACAGCGCCAATTTGGAAAATTCAACTGAAATTATAAAAGGAAAAGAAGAACTTTGAAGATGTTTTGATTGTGTTGGTGGAGAATTCAAATTTTGTATCAAAGCAAGCAGAAATATACTATTTGTGGGCGCTGTGGCGCTGGAGGACGACAATGCACGGATAAGGCACCGCAATATATGATAAATCCATTTTTACGCAACAGAAATGCAATCAAAAATTACATTATGTGGTCGTCGCGAAATTCTCCTAATACCCGTATGACATTTGACTTTGAAGCTGGACTAGCTGCAAAAATAGATATAACCTCATGCAAAAATCATTTAGTGAGAGCGAGAGAGATATATGCGTACTCTTCAAGTACCCGGTAAAAAAATTAATTTTTTCGCGACCGAGCCGAAGCAGGGCCAAATCGTCGGCCCTTAGCTCCAAAGTTCCAGGAACGATGTGCTTTATTGGGAAAGGATGGTATGCGCTTGCTTCTCGTGTAGCCCGTGCCCTGGGTGCAACAGACGAAGGGCAGGCTGTCAGTTCCAGTCCCACAAGCAAAGGCCCTTAGAAACGGCTTCCTCAACGTCGAGAGGTGGATCCTTTGCCAAGCCGTGTAGAGGGTCTTGCACTCCTTGATGGGCACACAAAGACCGGCTTGCTGTTTGGGGTTCACACATCGGTCATCTGGAAGAGCAAGGGAAGAGGAAAGGGATACCATCAAAACCTTGTCCTTGAGGAATCCCCCTTGCGAAACTGGAACATTAATCAGTTTAGAGGAGAGACAATTCTGTGGAAATTCAGTTCAGTCATGCACATCTCATCTTGATCACTAAGCACTTCACCCTGGGCATTATTCCCTTCACTCTCTCGCACTTGTGCAATTCCCACTGATTTTGGGAAATTTCTATAGCGATATCGCTATCCACAGACATCCCAGCGAACTGGAGTTGACACTCACTTTGGGCCCCCCTAGCATCGTCGGCAATCAGAATGCAGAGGAATACCGCCGCGAGCACTTTCATTTTCGGTAACTATATCCACTTATTCGCTTGCGATCGAACGATTCTACTTGACCCATGAAATGGACTGTGAGATGTCTTTATAGAGATGTCTTTTATAGCCGTAGCTTCAGCTTCAGCCTCTTCGCAAGATCAAGCTTCGTTCGAGTCTCGCTCGCGATCGGGCTTATCAGTGACGAGCGAGCATCTGTTCTCAGTTCTCTCCGGGGCGTAGTCTGCGGTTAAATGTTTACTAGCCCTTTTTTGGTTGGGGGGGGAGGGGGGGGGGGGGAAACATCCACTGATCAAACGCAAGTTCGAAGAAAGATAAGCCAGAGCGAAAGTTATACTTCCAGGAACCGGAGCAAGAGAGCTCAAAGTATAGTTTTATTACCCACTCTTATGTTCCTGGTGCACTCATCACCCTGCCCTGCAATAGAGGTGTTCTACCATATACATATATATGTATATATATTTAGAGCTAAGTACCCGTAACCCTTTAGGAATTTGCCCATTTGTCAGGCATCATCTGCATTTGATTGAATGTACACTGTACGTACCTACATTGCTCTAAAAACAAAACTACTTACTCAACATTACGATATTTTTAAAAAATAGTATACATATACTATGTATGTGTAATTGTTTGTATGATTTACATAAATGCTCGATGACGTCCAGTGCCGAAAAATCGGAGCTGCTTGCGTTGAATCACTCCTTTCCGGTGGAGGGACTAATTCAATCTCGGGCAATTTTTAACGGGCGTTGCTCCAGATGCCGTCCGGTTCCGGTTCGTGCTTTCTGAAGATTACTAAACCAATGATCTGGGGATATGTGCTCTGGGGCCACTCACAGGCCTCGCCGTTGACGCACTGCCTCGCCCTGGACACAGTGGTCGGCGCACAGTGGGGCCTCAGCCGAAAAGATGCGGCAAAAGTCAAAGATTTTTTTATGAGCGCTTTGGATAAAATGAATATACGCATAGAGTAGAGAATTTTCCAGAGCTTTTAAATGCCGAATTATCAAGATAATCGGCTTACGAGATATGAGTACTCAAAGTTGGAAATTGTTTTAGTGTTCAAAAGTTGTTTTCAGGTGGAATAAAAAGTAAACTATGTAACGTATGCTTAGGTTTTTGGTATAGATCGTTTTAGGTATATTTATGCTATCGATACTCAATAAAAACATGGCCCGTTGGATAGAAAGTTCTACAGAAAAAGTTATTTTCCAAACCATCTAATTTTGTGGCTGTTCTTCCACTTTGACTTGACTTTACAAAAATATGTTTTTACATTTTGCCGAGATTTTTCGTATATGTGTTCTTTGTTTCCTTGTTTAAGTTCAAAAACTCATTTTGTTCTTCTGTGCCGTTCGACTTCTAGATGGACTTAAGTGACGTAACCTTGCATGAAAAACGCGTACAAAATTCCTTATAAAATCATACTTATATTTTCACCGCCCAGGTCTGGCACTTAATATTTCCAGATGATGGTTTATAACAAATTGAATAATTTGAAGGGATAATTTTGTGGATATATGCAAAGGGAATTATACATAATGATGGCATGACATTGATTATGGTGTAACTTTGGGTTATTGATCTGAGATGTTTATGTGGCCCGGAATACACACACATATGTTCACCTTGCATTGGCTTTTAAGCAGAGTAAATCCTTAATTAAAGTAAGAGAGACAGAACCCTTCCAAAGAGTCAACCCAGTCCCAGCCGCAATCAGAAACTGCCACACTCCGGATCATCTGTGTCTCTCAGTCTCTTTCTGTGTGCTTGTGTGTGTGGGTGTGTGTGGGTGTACGCAATTTGCAAAACGAGATTGTACGAGAGTAGGGTTCTCCCACCACACGGACGGACCCTGCTGCTTATGGGCACATAATAACAGACAGACAGACAGACCAGACGCTGCAGCAAAAAGGAAGCCACAATCCTGACAAAAACACAGATAAATACTAGGTTGGGGTCAGTGATGGGTTGCAGAGAGAGAGAGAGAGAGAGAGAGCTCCGCTCTCCGTGGACAGACTGCAATCATTATTATGCAAGCGGCACAAGGGCCAACAAGACAATTGGGCAACTTGGGTGCACGTCCTACCACAATTATACCCTCTGGGTGCTGCTGGCAGGCCTCATCATACACGACTCTGCTATGCAGGCCCTCATTTCGACTCGATTGTGTGTGAGTACGGGAAGGAGCGAGTTTTTTCACTCCTCCAGGCCAAGGAGCGCGAGGGCATAAGTCTCAAGTGCAAATAGCGGATCACGCATACGCATGGGCCTTTCTCGCCTGCTTCTGCGGGGTGCTGCAGGGCGGTTTTCTGGGGGGTGGGGCGACGTTTTAATTTGTCCTATGAAAATATTTGCACACGACTTGCAGCTACAGATGTAATTGAATTAAAATCTGGCCCCCGAGCCCGAGCCGGAGCCGGAGCCCGAACCCGAATCCGCCGAAAGTCGTGTGTGGCCCGGGGGCCATGGATTTGTTTTGAAGCCAAAGCCAGAGCCAGAGCCGGATGAGTGTCCTCCGGCTAAACAGTTTCAATTTCAGTCGCGAGCGCCTGCCACACACCGAAAAGGGAAAGTGAAAGTTTTTGAGGCAACCCCGCGAGGGCGTGCGGGATTAAAACGAATTTTCGACTAAACGGAAATCAACAGCAGAACGCACGCCCCGTAGCAGGACTAGTGATGGGTGGTGGGTGGTTGGGTGGTTGGGTGACTGGGCCACTCCCCAAAGAATCACTTCCGCAGAAGTGGAAACGAACGAAAAATAAACTCTTCAAGTGGCTAATAAGCATTTTCCTTCTGTGTGTTTCGGCCTCGGCCCATTCCCCATAGTTTTAGATCTTAATTATTTGATTAAATGCTGAGCCCCCGCTTTTGGCCAGCATATAAAATTAAATTATTAAAATGTATTCAATGCCGAAAAGCCAACTTAATTCAATTTCGAAAATATGCCGTCCACCTGATAGCAGCAGACGCAGACCAACAGAACAACAACAACAACAGCGCCAGAACACACGAGAACCAACAGCAACAACAACAAACAACAGGAAAAAACCGAAACCGATGAGGAGAAGTGCGGCCGGGCGGCTGAGATTTGCATAAAATTGATAAACAATAGCCCGACATCGGCGGCGGCGGCTTGTCTCGTCGCATTGTTCCCGGTAGTTAGCCGGGAACGGGAGCAGCAGACTGATAATATGCCGGCGATTTGCAAAGGGATTAACTCATTCAAGTCAAAGCGCGGAGCAAATTGAATGAAGCCCGGAATCCATCCAGCACTGGCTGCGGCTATGGGTCTCACTGAGTCTATAAAGGGTATTTCCGAGGGCTCGTATGGTCTGGTGTAGATGCTTGGAACGTAGTAAAGCAAAAGGTTGGGAACCTAGATCTTGAATATATTCACGATCAGCATCGGCAGTCAATGTCGATATATTGTAGTCACTTTGCTTGTTCTTTGTCCAGAGTTCGCAGTGCCAAGCACAGCCAAGCACACACCCGATCTCTAATCTCTCCCTGCCCGAACACCTTTTCTACCTTCGTTTCGAGTGCTTTGGTTTGAGCACGATTGAACACGTCTGTCTCACAATAAAAACAACAATAAGCGGGACATTTCGGTGTGCTGTGTGAAAGAGAGAGAAAAAGAAGCTTTGCAAAGCACATCGTTCGAGCAAAAGCAGAAGACACCTTTGGCGGACTTTGATTTGATCGACAAAAGCTTGTATGTCATTGCATAGCGCGATGCTGCTGTGTTTTTTTTGTCGCATGCTATGAAAGTGTTGAGGGTTTCTCCAAACCTTAATCAAATGTAAAGGAAACGAAGGGTATCATAACTTCGAACCCTTAAGCTCTGCTGCTTTTCTGGTTTGTTTGTTTATATGTACATACATACATATGTATGTATGTTTGTTTTGCCTGGCTGGGCAGGCCTTTCATTTTGAATGACTGCCAGACAATATGAAAACAGAGCTCGCTCAAAGGGAAAGGTACTTCATCAGAGAATGCTGAGGAAACTTTAATGCCTGGCTTGGTGGTTGATTTCTGAAAACTTAATTGCGAAAAGGTCGAGAGCAAGTCGCATTAGATATTCCCTTGTAGAGATCTCCACACACACACACATACACGCGGACACGTATGTACATTTGTATGTGTGGCTGCTCCTGAGTGCTGCCTGGGGAAGTTTCGGACTTGGGCTTAAATCGGATTTAGCACTTTGCTGGCTAACCAGAATTTGAAATGCGCCCGAGTCGGACCCACACATTACCTTGAATAATTTCATACGAAGGCCACACGGGGGTGGGATGGGGCAGGGGCAGTCATTCCGCCATAAATATGCAATAACGTGACGCAAATGAAGCCACGCCACTGTAGAATTCATGACTGTACCACACTTGCAACTCGTACTATTGTACTACAAAGAAGGGGGTGGGGTGAGGGTACGGTTAGGGGGGCACTGGGCAGATTTATTGTCAGTCTAAAATATGCAGATACAACTAGCAGTACCAGTACCAGGCAGCAGCAGCTGCATCGAGTGGAGCTCATTAAATACTCGACGTCCAGTTATGAACCCAAAAAAGCAAAACCGAAAAATATCCAAAACCGAAGCAATGTGGTCCAGCCACAGCATCAGTACTAAAAGGAACACGGATCAGGACGAGGACGAGGACCAGGACCAGGACCAGGACCAGAACAAAGAATGTTCACTTTGCCATCAATCCGAAATGGTGACAATTGGCAGACAAGGCGAGGCGAAATCGGAACGAACATGAATGGGGATAGGGACGGACGACTGACAACAGTACTACCACACAGAGAGGGAAAAAATATATTCAAATGATTTTCAGTTGGTTTCAGCACAAAACACCCAACGCCCCACCCCACCCCACACTGGCAGTGCTCGAGTACGAGTATTTCATGTCCGGTACTCTCTCTCTCTCTCTCTCTCTCGCTCGCTCTGGCTTTACCTTGGCCAACTGTGAGGCAAAATAATTTCCGAGAGATTTGCATAAATACACAAGTTAAATGCACATTTAGCATTTTGAATTTGTAATATTTTTGCAGTTTAGTCGTCGAGTGTATGTGAAAAGGAGGGTCCTCTGCCTCCTGTTCAGGGCTGTAGTTCCTGTGTGTTCCTCTTTTTTCCTTTTTCCTTTTTCTTTTTCCTGTGACCTGGGCCTGGGTACTTGTAGATTGCCAGGGTATATTGTTAATACAGGAAAAAGGAACCACTAAAAATATATATTTTCTATAGCTTTCATCTGGCGATTTATTGGAAGAGAGACCATTTGTAGGTACCCTTGATAATGCCCACAGAGTTGTCCATTTTTCGTCTTTTAAGGAGGTATCGTATAGTCGTAATATCAACCATGCCTTCTCCTAGACGAGTACCTTCTTTTGTCCCAGCTCGACGGCTCGTTTCATGGCATTGTCGGTCGGACACGTTGCGGAGGCGTGCAAAAGGTTTGCCGGATTGACAGTGCCAGGGCTCCTCCTGGATGACCTGAGCGTTCAGCTGACTCAGGACAGTGGCTGCAAATAGTATTTCCACATATGCATGTATGCCACATGAATTGTGCAATTGTTGTAGGAAAAGAACTTCTGTGCCAGCAATCCTTTCGCTTCACGGCAAATATGCTCGGCCACTCTGGGCCGTTTGCCTAATGAAAATCGTTGTGATTGTTGTCACTGGTTGGGTCGGTTCTCGGTTCGGGGCGTGGCAGCTGCAGTGGCAGCGGCAGTGGCAGCGGCTGGAGTCGTCAGTCGGGAGGCCCACAACTGATTTTGGCCTGTACGACATGGCATATGAATTTTAATATTTAGTCCAGAGCATGTGGCCGGGGCTAAGCTCTAGGTAGAAGCATGGTCTATCTGTCTGCTCTTGCTCCTGCATTCCTGAACCTGTCTATGCATGTGCCAGAGAGAGAGTTTATAAAAATATTTCCATTTTGCTTATCCTCCCCAAAGCCTCTGCAGTTTCTCTGCCCTTCCTTCTTTATTATGCGCCTGGTCGGGTGGAAGGGTGGGATATTCCTTTTTTATTTGTTGCTCGTCCCGCTTTGTCCTGTCTGAAATGTTTCTGTATTGTCATCAACAACAAAACTATTTGTCTATTCACTGTCCTGCCACCCTGGCCACCCCACTTTACCTTCTCCGCTGTGCTGCGTCCACTGGTTTATTATTATTTGAGAGAGGAGAAGCTCCATCTCGGTTGGATGCTGTTTGCGGTGCTACCAGAAGGACTAGCTGCTGGACCTGGGACGCCCTGATAACTGAGAACTAAGAACCGAGACGACCAACTGGGCTTAGCCTTCACCTTTTTGTCTGTTTCTGTTTCTGTTACAGTTTTCTTTCGCTTTTTCTTTATTTTCTGGTATTATTTTTTTTTTTTGTGCGTCGGCAAAGTTATTAATATTTATTCTCTCGCTCTGGAGGTCACGAGACCATGGAGCAATGAAATGATTTGCTAAAAAGGTTATTGAAAATTATATTACTATTGTTCTGCTACTGCTGCTGGTGGTCCTGCCTTCCCTCCTGGTCCTGGTCCCGATGATTGGGCAACTTTCAGATGCAGATACCGGCCAGCTCTTCAGTTTTCAGGGCCCATCACTTGCGGGTATTCGTGTTGGTATTCGTATTCGTATTCGTATTTGCTTTGACGCGCAGCCAGGGCCATCAATCAATTTGATATCCCTTCGAGTCCCGTGTGCATCTGAGTGCTCTGTTAATGTAATGCCCGAAACGAACTTGTGGGTCCTTGAACGGGCATATTTCATCAATGTATTTGCCCCCCTGTGCTCGCAGGGGGCCAGAGATTTATGCGTGTCCCCAGCCCTTGCTGGGCAGATATTATGCCAGTAATTAGTTGCACCAACTCTAGGGAACAGGACCTTTCAGAGACTCGGTTACAGGCAATGCAGCTGTTCGAACCCTCGAAATTCCCTCTGCCTTACCTTTGCAGCAGCTTTTAAGTCTCTATTTTTGCTGGCCAGATTCAGATCTCCCACCCCCACCCCCACCCCCAAATGTGTGTGTTGTTCTTTCCCATTAGGCATCGGTCAGCTCCAACGAGCCCTCCTCCGATAGTATTTTGGGCAATTATTTCAATTGTTCGGCCCCCACCCGTTGCAGAGCCCGTTCCAAAACGGATTGCGGATGGCCTGTCCTTGGGGTCCCAAGGAGGTGGCATGTGTGGTCTGTTGTCTTTTCAATTTTGGCTTGCACAAAATTGCATCGATTCCTTTGCAGTTATCCTTTGTGAACAAATATCTCCCACAAATTGCTTGGCAATTTGCTCTCTGGGTTTATTAAAAATATACTTTAGATTTGTGCATGAAAAAATGTCACATTTTATTTGATTCTCATGAAATATTTAGACTTTGTCGAGCCTAGCCTTTGCTCTTGGGAAAGCAAGCTGGCATTGTCGACAGCTTTTTTTTAAGCCAATTACTAAGCCCCAAAACGGAACCAAACACACACACACACATTCTAGATTATGTACATACACATATGAACTCTCTCTGTAGCTCCCATTTTGCATGTGATGCGATTGAGAATTGGAAAATTGGATTTGCCTAACTATGAAATGCAGCAGCAGCACATGCAACAAATGCAACAAATGCAACAACGGCTATCAAATCGAAAATGTTTGTTAAAAGTATTTGCCAAAAACTTTTGCAGCAATTATAACTTTAAATTGATTGCATTTAGAGAGAGTGGATTGTGGGAATGGATTGTTGCATCAACTTCCACAATTAGCCAGCTGTTGATACGAGTATCTGGGACATCCTGTAATGTATCGACCAACAGTAGAAAGCAAATATTAAGTCATTCAGACACATCCCAGTGCTGGATTGTGCATCATTGGAAGAAATATGTTTATTATTTATACGCTGCACCTCCAGAGATCAAATAGGGGTGCAAGAGGATGGATGGATTGTTGCTGTAACTATTAAAAATACATTTATCTCTCAATGATGCAGAGATGAAAGGCATAGTAAGAAGAAACATATTTAATACTT
This sequence comes from Drosophila helvetica, assembly GCA_963969585.1. Classification (NCBI taxonomy): domain Eukaryota; kingdom Metazoa; phylum Arthropoda; class Insecta; order Diptera; family Drosophilidae; genus Drosophila; species Drosophila helvetica. Next base: position 44,357,655 of record OZ018403.1, read on the forward strand.
AATATAAATATAAATATAAATAATTGCATGTATAGGAAATATATTTAATTTAAATTCGAAAACATTTGATTGAAATGTAAATATATATATATATTTAAATATAAAATACATTCAAATACATTTTTTTTTTATTATTTGAACCAATTAAATTTTTATCTAAATCTATTGGTATACATTTGCTCTGGGGAACAGCTCTAGCAGAGCAACAGCGCTGTTAGCCGCGCACATTAACAGTCTGTTATTGCTCTCAGGTACCGCTCTTAGTTAACAGCCATTTACAGCGCTCTGTACCCACTCTCTGTGTGCGGTCTTTCGCTCGCGGTTACGTTAAGTTAAAACATATTGGGGGAGGTCGCCATCGTTTTTCCTACTGAATAATGACAGCTGCCAACACCTATCATCGACTCGTCTCATGATAAGCTAATATTTCCACGATCAGTAAACGTGCGCACGCGCATTGTTATTTTCCTCTGTAAACAAATAAACAATTTGTTGCTCTCGTGTGTGGTCTATTATTGTGACACATTTCTGTGAATCCTCGCAGGTAATTATTTTTACAATATTCGTGTGGCATCAAGCATTCGAAATAAAAAAGACATTACGTAGTTTATTGTGGAAGAGGACGTTGATTTCTGCATTATTTGCGGCTAGGGCCGCGGCTCACAACGTTCCCTCTCGTTATTTTTCTTATTCTACTGCCTAACTCCTAGCTAGAGCTGGCGAGTGAGAGAGGCAATTTTGGGTGATGATGAGACGGCGACGACTTCGCAGGGAATATTATTTGGCACAGAGAAGGCAAAGGTATTTCGGGACTACGATTAGTTTCCAAATACCGGGTATCCTCTACTCTTAATGATTATTTTGATTATTCTTGGCCTGGTGGCAGTGGAATTTGTCGAACTTTTGTCAGAGCAAACGATTTGACAGCATGGAAAGGGAAGCAATACCGAACAGCGTCGTTAACTTTTAATTAATATGCAAATTTCGTTAATGTGTACACATTACAAAAAGGCTCTCCTACTCCTACTCCACCCACTCCACCCGCTCCTCCTGCTCCCCATTTACCGGCAACACTCCCGCAGCATTCCGGTCCGAGTGTGTGTCAACAGTGGCTGGGAAAAGCGGTCGAGTGATATTCTGTGAAAATTTGCATGCGATATGTTGCCACCGCAGCCAAATAACGAACGTTGATTTCCATGTCGGCTGGCGACCTCAATTTGTGTGGCAGCTCCGAGAAGGGGTCTCGGATTCATTGACAATTTAATAAGTAGTTCGGTTGCGTCATTAGCATGCAGACCGTCATTAGTGTAAAATATTTCAATTAGTCCGCGAGGACACATGGATCATCGCGTCGCGTCCTGTCAACGTTGTGTTAATGCTGGTGGCAACGTCGCTGGCACGCCTGATGGTTTTCGATGGCACATGTTGCACAATACCAAAATCCTTAGGAAATCATTTCGGAAATGAAAATTGAGCTTGAGATGCGAAAAATTAATATAAAAGTGAATATTATTTGCCGTATAGCATATCTTTGGGGGCCATTCAGCTGCAGGTTCAGGTGTCGGGGCCATTGCCTTGGCGTTGCTCAGAGCCCCGTGTTGACCACAAAATTACGTGCTGCGCGGTATCATTGCCACAGGCACACACCGAGACACACATACAAATATTTCCAATTAAGGTCGTTCGTGCAGGACTGGACTGGATAGGACAGGACAGGGCATATGCCACACGGTAAATTAAATTGCGCGATGGTCGCCGCATGCAAACGATTCGTACTCGTATGCGTTTGCGTACTTAAGTGCCACCTCGCCCCGCCCCGCCCCGCCTCGCCACGCCGCGAAGCAAGCGGAGCTGGCTCAAAATTGAAAATAAAAGCAATTGCAATTCATAAAATAATAAATATAAAATTGATTTACGGCATGTCAATTGGGAAAAAGGCAAATGAAAAAAATAAAGAATAAACCTGGCGGAATATCGTATGCGCCAGAAGGAAGGCGGAAAAGCGCGCTTCAGTTCGCTCGAAAGCGAAAATACGCCTGGATTTTCTTGTCCAACAAGTGAGAGTGAGGGCAGAACGTGCAACGATAACGTGCCTCATAGTGCATTCCACAAGAAGCAGTGCAACGCAGCGTAGCCGCCTCGGTGCATGTCAAAAGCAGAAGGGAATGCACAACGAAATGATTTTTATTTAAGCAGAATAAAAGTGCACACACACAAACAGAAAAAATTTCAGAATATTTGTCATAATGTATTTAAGGCTCTCTCTCTCTCTCATGTCCAAACGAAGATAATTTCCCTGTTTCCCAGCGCCGAGCTCTGATTGACATGTGCCTGTCAAATGGGGGCAATGAACGGGACTCTTCCCAAGTTTGGGCTCCCTTTGAGGCCCTCCCAGAGACTACGTTCTGGTCGCTCTCCTCTCTGACCTGTCACTGTGCCCCGATTCCCTTCGAGATGTGGTGGCGGCACAATTTTTTATTCAAAAGGTAACAAACCAACATCGAACCGGGAATAAATAATTGTTTGGCATGTTGCAAGGATGTCGAGCATCCCAGCTGACAGGCCAGAGACAGAAACAGAGACCCGGCGGAATGGAACGGCAAAAGGTAATGTGCATTATCACGTATCCTGTCTAGCCGATACGGAGACGGAGACAGAGGCGGGACCTTGCGCGTGTACGGCCCCCGGATCTGGCTTGTCCAAATGATAAATGATTGTCATAAATAAAATGCGTTACTGGCCAAGGCCGCCTTTTAATCGCTTGGCACATTTTATATTTCTTAAACATTAATCATTCGGTTGTGATTTTCGCCGTTTTGCCTTTCCCTTTTACTAATACATGATTTATCATAAAATATTTGCTTTTAATTTATTAAAAAACTTTCTGGCCCAAGATATATTTTTGGCATTGACGAACCTTTGGGCCCGACCTGACCCTTGTCATCCATTATGCATTTGAACCTATATTGGGACTAATGCATTTGGCTTGTTGCTAAACGATAAATATTTTATGCAATTTCTCCCTTGATTGCGGCTCTGCATGTATTTATTGTGGTTAATTTTGATTTAAATGTACTGCAGGGGTAGGGCAGGGCAGGGCAGTGCATCCCCCTTTCCACCCCTAGCCCATTTCCGCTTAGGGGTAGTTGAGTGGCCATGAAGGAGGGGAAATGTTGCACGCGAACTTTTTCGCCCTTTTCGGACTCTTTCGGAGTAGAAATGTTGCCAAGGGCCTGAGCGAATGCCGCGAATTCGCCGCTTGAATAAATTATGAAAATGACGCGAACGCCGCTGCTCTCCAATAAACAGCAAGAAAAAAATAAAGATTTATATTTTATAATCAAAGAGGGTGTGCAATTATAATTATAGTTTTAATGAAAGGTATATTTGCTTTTTTTTTTAATACCTTCCAACCGGTCGGGCAAAATGGTTCAGACTGTAATCAGTATTTAAATTGCACGGACAAATAATTCGCGAGAGTGCTTCTATCAATTTGTTGGTTTCATTAATATTAATACAATATTTCACGGGCTATTGGCTGCTTATTTAATTGTAATTTGAGCACTGGTCGCTGGTCACTGGACGCAGCCGCTTAATAAATGTACATAAATATATTCGGCTGATCGTTGAAGCATCTGTAGCAAATTTCCATTTAAACAGAGCATATGCGGTCAGTCCGGCGCCTATTCCATTGAGTTGTAAGGTAATGCAAACAATTACAGACTTATGAGATAATTAACTGCAAAAACAGAGTCATTTGCATAAGTAAGTCAATAAGCGACGAGTAATTATAAATTATGTCGGATTTTGCCTTTGTTTAACTTACGTAATCAGCTTTACGTGCTTAAATAATTATCATTGCATATATTTATGCATTAATCATGCATGGCATATATGTAGGCAACAGCAAAGTGTTTGATAAGCTGTCGGAAGACTCAATAAACGGGGATATCAGGGATACTTTGGCAAAAAAAAATACAAGCCAAAAAGGCCTTCAACAACAGATACGAGTATATTAAAATTGTTTCAGAAATAAACCCATCATTAAACCCGTATTAATAAAAAGAGTGGAATTATAGTACATACCTACATACCTTCTCTTAAATTAAAAAGTGTCTACCAATAGATTTACTCGAATAGAATAGAAATTTGTGAAAATAAAGTCTTCGTTGAGCTACTGAGTTTTCCAGCAGCGTATGCTTGCGATGTGTTTGACAATAATGCGATGGTTGTTCAGTTGAATATAGTTTATTGAACAATAGCGAAAGGTTCGAGTTATGTATATGACGAAAACAGGACGGTTCTGATGTTTGTATAGCTCGATTCAAGACGGGGTCGGATTGAAGACGCGAGGGGTCACGAATTCCAGAATTCATGAAATTCATGGCATAAACATAGTATGTGTCGGTTGAAGAGTTGCAATAGGTGATTTCTAGATGCAGACTGTTAAGGAGCAGCGACTGGATAGGCTGCTGCCGTGCGAGACATTTCGTATACGTAATATGTGGTGAAGTGGGAAGTGCAAACAACAAACAATAATTTAATTTACTGCTGCACCACTGGCTATAATGCATCCATCACTGCGTAGCCCGACAGTGTTTTTGCTTACATTTTAGACTTAAATTGGATTTTAAAATATTGGTTTTAAATGCATATCTTCTTCATATTTAAAATGTAAAACTTTCATCTTTAAAGTACTTATTTTAATTTTGGTATCTTAAAGGTGAATTATATTTCATTTTACTATGTTTGTATCTAAAAACCGAATCTTTAATTTAAATATGTAAATTCTTTTTCTTATTATTTGATATGTTTTGTTGGTAATTGCAAAAGTATATTCAGAAATGACATTATTTACTAATCATGCACCATTTACTACGTACTCGACTACATTCTCATTATATCATTAGGACAAAAAAAAAAAGGGAAACATTTCAAAAAATAATTCCGGTTTATGTTAAGTCATCACCGTATTCAGTAGCACCCCTCATTATTCCATTTAGTTTTCTTTTAGTTTTCCAAGTTGTGTTATGGCAACCTTACAGATGGTGAAAGTGTCGCGCCCACAAGTTCGTTAACAGAAGAAGCTACGAGAATGGGGGCATTCATCTATATGAATCTCACGGGCGAACTGTCATAGAAGGGTAGCCGTAACCCGTAACCGTAGACCCCCACCGCAGCATGCTCCATACGCCGATGGCACAGACTGTATTAATGCGCTTCATATGTCAGGATGGGCCATTCATCATCATTATGCTTATGCCAACTGGCTGGCTGGCTGGCTGCCTGACTACTCGTTTGTACTCGTACCACCACACACACACACACACACACACAGATACACACACACATACAGAGACACGAGAAGTTCATGAGAGGAGCGACAGCGCCTCATCAGGAGGAGCAAAAAGAAATGATTTTGATACAACGGCGACGGCAGCAAAAGAAAAGTTGAAATAACTTTTTGCCGGCTTCATGTCGCAGCATTTAAAATGAACAAACGTCTGCCAGCCTCTTTGGGTGGTTCGATGGTAAGAAGGGGGGCGGGGGGTGTATGTAAATGGAGAGGAGCCCGCCCCACTGGCAGCCGGCAGCCTGTTGTTATTCCAATGTTCGTGTTATCAAACGCTTTCTGTGTCTCGCTTAAACTTTATTAGTTTGACATGTGTGCGCTTGAAATTTTGGGCACGTTTGATGCAACGTAATCAAACAAGCCGCAAAGCATTCTTTTCTGTGTGTGTTTGTGTGTGTGTGGCTCAGACAGTTAGTGGCCTTTAAAGTGGAAACGACTACAAGAGTACCCCCATCGTGCGTAGGGGGCTGAAAGCCTGTCAGGGTTGGGTGGAGGTGCCAGTGCCAGTGCCTCTCTCCCATCAGTTGTTAGTCGGGCCACTTGAGCTAATACTGCCTGTAACTTACAACTTGTAAGTAACTAGAGCTTTGCCGGAGTCTGTTCGGATGCAAAAACTTTTGCTCAGCGACATGTGAATCCTTTGTGTGTCCGTCCTGGCTGCCCTGGGTGCGCCGGGTGCCCTGGCTGCCATGGCAATAGTTAAAGCTTAGTTCGCAGAGAGCACACGGTACGTACTTCACAGTGTCGCGCTGCTGTTCGCTCGCTGAACATTTTAATCGGCAGGAAATGATGTGAAAAAGTTCTTAATCCTTTTAAATGCCAACTTTTCAATATAACGTTAAAGCGCAGGCTGCCGTAGTGGCAAAGGCAATGGCAACGCCAAACGGCCCCTGAACAGGGGCTTAAACCGAGCAAAAGTCGTGAAACTTGATTATACACTTCCTTGAGAACACCATTCAGGTGTGGGTGTGGGTAAGGCTGATTTAACCTGCTGTAGTATGCATATATATAGCCAATACCCACTGTACCAAGAGTACTTAAAAGGGAACACACTGTAACACTTTGTTGCAGTGTTTATGCAATAAACATTCCCAGGCATATTCAGTGCGACGAAATACGATCACACATATATGCCTGGTACTACATTAGTGCAGCGTCGGCATGTATAGCATAGCCGACGGCACTTGAATATGATCCACACAAGCATGTGGATCTTCCCCTCGCGCCCCCCGCTATCAACAGCGCTGGGCATATATAACAAACATATAAATGCGGCCGCTCCGCTGCCGGCGTTGCTGGCGGCGCAGCTACGCTGGCCCTCAGCCAAGTAGAATTTAAGAAACATACAAAAGATTCATTCAATAAAATTATATCAGAAATGACGGATGTCTTTTCTTTAAAATCCCTATCTCTGGAAGTTATATTTACATGGCGACCGTGACAGGACCAAAAAGAAAAAAAAAAAAAAAAATAAATAATTCTGCAAAAACGGTTTTCACGCAAAAACAAAAGAAAATGTGCATTTAAAATACACTTCCAAATACACTTCCAAATGTAATTTTTATCAGCTGAAAATCAAATCGTCCAATAAAAACAAAAGAAAATGTGCATTTAAAATACACTTCCAAATGACCGTGAACAGTGAGAGCCAAAAATAATCCTGCGTATCCAAATTTCACGTTTAAATTGCCTCTAATAAATTACTGGATTTTCATAAAAAAAAAAAAAAAATTAAACAAGAAGCATGCTGACATAAAAGAAGATAAAGACCTGAAAAGGCACCGACAGCGCTACATAGAGCGTACGACGAATACCTGTGCGATGACCGGCACCGGAACCGCCTGAGCCCAGAGGCCCAGGACATCAGCAGCCGAAAAATAAATTCGCGTGAGAGGCCTAACGCCCCTTACGCCACCGGTGGATGCCAATCTGGAATCAGATTTAATAAACGCTGCTCCCCTCGAGCAAAGGGACAAGCCAAGCCTACAGGAGGCTCTGGAGGCTTGTCCAACCGATGGACCACGCCCACTCACAATAGCTGAGTACCGGGCACGCCAACAGCCGCAACAGCCCAAGCCAAAGAAAAAGCGGGGAGGGAAGCGAATTAAACTGCTCCGGGAACGTAGGTTGGTCAAAGACCTACTACGGACAGAAAAAATCAACGAGGACCAGGAAAAATTGAAAACCCAACTGGAGGAACTCAACAACAAACTTTGCGATGCAAAGTAACGCAATAAAGGCTGCATTTTGCCAATGCCTGAATTGCCAATAATTTAAACTTCTACCCACAAGTCGATGCGTAACACGCTGCTTGTAAACTACTAATATCTGTTAGGCTTTCACTAAAAACATAGGACTGAAAAAAAAAAAAAAAAAAAAAAAAAAATATATTTAAAGCATCTCAAAAACTAATATGAATGAAAGACAATACTATAAGTAAGTTAGGAAATGACACCAAAAATAAGCCATATATAAATGGCATACTTTTTCATAGAGAAACAGGGATTGTCACCAACATGGGTTTAGTAGACACCAAGACAGTGGATTCCACTGCAAATGTAATTAATAAAGTAGAATCAAAAGAAATTGATTTAGGCTTTACTAATACCCTGTTGATAATAATTGTTGTTATTTTGTGTGCTAACGTCTTTTTCAAAATTTATAAGCTGCACAATAAATGCCTTAAAAAGAAATATTTGAGTAAGGCTAATGATTTGGACAAAATATAGAATTTGAAAGGGAAAAATAAAATGACAACTCTAAACGCAATTAGGAATGTTTATAACAGGGACCCAAATTTTAAAAACAGAATTTTACAATTGGTCTCAACGACCCCAAGGAGCATATTAGAGCTCGAATATATGTACATGAGTACATTTCATTTAGAATTTTCGCCCTTAATAGACTGTTCAAAAACACAAAAAGCAATTGTGTTAACTACCATTCCAGGTATTGTAGTAAAATCAGTAATAAATGAACATTCGATACTGGGCAGAGTAATTGACTTTGCAATATTTAAAACTTAAAACTAAGAATGGAATGGCAGGAAATTTACAAATCATTAGAAGAAAATAAAAGTAGATTTGACAAATCATACAAATCACTTACACAAAATAGGACAATACAAAGAGCTACAGTGAATAGGCATGCGACCATATTAGTTGAGTGTTTCAACGAGGCACGTACACTAATACATGAAAATAGAGAACGCATAAAAGAACAAAATTGGTCGCAGGTATCAAAATTTTTGATCAGACTTCGATCAAATTTGATATCGATTCAAAGGAAATTCAATTTGGATATTTCAATTCCAACAGTTTTGAATACTCCATTGACAATAGACATAGAACAACACGGAACAAGTCAAACTCAAGAACTTGACCGAGAAGTTGAATCAATTGATCAAGAAACAGAAGTGGAAGAAAAAGATCTACACGATCTAACGATCCAAGCTGTATTAACAGTACCACAATATCAAGATCAAGAATTGTCTGATTCCGATTCACTGAATAGTGTGATAGAACAAAAACACATCAGAATGGCAGACGACACAATTGCCCAACGGGCATATATCAAAGATATTTCGCACGCCATACCTGAATTTAACGGACAAAAACTTCATTTGCAGCGATTCATAACAGCGATTAAATTAGTTAACCTAACAAAAGGCCCTTATGAATCTTTAGCAATCGAAGTAATAAAATCAAAGATTATAGGATCAACACTGTACAAAGTTCAAGAACTTACAACAATAAATGAAATTATAAAGAAATTACAAGACACTATAGTCGGTGAAACGTCTGACGTAGTCAAAGCAAAATTGGCAAAAGTATGCCAAAAAGGAAATACTGCAACCCAATTTACCACAGAAATCGATAATTTGCGAAAGCTACTTGAAGCTTCGTACATCGATGAAGGACTACCAGCCGAACATGCCGATAAATTCAGTACAAAAGAAGCCATTAGCACAATGGTTAAAAATTGTGAGCATGGTAAACTAAAAACCATTTTAGAAGCAGGTAACTTTACGACCATGAACGACGCCGTCGCAAAGTATATACAATGTAGTACTGAGATGACTGGCAATGCTAATTCAATATTGTACACGCGTAGAGGACAAGCTTATCGCGGTAGTAACTACCGAAGTAACTATCGAGGTAGAGAAAATGGTCGTGGTTACTACAATAACAGCAATTCAAACAGGAACTTCAATTACAATAACAATTATCAGCCAAATAATTATAGAGGTCGTGGTAATTATAGAGGAAATAACCGTGGTAACGGCACATCCCATAACAACCAAAACTACGTCAGAAATGGGAACAAAGGACACAACAATAATGTCCGTGTTACCCAGACGGCTTCGGGAAACTCCCAAACTCCTTTAGATACTCCAAACTATTAAAAGCAAAGGTTCAAACCATCAATCTCAATCTTAACATTTTCGTGTCATTTAACAATGCCAATACAGGAAAACAACTAACATTCCTAGTAGATACAGGAGCGAACATATCGCTAATAAAAGAAACTTCAGATGTCTTCAACGACATACAAATAAATAGTAAAATAGATATTCAAGGCATAGGTGAAGGTATTATAAAATCCCTAGGCCTTGCACCAATAGAGCTACAGACAGATAAATACATAATTCCTCACAATTTCCATTTAGTAAACAAAAATTTCGCAATCCCATGTGATGGAATAATAGGGATTGATTTTATAAAAGCATTAAATTGTCAAATTGATCTAAAACCTTCAGAAGACTGGTTTATAATACGACCAAACAATATAAACATTCACATTTATGTTCCAATAACATACAGTTCTGGTAACAATACAATACTTCTACCAGCAAGATCACAAGTTATTCGAAAAATAGAACTAACTTCAAGTGAAGATAATGTTCTAATTCCAAACCAGGAAATCCAAACTGGTATTTTTGTTGCAAACACAGTTGCAACCACGCAAAATGCGTTTGTCCGATTACTGAATACGACCAGTACCGACCAATTAATTAATATAAATAATTTAAAATATGAACCACTTTCGAATTACAATGTAGTTCAAACAACTTCTAAAATCAGGGAACAAACTGTCCTAGCTCAGCTCAAAAAGAATTTTCCAGCTCCATTCAAACAACCATTAACGGAATTATGTTCCAAATATAGTGACATATTCGGGCTTGACACCGAATCAATAACAACAAATAATTTTTATAAACAAAAATTGAGATTGAAGGATGACGAACCAGTATACATCAAAAACTATCGAAGCCCGCATAGCCAAGTTACAGAGATCCAGAAGCAAGTAGGAAAATTAATAGACGACAAAATAGTCGAACCGTCCGTATCAGAATATAACAGCCCACTATTACTTGTACCAAAGAAAGCCCTTCCGGGCACTGAACAAAAGAAATGGCGATTAGTAGTTGACTATCGTCAAATAAATAAGAAACTCTTGTCAGATAAATTCCCACTACCTAGAATTGATGACATTTTGGATCAACTAGGTAGAGCAAAATATTTCTCATGCCTTGACTTAATGTCAGGTTTTCATCAAATTGAACTAGAAGAAAGTTCACGTAATATAACGTCTTTTTCAACGAGCAATGGCTCATATCGCTTCACGCGATTACCATTTGGTTTAAAAATAGCGCCAAATTCATTTCAGAGAATGATGACTATTGCATTCTCTGGACTTGAAGCTTCGCAAGCATTCCTATATATGGACGATCTTATAGTCATTGGTTGTTCCGAAAAACATATGCTCAAAAACTTACAAGATATTTTTGAGGTATGTAGGAAACACAACCTAAAATTACATCCACAAAAATGTTCATTTTTCATGCATGAAGTGACCTTTCTCGGCCATAAATGCACTGATAAAGGAATCTTGCCAGATGACAAGAAATATGACGTCATCAAAAATTATCCAGTCCCGCACGACGCGGACAGCGCTAGAAGATTCGTTGCATTCTGCAATTATTACAGACGTTTTATTAGAAACTTCGCCGACTATTCCCGGCACATAACCAGATTATGTAAAAAGAATGTTCCATTTGAGTGGTCAGATGAATGCCAAAATGCATTTTTACACTTAAAAGAGCAACTCATCAAACCAACTTTGTTACAATACCCAGACTTCACAAAAGAATTTTGTATAATAACGGATGCAAGTAAGCAAGCGTGTGGAGCGGTTTTAACTCAAAACCATAAAGATCTCCAACTTCCAATTGCATACGCGTCCAGATCATTCACCAAGGGCGAAAGTAACAAAAGTACAACAGAACAAGAATTAGCAGCAATTCATTGGGCAATTACTCATTTTCGACCATATATTTATGGAAAACACTTTACAGTGAAAACGGACCACAGACCACTAACATACTTATTTTCAATGGTCAATCCTAGCTCAAAACTTACACGCATGCGGCTCGAATTAGAGGAATATGACTTCACAGTCGAGTATCTAAAGGGAAAAGATAATTATGTAGCAGATGCGTTATCAAGAATAACCATCAAAGATTTACAAGAAATACACAAAACAGGAACAATACTAAAAGTCACTACCAGAAACCAAAGTAAACAGAAAAATTCCTGCGCAGGAACAGAAAAATTAGATTTGCCTAGGCAAACTCTAAATAAAGCTTCTCAGCCCAACGTATATGAAGTCATTGTAAATGACGAAGTACGAAAGGTAGTGACCTTGCGAATAACAGATTCAAAATGTTTGCTAAAACATGGAAAAAAAGTTATAGCAAGAATTGATGTTGGCAATATGTACACCAACGGAATTCTCGATTTAGGTCAGTTCTTCCAAAGGCTTGAATTACAAGCCGGTATACTAAAAATTAGCCAACTCAAGATGGCACCGAGCGATAAGATCTTTGAAACTATTTCAATAGAATCTTTTAAAATAATGGGCAATAAGATACTAAAATCATTAAGAGTAGCGCTACTCAAGCCGGTGACCCAAATAAATAAGGAGAAAGAAAAAGAAGCTATACTGTTTACATACCATGACGATCCCATACAAGGAGGACATACAGGCATAACAAAAACCTTGGCCAAGGTCAAAAGATATTATTTCTGGAAAGGTTTAACTCGCGATATAACCAAGTACATACGAAAATGTCCAAAATGCCAAAAAGCGAAAATAACTACGCATACTAAAACTCCATTAACAATAACTGATACACCTGTACATGCTTTTGACAGAGTGATAGTGGATACAATAGGTCCATTACCAAGATCAGAAAATGGCAACGAATATGCAGTCACTTTAATCTGTGATTTAACAAAATATCTAGTTGCCATCCCAATATCAAATAAAAGCGCAAATACGGTAGCAAAAGCTATCTTTGAAAAATTTATTCTGAAGTACGGTCCAATGAAGACGTTCATCACGGACATGGGTACAGAATATAAAAATTCAATCATTAACGACTTATGTAAATATCTAAAAATAGAAAACATAACGTCAACAGCGCACCACCACCAGACAGTAGGAACAGTAGAAAGAAGTCATAGAACTTTTAATGAGTACATACGTTCATACATATCGGTTGATAAGACTGATTGGGACGTATGGCTCCAATATTTTGTCTTCTGCTTCAACACTACACCATCAATGGCACATAATTATTGTCCATATGAATTGGTATTCGGTAGAACACCAAATATACCAACAAAATTTTATAGTATAGATAATATAGCACCTATATATAACATAGAAGATTACTCTAAAGAGAGTAAATATAGGTTAGAAATAGCTTATAAAAGAGCAAGAACTATGCTCGAGGAGAATAAGAGAAGAAATAAAATTATATATGACTCGAAAATAAAAGATTTAGAAATAGCAGTAGGAGATAAGGTTTTATTGAAAAATGAAAAAGGTCATAAGTTAGATTTTAAATATACTGGACCATATAAGGTAGATAGTATAGGAGAAAATGATAATATAACAATTTCAAATATAAAAGACAAAAAACAAAAAGTACATAAGGATAGACTAAAACTTTTTTACTCATAGATAAAATTAGTATGGCCATACATAAGTATATCTATAGGAATATATCAAATCTTTTTAATTTTCTTTACTAAAACAAAAAAAAAAAAAGAAAAAAAAAATTTTTTTTGAACTATGGGATATATATGTATGTATTAGTATTAAATTCATTTAATTAAAAAAAAAAAAATTTTTCTAAATATATTTTTCTAAATAACTATCATATTAAAATTATAAAATAACTTCATAAATATTACGTTATTTTTCAAAAGGAGGGAGATGTAGTATGCATATATATAGCCAATACCCACTGTACCAAGAGTACTTAAAAGGGAACACACTGTAACACTTTGTTGCAGTGTTTATGCAATAAACATTCCCAGGCATATTCAGTGCGACGAAATACGATCACACATATATGCCTGGTACTACATTAGTGCAGCGTCGGCATGTATAGCATAGCCGACGGCACTTGAATATGATCCACACAAGCATGTGGATCTTCCCCTCGCGCCCCCCCGCTATCAACAGCGCTGGGCATATATAACAAACATATAAATGCGGCCGCTCCGCTGCCGGCGTTGCTGGCGGCGCAGCTACGCTGGCCCTCAGCCAAGTAGAATTTAAGAAACATACAAAAGATTCATTCAATAAAATTATATCAGAAATGACGGATGTCTTTTCTTTAAAATCCCTATCTCTGGAAGTTATATTTACACTGCAAGTTCGTTTAAATACTCCTTAAAGCATGTCCTTGAGTATCCTATTTATGGGCGACTGTGGCGGCATTTGACTTTTCACTCGGGGATTTAGTGCCGCTTTGCGAATGCTTGATGATAATATAAAATTTGCAGCTGCTTAAATCTTTAACACGGCATACGGCATGTATGCCTACCCCCGCCCTCCCTCTCCGCCTGCACCGTCCACACTAAAGTATTTATAGCCAGGCCGATAAGCACCTGCATATTCATAATTCAGATAAGTGTCCTGTGGCTGCGGCCAGGCTTCAGCCTTCGCATCCGACCAGCAGGAAGGAGCATTAGAGACCAGCAGCCAGAATTCATGCAAATTATGTTAAAGTGCAGGTGCCCCCCCTCTCTCCAAGGTGGGTGCACCAAGAGGTACAAAGGAAGAGGTGTTGCAGTTGTGGTTGCAGAGGTGGGGGCACGGGCACACTTTCTAAAATGTGTATTTTCATGCTCGAGCATAAACGTGTATAAAATAATATTTTTGCACATTCTACGCCTTAAAACCATAAAATTGCATAATTTATAAATTTGAATATCTTACACATAAAGGGTGTACACTCACATGGGGGGGGATGTACTGGGAGAAAGAGGGAGAGGGACTCGACAGAGTCAAACTGTAGCGTTATTGCCTCGACCGAGCATTTCAAACACAATTTGTGCAGAAGAAAAACGAGCAAAGACCTAGGCAGAGAAAGAGCTATTGCTGATACCCATTGCTTGAGGATTATTGGGGTATATTGATTTCATCTAAATGTACATACATATGTCGCAGGCCTCTCTCCCCTTTTACCCAATAAATGTTGCAGTAATTATTTTTGTTAAGTAAAGAGAAAAGATGGATATTTTGAAAATGAAGACCTTTTAGTGGAAAATAATTAACTGCGATATATCTTAGCCGAAAACTGTTTCGAATGAGAAAACTCCTGCTGTATTTTAATATCTTATCAAAATTATACAAGCCGTCTAGAAATGTCACTTAAGACGTTAAGCAGATCAGCGGGTGGATCTGCTTATTTTTTTAAGTGCAGAAAAAAAGTTGTCCCCGCCTCAAAAATTCTGGATTAATGGGTATCCTAATAGTCTTAATGTCAAACGTACGCACTGCTTGTTGTTTGTGAAAAGTCAGCAGAAATTGTGGTCCAGGAATTGGGCCTGGCTTGAAGGAAGGCAGCCGCCAGGGCAGAGTGGAAAGTAATTTAGGCAAAAAATGTGAGCATTTTCAAAATGCCTTTTTGCGTTTGCCAGCCTGGCTGGTCAGTATTTATTAGAATTGCGAAATGCCTCTGACTTATTCATAAGAAAATCCCATTGACAGTTGCGGCTGATTTTCCGATTACACACCACACTCGGACGAACTAATTTCGAGCAGATAGATACATATATAGATAGATGGAAACATCGTTTGATTGAGCAACCTTCGACAAAAGTGAACAATTGTACATAGAATAATAATTTTTGATTTATGGTTTACCAGCTGCTGGAGCCTAATTTGATTTTGCCAGCCCGAAGCTAAGTTTTGTGGCATTTCTGAATAATTTTCCAATCTTTGCGGTTGCACTTTATGCGGTTTTCAGTTGGGCTTTCCATCCAACCACCCATGAGGCGTTCGTCCTGCCAACTTTTGTGCGACTGAACTTGCATGTTTATTTTTATCGCACTTCCCTGACGCGTAGCGTTGAGTTTTCCGAAGTTTTCCCGCACAGACAACTGCGTGGAGAGGCGTGGTTCGGTCCGTATCCGTATCCGGCCCCCTAGGTTACACCTGCACACGTGTGTTGGCAGGAACAATACTTTGATTCTTGTGAAGTGGAGTGCGAAAGTTGCCGGGGCGGTAACCTCAGCGTGTTTATGAGGGTCTAAACTCAGGGAGCCCTTGCCCCCACAAACATTTCCCAATAGCTGGCCAGCCACCTGGGAAATCGATGTCAGCTCTTGACCTGCAATTATCAGGCACACGGCCCGAATATAGTTATTTTCGAATTCGTCATATCAGGCCAATACGCGGACACTGCTTTCACGCTAATTCTTTATTTTCTGCAGAACCTCCATAATTAAATTAAATAAGCTGAAATGAATCGTTTTGTAGCACTTATTTTTAATTTTCATAATAGAAAATGAAAATAAAAACAATTTTTTATTTTTTAAATAAAATAATTTTTATTATATTAATTATTTTTGATTTATTAGGCAAAATGAATAATTTTTATTCATAAAATATAACTTATTACATGTAGCTGTTTCGGATTAAAATGAAAAATGTCTTAGTTTAATAAAATTAAAATTTATTGCAAATTATAAAGTTGAAATTAATGTAAGTTGTTTAATGTATGATTTTAGTAAACAAAATTAAGAAAAATATGTCTATATATAATTTTATATTTTTAGAAATATTTTTAATTTTAAAATTTATAAAAACGTAAAAAATATGAAATTGAATTCAAAGTAACAATTGTTTTTTTTTTTTTTTTGTAATAGAAATACAACTTGAGTTATTTAATTTAATTTAATTTACATATATAATTTAGTTTTATTTTATTTTAATAATACAAATCAGAAATTCGGTTTTAGTTCACAATTTATACTAAACACACTATAAGCCCCAAGATACCTGATCCATACCGTATATTATCCAATACTGTTCTCCACGAGACAATTGCTCTCTTCTTCATACTGAAATTTATTTCACACTCTCACTTCACTTTCAACAGCTTGGGGCAGTAAAATGACACAAGTATCTGGAGAATTTCTAGCCTTTGTGACCCCCAAATTATCGCCCTTGCCAATGGAGCAATGAAAAGTGTGAGTGTCTGCCACATAACACTATTCTTTCCACGTTTGAGCAACTCTATATTGTGCCACAGCCATCAGCATCACTAGCAGCAAGGACATAAGGACATTGACGAGACGAAGTGCAAAACCATTTCCAGGGTGCGGGCTACCGCAAGTATTTAAAATTGTTTTGGTTAGGTGCCGGGTCACACACCCACACACACCCCCCCATTCGCATCAGGTGATAAGAGTGGAAAGTCATGCGAGCTACGTTGTCGATCCGGGGTCCGGGTACGGGGTCCGGGTACGGGGTCGGTACGGCTTTGAAAGAATCTGTTTTATATTTGAATATCCGCATCACTCTCGCACATGCCGCTCAAGTGTCGAGACAACAAAATGGATTTCATCCTTCAGGTTCGGTTCGCTTCATTTTTCAACTTGTTCAACTTGGCGGCGCGGCGGTTCTTCCCGTGAAGTTGAAACGTTTCAAGTCGAGGGCAAACAGACTGCGCTTTTGTGCAGTGCAGCCCCCCCCCCCCCCCCCTGTGTGCCACCCCAGCCCATTCAGAGCATCTTCACTCCACTCCAACTTCATCTGCTGTCGTATCCTTTCTGCTAGGCGTGTGTCGTGTGTGTGTGTGTGTGTGCCGTCGAGGCTAAGTCAATTGACGTTACCTGGCTCCACCGCTTTGTTCTTGGATCTGGGCTTGTTCTGTCTGTGCGCTAAAAGCCTTTGCCCTCAAAGGAGTTTGCTAAGGATATTTACTGCGGCTGCGGCTGCTGCTGCGAGTGGGGCTTCTTGTTCACATCTCAGGGCATGTATCGATCGACCAGCACCTGGGCGGCACACTTGCATGCAGTACCTATGAAGGCTGCCACAGGGGGGACCTTCCTCTTCGAAGCTCGCTTCGTGCGATCTTGCAGAGTCTCGGAGAAGTCTTTGTGACTGAGAACACCATCGCCGTCCGAGTCGAAGATGGTGAAAATGATATCAATGATATGGTCGGACAGGTTCACACCGACCACGACATTGGCAATATGCTTGAGGGTCTGCCGCGAGACATCTGCCCCACTCAGGTAGTGGAAGGTAAGGGCCGAGTCCACGGCGGCGATATCCTTGATGAACCTGAAAAAGGTCAGAAATTCGTCGAGAGTTACGCCCTGATCGGAGTTCTGGTACTTCCTCTGGACGCGATTCAGGACTGCGGCACGTTCCATTCTGTTTTTTGAGGAATAGACCAGCACCATTTTGGCGAAGGCCACCTCGCTGAGAACCGTCTTGGAGTCCTTCAAGAGCGCCTGGAACTCAAGGTGCAGGACTTCGCTTTCCAGCCTTCTCTGAAACTCCAGGAAGACATTCACGTTGAGCTTCTGGTCGAGATGGGGGCCAAAGAAGTACTGGTTGATGTTCATGTTCCTCATATTGGCATCCCCCTGGCAGGCCTTCGCGAGATACAGGTTCATTTCATTGTAGTACAGATTCCCATCGCCATTAAGGTCGAACAGGCGAAAGGCCAACTCAAAGTAACGCTCCGGAACAGACAGCAGCATGATCAGGAACAGGTAGTCCCCGAAGGTCAGGAGTCCATCCTTCTGGAAGCTATAGAATACGCTTTTTTCGCTCAGCGACTTGCAGCGATACCTCTGGATATGCTCCTCGGTCACCTTGTGGAACTTGTCCAGGCCCAGGTGCTCTGGCTGCAGGCGGGATCCGGGCGTTATGGAGCGCATAAAGTCCGGCGGCGTCATGTACACCTCCCATCGGCCAGCCTTGTTCTTCATTTTGATGGTGGCAAAGTAGCGGAACACCTTCTCGGGCCTGGAATACTGGCGCAGACGATTCTCATACTCCCTAATTCGCATCGTCCGAAAATGTTCACGGTGGATGGACTCCGTGCTCGAACCCCGCTTCTCCTCTTCCTCTTCCTCTTCCATTGGAATAAAGCAAAAATCATCGGCAGTCCCGGCGGCTTGCAGAGCTGCTGGCCACGAAATGGGGCTAGGAATCCGGTGTCCGTAATGGTAATGGTATTGGTACTGGTTGTTGATCGAATGCCACATGCTGCGCGCACAGTAAAAAAGGGGGAGTATGGCTACACTACGCAACATGCCACCGGATATATCTGAAAAGAAAGAAAAGCCACAATGATGAAACTACAAATTTGAGTAGGAAAACCCCGATATCGGTTTGGTGTTTTTTGAATTTGGGTCAACCTCGAGAACTGATTGATGGCTGCCCAGGCAGGCCTACTGCCCACATTCGATTTCGAGCATTAAAAGTAATCAGCAGCGCAAATATTTGAACTACACAGGAATGGAATGGAGTGTGGAGTATGGCTTGTCTTTGCCTTTATAAGACCCCCCTGGGAAATTTGCAAACAATAAACTGGCCCAAAGGCCTGGGCAGGGCAAGCGAAGGGGAAAAACTTTTACTTCGATTTGTGGATTTCCTCTAATTTCTGCACTGAATTTCTATGCATTTATGGGGCGGGGCGGTCTGCTGGCATTGTGTCGAGGTGGCGGGAGGAGGGTCTTTGCAAAAGTTCCACTTCCACCCCCGACTGTGGTGTGACCGTGGAGCACCCTCGACTGTAAGTTTCGCCTTGGAGAGAGCTCGTGTTTTGTGCAGGAAAACTTTCAATGGGTTCAACGATTGGCTTCAGAAAAAATCTGGTTCTGGGACAGTTGCTTGTATATGTATAACCAGAGAAAAAAGCCAAACACTTAATTTTTTATAATTATTTATATTAATATTTAGTATTTATTTAACTTAGATTTAAAAATATTACGAGTATTGAGACCATTGCGAACCACAAGTTTATTGTATAATAGAAATTGATTTATTAATAAATATTAAATATTTAAATCAAATATTTTCCTACAGAAGTGGTACAGCTATAACTACTACGTTTACTGCTGTTTAAAGAGATTCTCCATCGTTATTTTAATAGAGAAAAAATCGTTATCCCATAAAAGAATAAATATGCTATCGGCCAACTTTAATAATATCTTTATTAAATTATTTTGTAAGAAAATTTGAAACGAAAAGAGGTCAAAGACAAGGCACATTTAGCACTTGGAAATTTGTAGTAAGCCTATTTTCTTTTAATTTGGCCATATGGTCTCTTTTTTTATCCAGGATTCACACTAAGTTCTAGTTCTGTTGAACTGTCCTATATTCAATCTCAAAATAGCTCAAATAGTCGACTAAAATTCAGAAAAATTAGAGGTAAGAAAAAAGAAACCAAAGAGTCTCAGAGGAATAACACTCTGCATTTTGGAAATTATATTATATGTTTTTATTAAATATAGATTAATATATTTATTTTTAGAATAAAGTGAATTCTATTAAATTTCGCCAAGTCTGTTATTGTGTGTTCTCTTACTAGTGTTATGTACTATTTTTCTCTGAGTGTATGCTTAGATTTTGATTTTGATTGAGTGTTGGGTTGATTCCACATATTGTGCAAAATGCTAATTTAGACTTTTAGCTTATTCCAGTTCGTCGTCGTGTTGCTTGACACTTGATTAAAGCAGGACAGTTGCTGCGGGAACTCTTTTAGGAATTCCCCAGGTGTCGTCGCATGGCCAGCCAGGTGTGCATAAAGCGCTCGCTCAGTGGCACTTAAGCTGGGGCCAAAGGTTAGTCGCTTACCTTCTGTCAAACGGCTGTCAGCCCAAAAGCTCAATCCTTTTGTCCGTTTCCTGGCATCCTGGCATCCTGGCATTTGCATATTGTTTTCTGTGTGCCACAAACACACACACGCTCCTCTCACATAAACAACAATCAGGGGCACCAACACGGCCAAAAGCCAGTCGAGCATTAGAGCTCCGCCAAAAAATTAAGTTAAATAAAAAATTCGTCGCCTTCTGTCGCTGCTGCTGCCACACAGTGCAGTGAAAGTCAAACGGAAACGGATACGCCTCCAGGCGGAATGACGGAAAATTGTCACGTAGCCGCTCTTTGAAAGTGGCTGACAAATATGGGGTTCACACAGATACAGCACACAGGCACACAGGCACACATGCCTTGTTTATTTCTTTGATTTAACATCAATTGTAAACTGCTTGCGTTTGTGATTTGTCAGGTGTCACAAGCACTGGCACTCTGTCGATTGGGGGCATGCCACACGAGGATGGATTCCGGTACTTACGACTGACGACGACTGACAGTAGGCCGCAAAATTCCCACTTAAATGCTGGCTCTGCCCGCAACTAGGCTGCCAATTGAGTAACTACGACAATATTTCGGACTTATTTCGACCATAAGATACCCTGGAGTTTTAGGTTAGCTTTTGGCACGAGTCAAACACAGACACAGATACGGATTTCTAATTTGAAAAATGATGTAGTCTATAATCTACATTTTTTGGTTGCAAGAAAATTTATTAAAAACTTCAAGGCTTTCGCACGGGACAAACAGGAAGTGTTTTTCGCGGTCAACAAGTTAAAATAGGATTTAAGGGGAACTGAAGGAAAATTTCAATGTGATTGATTATAAAATATTGTGAAATGATTTCTCTTAAAAAACTTAAAAAAATGATTTCTCTTAAAACTCAAACCGTTTTACTTAAATATTATTTATAATTATTTTTATTTTTAGTGTGTTCGAGCAAGGGATAAAGCTTCAGATATATCTCTATTAATTAAAAAATTTATAGGTCGTCGTCGCTTAATATTTTACTCATATCGGCCCGAGCGAGCGAAGCGAGTGAGCCGGGGTTGGCGCACGAAGCGAGTGTGCAGGGGACTTGCCCTCTAGTAAATAATAACATTTTTTTTAAGTTTTGTCAATTTTTCTGTAATTATCTTAGATAGTTGGAGTTGGAAGAACTTTTATCATGAATTATTTTTCATACACCGGGAGAAAATATTTAAAAAATATAGCATCAAAAAATGAATTTATCTATCAATTGATTGAATTAGTCAAGCTTGAAAAAAAAATAAAAATAAAATCGCGACAAAATTATATGGAAATCTTTTTCCAAAGAAATTTCCATGTACCCTTGTGCTCCACAAGTCCAGGGTATAATTAATCTTTTGCTTTGAGAGATGCTTCTGCAATATGCAAATTTCCAATCCCCGTGCGGGATTGGCGAATCGGTTTCGGGTCGTATTTGGTGGATTTGTCAGCGCCACTTGACACACACACACGCTCTCCCTTTGAGGACGATTCAGAGAGGCTTACAAACTAATATGCCGCATATGCCAAATGCAGTGGTGGCCCTCACATCCCGCACACTTATCCGCGGAGGGGGAGGACTTATCGAGCCGCTGCACAGTAACGGCCTTCCGGGCGAATGAACGGGAAAGAAGTTTCCCTCATTGTGTTTGGTCGCATTGCATTTTCCTTCTTTTTGTCGGAGTCTCCGCGACTCCGGGGGGACTTTTAATTTTATAAATTGTCTCGCCGGTCGCTGATGTGGCCATGTGTGTGTGTGTGTGTGTGGGGGTGTGGGTGTGGGTGTGGGGGGATATCTGTTGAAGTGACAGAATGGCTTTCTTTTGTTGCTGGGGCCCTGCCATTGTCGTCAGCTTAAGATTTTGATAAGCCATTGAAAAGTGTGTCTATAAGCACTTGAGCATTCGAGCTCCTCGCTTTGTTTGCCTTTACTATAAATGGCTTAATAACAGATTTTTCCAGCGACAGTCGATGTCTTCAGCTTTTCCTTGCTCACTCTTCAGCTTTCCACTCGATCCGGCCAGCTCCTTCTGGCCATAATTTGTTTGCGCTTGCATGTCGATGGAAATGGAGAATTATTGAAATTTGAGTGGACTTCAAAGCGATTGCAAAAATTGAATTAGAACACTGAAACGAAGCGCAAAAAAAGAAGACGCTAGGCTAAAGGGTGGGCGCTCTCCTTTCATTTCTTTTTTTTTTTTCTTCTGCCTCGTGCCACAGAGCGTGAATTATGTGATTTATGGCAGCGGCTTGTTTGCCAAACGCTTCACAATTACATAAGCACTCACTCCTCCCACTCTTCCCGTCTCAAAGCCCCAGGGTAGACCGGCAAATATAAACTAAAGGATACCTATTGATTGAGGAGAACCCTCTGACATTTATAAACGTAGCAGCGGAGAAATATCATCAAACATTATACAGTTTGAGCTCTTAAAGTCTCCAGGATTCCAGCGTTTCCACATGCGTAATATACCCTTCCTTCTCTTCTGGTGCGGGGTATTAGAAAACATCCCCCAAGTAGGCGTAAAATATGAAATAATATTCGGTCTTTTTCGTATGTTAAATGCGTTTGCAAATATGTTTGCCCAAGAAACTTTTCGCGAGTCGTCGGGTGGGTTCAGGTCACTCGGTTTCACTTGCTCCGCAAGGGTTTTCCCTCCAACTTTTCCTCATACACATTCCTCGAGCGGAGCAGAGCCCAGCCTTCGTACTCCATATGATGGGCTGGGATTTTATTTCTTTTTTTGGCAAATTTGTTGCCTCAATGGACACCATTGCGTTGCTCGGACTGGCAGCTTCCGCTTCCTTGCTTTCTCTCGGTGCTCTCTTTTTTGTTGCTGCTGTTTTTCTTGTTTTTGTTGTTGTTTTTTGCTGCTCGTGCTTGTGTTCCGTACCAGGGTAATAATTCTAGATTTATGAAAATTGTTTTTCCGTTAATGTTTGCAATGTTTTCGACGTTTTTATGTTGTGGCCCGAAGATGCCGCGTCCCATACATGCAGGACGGGGGGTCGAGGCTTGATCCGCACCCACGAGCACTCTGCATGTGTATCCTTAGAGGAATATGTTTAACTTTATCTCCTTCCAAAAGGGTATTATGTTTTAGAAAAGCGGTTTGGATATTTTATTTTATTTATTAACTAAAGAAATATTCGAAAATACGAAATTCTGTATATTTGGTAGGTATATTTCTAACTTTTCTATATTTTGCATAGAGTCAATTTAAAACTTTATTTGTCATTAATGGTGCAACTCTCTTTGAAACGATCAGTGAAAAAACATTTATTCATTTATTTCTTATTTCACAAATTTGGTATCACATTTTTATATACGAGGAAAGCGTATCAAAAGCCTCAAATACAAGGGCTGGCATTTGCTGCCTTGTTTCGATTTGATTGCGTTTAGTGGAGTATTGTAATATGAGGAGTGTATTTATTGTATTTTAAGGCATGCGAGTGAAGGACCTTTGTCCCTGCTTAGTATGTGGGGGGGTCTGCATTCCTGCTCTTGTATGTGGAATGCGATCCCCACAATGTTCAGCCATTTCCATTATGGGGTCTTCTGGGTTGCCCTTGATATGAAAACTTTCGCTTGGCGCAGTTTGCAAATTTTCAAATTTGATTTCTGTACACCCCCCGAAAAGGGTTGCTGTTGTGGGTCGTTTGATTAAATTTTCGCCCAGCGCCCTCGCCTGACATTCCCATAAATCTACCAGTGCGGAGGAGGGGGCGGATGGACTCTCTCCGGGTTTTATGGCGCGTGTTTGCAGTTAGGCGGAGGGAGGGTGGAACGGTAATGAGGGAGCCCGACACTGTAAATCCCAATTGACGTGCATCTGTGCACTGCCAAGAAAGGATCGGCTTAGCTTTGTTTGAGCGATGGCATTTATTATGGATCGGCAGCTGAAGGCCATGGCCCTGACTCTGGCCGCTAATTAGCAATTACAATACCAGGGGACAAAGGCAATTCAGCCACAAAATTTGCATTGCCTTGCAATTACTTTTGCATGCAAATAATGATTTGTGCAAATAAACAATTGACATTAAATACGAATGGATAATTAATGCAGGTTATGTGCGGGGGTTAATTAGGGCCCAGGTCCAGGCCACGTCCGTGTCTGGCTCTGATTATGATTGTGGGTGTCGGAGACTTTGAGGGCTGACACTTTGGTTAAATATTTGCATGACACACAATTTCAATTAGGTATTAGAGCAGAGTCGCATGGTCGCAAGGACTGTTCGCTTTTTGCAGGAACTTTATCCTGCTCCTGCTGCTGCTGCTGGCAGGATTCTGTGGCCAGTAATTTCGACCGCAATCGGTTTATAGTGTCAATTGTGCAAGTGAATTTATCTAAATCTACTTTCTGCTGTAGTCGTCCTACGAGCAGCATTCGAGTCCATTGCCCATCTTGGCCACTGCCTGGCCAAAATGCAAATCTAACGACGGGGCCATTTGCATATCCTCCGTCCATATCCGTGTGCGTGTGTGTGTGTCTGCCAAAGAAGAAAAACAAATATCGATTTTGTGTGTGTGTGTGTGTGCGTCTGGTTCTGTTTTTTGTACTTCCGTTTCCGTTGTTTGAGAATCGGAAAATTGCAATATCTTTTCAGCGCTCGACTTGACTTTTCCTTTGATTGACTTTCGCTCACATGCCAGCGCTGACCCGCAAACAACGACCAGGAGTATTCTACAGTTTTTTGCATACCCTCTTTGGGGATACACCCCTAGCTAGGGAACGTCAAAGGATAGCGCCATTGTGCTGCATTTTGGCAGAGGCATCTTCTGGCTGCCCCACCCGGTCACGCCCCCAGCGGCAGCAAGTGCATAATGTTGCAATACACACAAACGCCTACAAAGGGGGGTGGGAGGTGGGGGATGTCATCTGCCATCTCACTTGCCGTGCGGCCAACAGGCGAACGAACACTTTGCATATTTTAACCTTAAGCGGATTTTGCGTTTGCAAATCAGCTTCTGCTTTTGCTTCTTTTATTTTTATTTTCTTTTATTATTTTGTTTTGTTTTGTTTCGTTTTGTTTGTCGCCTGATGTTGCAGGCTGTTGTGTTGCCACAGCAAATGAATGCAGCTCCTTCAGGGACAGTTTGTTGCCTGCCGCACAGCTGCTGGTGTCCTGCCGGTAATGGGATGGGACGGACCCACGTGCATTTCCCCCCCAACCCTAATCGTCTGTGTCTTCTTAAATTTTGCATTGGATTGCCATCTGCCTCTGTCTGGCACGTTCCGTTCTCCTCCGGCTGCTGCGTTTATATTTATGCAGTTTACGTGTCAGTCGAACACTCTTTTTGCTCTTCCTTTTTTTCGTGTGTGTGTGTGTGCGTGTGTGTGTGTGTGTGTGCATTTGTCATATTTGGAATGATGGTAACTACTTCCTCTGCAGCCCCCTCCCGCCACCTGGCGGAATGGTGCAGCTATTGCCAGTGCATTTCCTTCGATTGCTCACGTGGCCTCTGAATTGTTGATTTCTGGCGACCTGCCCCCGTCCCCCGTCCCTCGACCCTCGTCCCGTCTGGCAAATTAAATTTAAACAGCTGAGACGTGCCAAAGTCGCTTTCAGGTGAAAATTCCCAAGTCGCTTGAAAAATTGCCTCCGTTCACATGTGCTGGCAGTTTTCTTCTCTGTGCGATTTCCATTAAATGCTCCGCCAAAAGTTGCACTTTCCATCAAAGGCTGGCGTGGCGTGGCGTGTGATGAATGTGTCTTCTGCTCTCGATTTTGGGGGATGCCACAAGTGCCACGTAACGCTTATTAAATAACATAAATTAGGGCCAGGCTCCAGCTCTAATTAGTGCAGCGCCAGCGAGAGATAAATTCTGGTACAGCAGCCATTAGTGGGCGCTGCTCCATCTATCAGTTGCCACTAATAACATTCGAGCTGCACATGCGGCTTACAAGGAGGACGGGGCGGGCCCTGCTGCCCCTTTGGTTGCAAGCCTTGGTTTCGTCTCAAATTGCAGTTGGCACTTTGCGGCACAAACAGAACTTGGCCCTGGCCATAACATTGTGGGGCAGGACCGAGACTCTGGCCCAGTCTGGGGAGCTCCTGCCTCTGGGCAATGTTGACTCTGGACTGCCTCGTTCTCGTTGCCGCTGCCACTGCCGCTGCCGCTGCTGTTGTTGCTGTAATGGCTAAGCCAACAGACAGCTGCAGCCAGTGCTGTTCTGGTATGGGCCTGGATTTGGTGCTCCTTTGGGCATATTTCGGCTTAGCCATCATTAGGCCCATCAGTGGATGTTAGTTTCGGGTATTTGCATGGAGAATGGCAGCCGCCACTGCCAGTTGGACATTGGAAATCTAAATAGAAAATAAAGGGCTTCGCAATGAATTATTGAAATTCATTTGTGATGCTGCTGCCTGGCGCCACTTAAATATTTGATTGAACATTTAAATAATATTTTAATTAATTTTGCAAGTTTACTTTTTCTGCATTGTTGGCATTCGGTCAGCTTTGGGGTCAGCGACTGGGCTTATTCGACATGGACAATGCCATGCCCTGGACTCCATCTACAGTCCGCAAAGGCCCCATCCATGCATAATTTATTTAGTGGTTTATTCCATTGCGGTCGACCACGCCCCATATATGTATGTACATGTAGCCATAATGGCACGACCGCAAATTTCAATGTTCAATGGAAATGAAGAGATTTTCCGGCTTGTCGATCAATCATAAAGGCATCTGACAGCGGTTAATTTTCAACAAATTGTTGCCACTTTGTGCCCACTGTTTGCTGTGCTTAGCTGGAGCGAGTCAAGTGGGAGAGTGTTTGCCATCGAAATTATTTTATTTTCGGACTCGCAGTTGCAGCAGGAGCAATGCAATTAGTGCCAAAGCCAACTGAGGCGACTACTAGTTTGGCAAGACGATGGCCGGTGGGTCCTGGGTCCTGGCCACCTGCCAAAGAACCAGCTCCTCGTGTGTGCACCAAAATGCGATCAGATATACATACACTCGTGCTAGTGCGAGTATGAAACAGGAATGGTATCTGTGTGGTGGTATAACCGACTTGGAGGTACCCTACAATACTCTGGGCGGTATCCGCTTGTTCGGGTGATGATGAATTTTCGTAGAATGTTAGATAATTTCCATAAATAGTTTAAGCGCTCTTTATCCTTAAGATTCGGAATACTGGGTGATGTTACGTGGCACCAAGCACCATGTACCTGTGATTGTCTCAAACGGAAGCCTGCTGCATGCAGTACCACGAATACCATATACCCTTTTCGCTCCAAATACCAGGTATAATAAACTAAAGTGCCCATGGGGCCAGGGGGTGGTCCAGGACTGGGGCGGGGCATTGTGCGGTCAGGCAAGTAGCAGCTGCTTTTTGAATTTTGGTGTTTAGCTTTTAGCGCCTAAAACTATGCTTTAGTGGTCAAGTGGAACAAACAACCCGACCAGAAGCAGGGCCTCCAGACCCAGACCCAGACCCAGACACAGCAGCAAAAATGCTCGACCAGCAGCAGGCAGCAGTCAGCAGGCAACAGAAATGAGCCAACAAACCGATGGTACGATGGCCCAACACTCCCACACACAAACAGACCCAACCAGAGAGTGAGAGAGTGAGAGAGAGAGAGTGACAGGGAGGGGCAACCAAAGGTAGTTTGAGGCCAGGAAGGCTAATGGAGGGCCCACGTCTGGTCATTTGCAACATGGTTTATGTGCTGGACAATGCTTTTTGCACTCAATGAGAGAGAGGGGCGGGGGGGCCCAATACATGAGGCCATGTGGCTCGGATAGCCTCGGATAGGTAGCCTCTTCTGGCCAAGGCCTGGCCTGGCCTGGCCTGCACTCATAGTATGATTTACAGTCATGCAGCTTAAATATTAAATGAATGAATAATATATCGTGTGTGGTGTCGAGTCTGTTGCTCTTAACCCTCTTTGCTCTCAAGGAATGGCATTTTTTGGTTTTCGGGGACCGAAGGCATCCCCTGCCCCTTCAGCGGTTGCAGATTTATGACTTTAAATGTTTCACATTTTATTTGAAAGGCATCACGAAAGGCAGAAACAAACCAGAGCCAAATATGAGGGGTTTCTTAAATTCCAGATGGAAATCTTTCACTTGGTCCACACCTCCTACAGCACCCACCCACCCCCCAAGTACTATTATATGCATTGCTATGCAAACGAGCAGTGAAGTGTACATTAAACTGCAAATAAAAGATTTCGCCGATGAAAGCCAAAGAAATATCCACTGTAGTAAGGAAAAGCGCTGCGCTGGCAGGAAGGAGGGAGCAGCAAAAGCAAGGACACTTCACAGGACGATTATTTTGGTGAAAAGCGATGGGAAAACGTTTAAGGAGAAGCACATCCAAGCTCGAATGCTTGGCGCGTGCTTTATGAGTGCAATCGTGTGCGTTGAACGGTGCATGGCTCGGCTTCAAGGACTGCTCTCCTGTCCTTTGGCTGGGCATCGTCTGGCCTCATCCTGGCCGCTCGATTTTGTTGATTTCGGCTGACTGGCCGCCAGACATAAAAGTCAACGCTCCACGTGCCGAAAAATCGAAGGTGAATGAGCATTGAGCAGACTTCCGCCTCCTTCCCCCCTGATTTTCAGCGATTGAAAATTTAATTTGCAACTAATTGACTTACGGGCACTCAGATGTCTAATTTACGAGCCAGCAGCGACTCCAATCAGGGACAAAAATTGAGGTATGGGCCTGGATTTTGGCAGCCTTTCCCCTCCCCCCACTACAGTGGCCAGTGGCCAGCAGGAGCAGCAGCAGCAGGAGCAGCAGCAGCAGCGTTCCATTTCCGTTCTGTCTGCTGGCGTGTTAATTGCATTTGCGTGTTGCAGACTTCGTTTCGCTCGCCTCCTGCGCAGCAACTGGCAAACAACGGTCCGATCGGAGAGTGGCACAGAGTCACTGGCTAAAGTGACTTCCGCTGGCAAACAGACAGACACACTCACCCACTCACACACGCGGGACAGACACATGAGTTGGTCCTGTCAACGAGAGGGCTCATTTACTTGGCTTGGCCCAAAACCATCATTGTCTCTCTGTGCCCCCCCCCCCAGTCGGAGTCTTGTACTTGGGGTCTAGGGTGAGGTCTGGTCCGGTCTTTGTGCCTCGTTTCCGGTCATCAGGCTGCGTCTCAGTCGCCTGGTATCATCACCATCATCATCTCTGCTCCAGTCCAGTCCAGTCCAGTCGAGCTGTAATTGCCTTTCAAATAGCGCCAAACTACGGGCTAATGAAGGCCTTGAGTGCATGCGTAATGGTGTAATAATACCTCCAGGATAACAGTAGTAGTTGTAGTAGTAGTCCCAGCCACAGACACAGACACAGCAACAACAATGAAGGACCTCATCATCGGTCTGATCCAGGGGCTGGAGAGTCAGTGCCGACCCTCTTGTTTGCTCATTGGTGACGCAAAATTCTTGAGAATGTGCGTCGGTCGGGGGCCACTCCAGCAAATTGATTGCCATTGGCAAAGTGTGTGGTTTTTTTGGGTACACTTTTAAGGCAAACAACCCTTGCTTACCTAACAAAAAGCCTTTGTTAATTAATCTTCACCCTTTGGTACACCATTTCGGCATTATTTCACACCCATTCACGCATCGGTGTCAAGATCTATTTAGCTTTAGTAATAGTTCTTTCGATTTGTTACCAATTAAACTGCTCAAATGTTTTTCTTTGCTTTGAGAAGTCAGAAATATCTATTCCCTGACCTGACCCCAGCTGAAGCGTTTCAATTGCGGCATTAAAATAAAATGAAAATTGCTTCTAATGCGGCAATTTGCAGTTTACTGCTGCTGCTGCTGCAGGTAGTGCCCGTGCCCGTGCCCCCTTCCTCACCCCTCCTCGTGCCCGTTCAGGTGAGTTCAATTAAATATTTATTGCTCTTCAATGCTTAAATCCTCTTTTGTTGGGGGCGAGAGTGCGAGTGCAATTTGATATCGAAGCGTTTTGCTTTAGCTGCCACTTGCTTTTTTTTCAGCCGTATATATTCCCCCATTCACAGGCGACTTTTGTCATTTCACATTCTGCAGTCCGGGAGCTGCGGAGCCGTAGAGCCGTGGTGCCGTGGAGCCGTGGTGCCGGGGTAAAGCCACGCACACAATGTGTCCCTGATTGGCTGCCAGGACAGTACAGGACAGGACAGGGTCCGGTCCAGTCCGGTTCTGTCGTGTACGGGTGGCCGGCCCGAGGGCCGGGCTCTCGCCTTTGTGCCGGCTCTGGCATGCCATCCATTCTTTACCGACCTGAGCGTGAACCTGGCCTGTCCTACAACAAAGAGCCAGCGCGAACAATAGCCTGGATAGCCGCTCAAGTCGATTTGAGTCCTTAAATGTTAAATATTGTGCGAGCCATGGACGGAGATGGGAACAGGAACGGGGGTAGGGGCAGGGGCAGGGGCAGGATTGGACTGATCGCTTTCAGGTGTAAGCCGCACACTCGCAGCCACTCATGCCCGTAACAATTGGCAGATATATGTACACAGTAGATAATTTGACTGAGAGATACCTTGGAATTATCTCAAAGTCGCCATAAAAATACTGGAGAGAATCGAATTCATTCCATAGGAACTTTGTCTTCTTCCTATTCTGACTTTAATATTTGCAATTTAATGTCTATATCTGACAAAGCAGAGAAGATGGCAATGAACCGTCTACTTTCTACTCTCCTACACCCAGAGAAAAAAGCGATGAAATTTTTAATTTTTACAATTATACTAAAAATTACATAAATAAACCTACAAATATAATTCATATCTTAAATGAATATATTTCATATTTAAATTAAATATATTCATATTCTTGCTCCAGACGATGTCAGTTTGATTTGCATATACGAATGGACCTTAGGAACAGCTTTGAATCTGGATCCGTGCCGATGTCTAAGCCGTCCTATGATTCTAGAAGCGTCTCATTTTCCCGACGAATTTTCCAGTTTTGAGCCCATGACAATGGGGACGTGCTTTGTCCATAGCACCAATCAGCACTTTCGGATGAGCGGAATATTGAATATTCGAATGCCAGGCAGATGTAAATGTGGGATGTGGATTCTCACAAATTTAATAGATTATATTTATTTTAAAGTGTTTTATATTTAGATTAAATAAAGGATAAACAAAAAAGACTTTTTAATACAATTTTATGTTTAACTTTTCTTTTAACTATGTCATTTTTCTCCGAGTGTACTCCGAGTGTGTCATCGCCTGCTCGTACAAATATGTACAGGGAAATCGCGCGCGAGTGCGGTAGATGCCGGGAAGTAGGCCGCAGCCTCCTTGTGCTCCCTGCTAAAATGCCAGAAAAGTATGTTAATCAGTTGAAATGCCGAATTTCGATACTCCAGGGGCGCCGCCAGTGAACGATAGGGTGTAAGGGTGTGAGGGTGTGAGGCAGCACCATCAGCAGCATCATCAGCATCACCGGCAGGTGAGGAAGCAGTGCACTGACTGTGGAGGCTGTCGTTTTATGTTAATCATACGCCACGTTGGGCGATAATAACGCGGCAAACAAGCAAACGAGATGGAATACGCGTGCGGCATGCGTAATAAATTTTATCAGCCATCACCAACGCCAAAGCTGAGTGCGAGGGCGAGGGCGTGTGGTGGCTCCAAGTGGAGGAGCAGAGCATACCTAATGAGTGAAGTTTGCGTTCGGAGCACTTGAAATTGGAAACGGAATTAGAGGCGAACTCCAGGACTGAGGCCTCTCGGGAGAGAGCTACTATCTGTGAAATGCAGTAACGTTTACCTTATCTGACCTAGTGGCGAGGCGGGGAGAGGTCATAAGTCAAACATGTACGAGTCTGATATAATGAATTATGAGCCGAATAAATATTTATAACACTCCAAAGATGGTGGTGGTTTATTGATTGCCAGTCAGTGAGTACACACTCTCTAGAGTCGTATAATTATATACCTACATTTTGTATGCTATATCGCTTGAGATTTTATTGCTTGAGCGATTTTAATTGCGAGAATTGCGCACATACTCATAGGGGGAGAGGGAGGGTTGGAGCGACACAGAAACAGAGAGCGACAATTTGAAGGCAACATAAATTTACGCCGAATGAAACCCCGGAAGTCGCTTGTCACACGTACTTAAGCATTATGTTAATTTATATGGCACACATAGATACAGATACAGATATATGTAGCTACAGATGCACAGCCAAGGAGTAAGCGACTATGAAATTTGAAGCGACAGAGCGTCGTTTAAGCCGGAAACAGACAGCCAGCAGGCAGCCAGCAGCCAGCAGGCAGCAGGCAGCATGTGATGCCTGGAATCTATGCATATCCTGGCATCTCTGAACAGTGGAATCCTCATCCAGTTGCCTTGGCAGCCATCTCGCCCCCACCCCCTCGCCCCTGTGGCAGGCACAGGCACAGGCACATGCAAATGAAGACGCAATACACGTGGCCATATTGAAATGCTTACAACGGAAGGCAGGCAGGCAGGCAGCCAGCAGAGGCGATCACTTGTCGCGCGACTCTCGGAGAGAAGCATATAAATTTTCACTCTATGTGACATTCCGCCAGAGATAAATCTCGGTTAGATTTAACCGAAACAATATCTGCGCGATGTGCGATGTGTATTTATCGCTGGCACGCACTGTATCCGGTCTGGCAGCCTGGCAGCCATCATGTGGGCGGACGACTTCTTCCGTTTCCGCTTGCCCTGCTCTCTCTGCGTGTGTGCGTGGGTGTGGAACAGCTGTTGCTAAATGCCTTTGATCATTATGCCATGCGCTGCATAAAAAATGACAAGAATTTCTCAGCAGAAAATGGCGAATAGCCCGAAACCGAAAATCTTGACCCCTGCAAAATGGTAACCCACATAAAGAAAACTCATTAAATCATTTAGGCCGACGCCTTTGACACGATTTTCGTTTGGCAACCCCCAAGCCACCCCAAAAACGAAATAGATGAGCGGACATAAAGCACAGGCGGCAGGCAGCAGGCCATGGCTAAATGTAACTGTTCTCTGCGGTCGGGCTTTGGCAAAAGGTGGTAAGACGGCAAAAGGTAAAAAGGACAATGCTCAGACAATGGCCGTAATATATCTTCTTCTTGGCGTAACAAAAGGCAATGGCCCCTGGCTGACTGACTGGCTGGCTGGCTGGCTATGCTCTGAAAAATTACGAAAAATAAATTTCAAATTGTTAATAGAAAGAACCCTTCTCGGAGACCATACCTTGCCATAATTATAGCCAGAACACACGGTCGGGGGTCTTGGCTGGCGAGCAAATTCAATTAGAGAAGCGCACAACCAAATTTGATAGGCAAATTTTAAGTCTTGGCCAGGTCAAGACAAATACAATTTGCGTTGCCAAACAAAGTGCTGGCAAGTGCTTAAAATTGATTATTTAATGGCTCGAGCTCGAGCTCGAGCAATGGCTTTGACAAATATTTAACGAGCGAGAGAAATTCAATGCAAATTTTCATCGAGGCCCAATGGACAATGGACTATAGCCATGGCCATAATGCATATTAAACCATGCGCCATTAATAAAACGTGCACAAATGCCAGAACATTGACATGGTGGAGCGGCACGGTGCGGGGTGCGGTGCGGTGCTGTGGGGTTGGTGGGACAGTTCTTGTTGGGTGGCTGGAGCCATGTCGACAACATGCCATAAACAGCAGACAAGTCCCCGATGCTCGCTCCAGTCCGATTCCGATTCCCATTCCGAGAGGAGAGCGGAGAGTGGAGAGTGCGAGGGCCACGAGGTCGTACGAGGAACTGTGTGTAGTGTGTTTGTTATGAATAGCTGCAGACGTGAAAATACAGGCGGACATGCTTTGAAATTAAGCACAAGCCGTACGTAATAGAAGTGACGCGCAGCGAGGCGAGCCGAATACCCCACCACCCCCAGCCCACCCTTTCCACTGCTGATACGCCTCCGGCGTAGGCGCACGTACGCCTGACCAAGTCGGTTGGCCATATGTCGGGCTAACCCAGTTCCCAGGTCCCGAGCACACGCACGTGAGCATCCATTTGATGGGGTCCCGGCTCCAGCACCGGCACTGGCACCGTCCCTGCCCCTCCATAGAAAAGTGCGGCTGGCCGCAGGCACAAGTGTACGTGGAATAGTAGCCACTCAATGGACTCTCGAACTCGAACTTCGGTGCTCCCTGCTCCCCGCTCCCCGCTCCCTGCTCCCTGCTCCTGTGCCGTACTCGGAACGCATTTATGCACGGAATCCAAGTGGGACATGTGATTATTTATGTCTCAGTTGATTATGAAGTTGATGACCTTTCGGATCCCAGGTTTTTGCATAATCTCTACAGAACACAGCCTGCTTCTGGCTCTTAATGAATGCTTCCCATACTACTCGTATTCTGTGCAGTTTGCAGTGCTCTATTATGGCATGCAAATTGATTGATAATCGTCTAAAAAGGGGCGCCTACCTATCATATCATATCATATCATATACTTGGAGGGTGTATCCCCAAGGAAGTGGCTTGTTTCAATGCAAATCTCACTCTTGTCGATAAATTGATGGAAACTGATGAAGTCTACACACACACACAAACACGCACACACACACACACCTCTCGCTCTCTGTCTCCACAATTGTAATCAATGTCGGTTTGCAGCTTGAGCGCAATTGGATTCCCGTCAAGGAATGGCTGCAGTCCTCCCCCTCTTTTGCACCCTTTCAACGTGCGTTATCTGGCATGCCTCATCAATGCACTACACGGCGTATGCGTGTTATTGCCGTGTATAATCTGGCACATCGATTGAATGGATTTCAATGCAACACCCACAACCCAACACCCCCACCCCCCTTTAGTTATCTGTGATTTGGCCTTCAAAGCCCTGCCCCATGTGCCCCATGTGCCCCGTGTGCCCCATGCGCCAGTGTGTGTGTGTGTGGCTAAAATCAGAGCCAAACTGCGTGCTCATTAGTCGATGTGAGATTTAATTAATTTTCCTAAATTGGATTAATGAGATACTTGCCAATTAGAGAATCATTTCATGTTTATCTATCTGCCATCCCTTGCACACTGCTCACCCATTTGGGAATTTACATAAATTAATTCGAAAATTACAACATTTACATGTGTACACAAATAATTGGAAACTTTCGATGATTTGCCGATAAGCGTGTTCCCGCTCTAATTGAGGCGACTGCACAAATTGGTCAAGTTGCGTCGGCGGTAGGGGAGGGGGAGGTGCCACTCCCTGGCATCCATAAAAGTGCCAGAGAGCCAAAACCACTGAAACATTAGTCCATTCGGACATTCGATATTTTATTGTTTTCTCAGTTAAGCTATGGACATGCGGACATGCTTCCTGGGTCTACACGAGTATATCAAATCAAACAGAGACACTCCCCCCCCCACCCACTCCGTACACCACACAGAAAACCCATTCCTTGCAACCCCCCAGAGAATGGTTCGCTTCTATTGACACAAGAGCTTATAAAACGACTGGCTGACCCTCCACGATACTCGATAACCACCACATATGCGAGTTGACTGGGACTTGGACTCGGACTCGGACTCCTTTTTTTTTTGGGACGCACATTTCAATTTATTGCAATTTTTATTGCTGAAAACTTCGTGCGAAGATTTTTATGCGTCGTCAAGTGGCAGCCAAGTGGGGTGTGGGGTGTGGGGCGATCGGAGGGTGTGTCTTGCTAGTCTTTTGCTGATAAGAAAATAATAAACTTGGCCAGCAGCAAAAACATTTCACAATTATCGTCTCGTTGGTTAAGAGTGCAAAAAGTTTTCTCCCCCTCACAAACTGTTTTCAATGACTGTCTATTTGACTTTCACTGTGTTTTCCATTTCGTGTTCGTTTTCTTTGCAGTTTGCAGTTTGCAGTTTGCACTTCCGCAGTGCACTTTCCTGCAGACAGCCAGAGGACCAGGGGCAGGAGGAGTGTTCAGAGAGCCAGATAAAAGCACTAAACATATAGAAATATGTGCCCCGATTTACCATTGTTGTTATTTAGGGAATTTTTGTTATTTCCGCTTTAAGCTTTTTCCCTACTTTATGGCGCTGACTTCCGTCGAGCGCATGGCCCTGGCAGCTTGGCATAGTTCGGCTGAAAGCAAAAGTTTTCGTCGCTTGCGGTATCCAAAAACTTTATGTTCAGGGAGCGTGGGAGCGCGGCCTCGCCCCCTCCCTGGTGTGTCGGTGTGTCGGTGTGTTGGTGTGTGTGTTGCTCTTACATTGACATTGAAATATCTCACAGGGTGGCAGTAGACAAAGGACTGCAAAATTTATATTCATGTATCCATATTTGCCATCGATTGGCAGCCAGAGCGGAAGGAAACCGAAACTGAACATACACAAGCAATACAACCAAAATATGTTTAATTCATCGAATGCAGTTCGAGGTTGCTTGAAATTGTCATGACTTGGAATTCCTCGGGGAGAGGAAGGGTCTACTGTTTTGTACCGGACAGATGGGCCCTCTTCCCTTTTCCGCTCCACTCGAGAGAAAGGCTTTAAATACGATCGAGCAGGTGCGATCTGCGCTCTGCACAGTGGGTCAAAGGCCTATATAGTTTACATAAACTAAAAGCATCGAAAAAAGATATGGTATTCGTGTTTTTTCATACGTGTAAGATAAGGAAATAAATTTCCAATTCTATTGCAAATATATAAATATAGAAGCATCAGCAATCTGTACTATAACTTTGCACTCTTTTTTTTCTAAATGATTACCAAAGTATGTGGCATGCTTCTTGTACAAAAATTCTTTACTTTTCTATAAATAGGTTCCTTAAAAATGTATAAAAATGAGTCAAAATATAATTAGTAAGGAGCGAAACGCGCGGGTCTGCTAGAGTGTTTATATATTTTCCCGTTCATAGAAATTTGTATTTACGTGCTATCTGCAATTCATTTTGAAATCGCACGCTCATTTGCAACCGGTCTTAAATCGAAGGATCTTGCGATTTGCGATCACCGGAACACGCACTTTTGCGATTCGCAACTTTTTGCGATTTGCGATAACCGGAGCATGGCTGTATATAATTATATCCTGAGCTATCGATATGAATCTGAGGATTTCGTTCAAGTTTCTGGATACACAAGCAACGGAAACGTAAACGAAAAATTCGTGGCTCCGTTTTCTTATGTGAAGTTTGACATTTAATTTTATTTTACCGGCTTGAAAATATTTCCAGCCTGCTGAGCTGTGTTTTCGGCCCACTCGACAGCCCTACTAGCTGTCAGTTGTCACAGTAATAGAAAAGTATAAAAGGACAAGCTGTGAGATTTATTTCGTCAGTCAGGGCGACAAGGAGAAAAGGCAAAATCAAAGTTCTAGCTTACACTTTTATTCCGACAAAATACAAAATAAAACCGTCAGGTAAGCTTCAAGCATAAATTGCTGCAGCAAGAGCTACATTCGCGTGCCTAAAATCGGTGACTCTTCCAGGATCAGGTGCAGTCCCGTCAAAATGTCAGTGATGCGTGCGCTCAGCTTGCATCTGCATCAGCAGCTCTACCGAGTCCTGCCCCAGCAGGGGGCGCTGATGGCAATGGTGCGTCGTGGAACCCATCACGACGGTACGCGCCTGATGAGCGGCGATCGCGAGGTGGTCGGCTATGGGGTGAACGGCAATCCCATCTACATCGACTGCGCGGAGGTCCCGTTTCCGGCGATTCGCTATCGCGAGGTCACACCCGAGCTGTGCGCGGTGCGCGAAAAGGAGCTGGGCGACTGGAATGAGCTGTCGCTTCAGGACAAGAAGCTTCTGTATCGGCACAGCTTCTGCCAGACCTACGCCGAGTTCCAGCACTTTACGCCCGAGTGGAAATTCGCCGTGGGCGTTGGTTGCTGGTCAGTCGCTCTTGCTCTGCTCATTGCCGTGTCCTACACCATGCTGTACGACGCCGTGCCGGAAACGTTCGAGGAGGACCGCCGCCAGGCGCAGCTGCGTCGCATGATTCAGCTGGAGGTGAACCCCATTACCGGACTGTCGTCCAAGTGGTGCTACCACAGCAACAAGTGGAAATAATTGGTGTCCACAGATCTAGCTGATCTACCGAGTACACAGAAACAACACCCCTCGATAGCACATTCACGATAGCACATATACAACACTGAATCGACTTCACACAGACAATCGATAACACAGAACACACAAAATACCATAAATTTAATCGATAACGCAGAACACACACACACACCAATGATACGCCAAAGGAAAAGGAAAATCTCAAAATAAACTCGTTCTAAGTTCGTTGCATCGATCATCTCTTTCAGTAAAGCATTCCATTCTAGGCGCAACTTCAGGGAAAATAATCCTTGTATGCTTTTTTGCCTTGACCATACTCGGAACTATTAAAAGCGATTCAGTTTTATATTTAGATTGCATCTCCATAGCACAATTCAAGGAAACACATCACGGTGGCAATCCAGCAGCAGCTTTCGGAATATCGTCCTCCTCTAAGGGGAGCTGTGCAGGAGCCTTCGGGCCCAATGTGATTAAACTTGGACTCATCCGAGAATATAGTGCTTGAATCAGAATCAACCCAATTTGATTTTTCCTTCGATCATTTTAAGTATTTTTGTTTATTCAAAAAATTTTGATGTGGCTTTCGGGGAGATGTCCTTGCCATTGAAGCCACCTCCTTTAGCCGAAGTTCAACAATTTGAACCAAAATATCATTTGCAAAACATTGCAGCATCTCTGGTGCTATCTCAACATAATTTTTAAGCCGATCCCGAAGCTCGTTTAATAATACGATTTTTCCTTACACCATTGCCAAGATTGGTACCATCAAAAATTAATTAATTACTAATTTAAAAAAGGATTTTGGATTATATTATTTATTTTTGAATAAATCGCTTTTATAATTTTACTGATATTTTTTTTGTTTGATTTGGTCAGTACAAAATGACTGTTGAAAAAATTGTGACTTGGGAACATTTTTGTTCTGAATTATATGAATATGATATCAAAAAATTAAGTATGTAATTTTGTTAGGAATTGATTTATTGACTCAGAACAAAAAAGAAAACACGAATCGAATAACGTTTGGGGAAACCCTGAGCATGTTCTTTCTTGCATTTTCGATTTGAGCGATTGGTCATTCCATCTGCCATGTGGCTGTACCAGCAGCATTTTCCCCATAAAAAGTGCTAGTACATAATCTGTGATATTCATTATTTTGTACGTAATTTTCTGTGGGCTTTGTTGGTCCTTTATTTCTTTTATACTATAAGTGGGTCCTTCAGTCAGTTTCCAAATAGCAGGTATCTTAACGTCCAAATGTCCACTTAAGCTTTACTTCTTGTTTTTATTTTCTTTTCATTTTGACTTTTCAACTTTTGCTGCATTTCTGTCCCTCTCCTCCTTCCGACATCTGTCCCTCCGTCTGTTTCGGTGACCAGTTAGGGGCGGGCTGTTCACTTCGCTGCTTCAAATTCATCATACGCCACATTGGCCGGGGGGAAACCCCACGAAACGCAGCTAAGACAAACACAAACAGGCAACCGGCAACCTGCAACCTGCCAGGCTCTGGGCCATCCCGAGAGCAGATGAAGTCTGCTTAAGTGCACGAAACAAAAACGCGAAAGTCGAACAAAAGTGCCAGCAAGCAGAATAACGAGTACTCGTAAGATCCTGAGTCGTGAGTCGTGAATCGTGAATGGGCAACTTTGCAAACACATTGAACAATTAAAAAGTTAGCCTTCGGTTTTGTTTGGCCTTCGTTATTTTTCACTTTCCGTGCAATTTGTTCGCTGCAGACCGGCGCGCCGGTAGCTATGCATCTTTGGGGACCCATCCCCACCATGTCGATAAGGTGCAGGCTGTGCGAACTCCCCCACTTATTAACAGAGTTTTCTTGGTCGAGGCGCGCTACCAATTAGCTGATTACAGTCTCCTCTCCGTCCCCGCCCTGCTGCTGTTTCTCGTGAGAGAGTGTTTTTGGGAGGGAGGAGCCGGGAGGGGCCGTGTGTGGCAATAATTCAACTTTCCTAATAATAAAGTTGTTGCTGTGTGCGGAGCCATTTTGGGACCCAAGCCCAGCACGCAAACTGCTCGACGACCCGTACAAGGTTCGCCGCTGATGCGAAAAGCCGTTAACTGGCCAACGAGCGGCATAAACTTTGCTAAAAATGTTTGGCTGCCAAAAGTTGGCTTACTAAAAACAAAGCTCCGTCCGATGAGAAATGAGCCCAAAGTGGGCCACACAACAGGCAGCCTCCGAAGGGACGCCGGGAAGCCGGGACGCCGGGTCGCGAGGAGCCCCACAGTCCATGCAACATGCAGCTGGCCGCCCAGAGCTCATAATGAGGACGCGACAATGTTTGGTATACCCTTTCAGGGGGTACATCCTTTAGAGCGGTCGAAAGCCAAGTCTTTGGCTGAAGAACTCATTTTTTTCGGATTTGAATCCTCGAATATGTAGTTTCATGTTAAGTAATTAACTTCTTTTATTTTTATTTTATTTGTCTGAAATTCGCTTAGTATTTTGCTAGTTTTGGTATTTTCATTATTTTGTCTAGCTGTTGTTTTCGGTAAGTACTTTATGGTAGTATTTTCTGGTGTTTTCTAGTTGACATGTTTTGGTAGTTTATATTTTTTTCTGTTATGCTTATATTAGTTTTCTAGTTGTTGTTTTCGGGTAATAATGTCTAATATTTTCTAATATTTTCCGGTATTTTCTAGCTGTTATATCCTGGTATTTTTGTAGTATTTTATATTATTGTTTCTATTAATTGCTGGTATTTTTTAACATTTTATGGGTTTTTGTTTAGAATTTTCTTGTATTTTTATGTCTTAATAAAGAATTTGTATTATTTGTGGATTTTTTTTTACAATTACTAGTATTTCTTGTTTATAGTTTTAATTTTTAATATTTTTCTATTATTTTTTAGTACTTTCTAGTATTTTCTGATATTTTTCTATTGTAGTTTATCTTCCACTATTGTTCTGAATTTTCTGGATTTCAATAACATTTCGTATGAGCTGCATAAAAAATGTAAGATAATTTTGGCTTATTTCAGGTATACGTTTCTCTGGCCATTTAATGTACATGTCAAATGGCAATAATTTCTCAAAATTTTATCATTTTATCGTATAGCTTCCAAAGAATGGATCGATTTGAAAGGGTGCCTAAAACGCGATGCAAAAGCTATCTTTCAATTCTCGTTTTTTTTTGTTTTAGTTTTGGCAACACTTGCTTGTAGGTTAGGGGCGACAGCGGCAACACTGGCCAGGACACGAGCCAAATGGGGGCACTGGCAGCAGTCTCGCTGCTGTTGCTGTGTCCTGCCCTCGAGCAGTCCATAAAGTCCAGCCGGAGGAGGGAATGATGCATACGAGAGAGAGGGAGAGAGTCTGCTGCCTTTTGACGACAAAGTTTTTCCGGTGCCTGCCCCCTGCCCCATTCAGGGGAATTTTTTAGTGACCGGTGGGGGGGGCTGAACGGAGTAACAGTTTATTTTTCGGCATGTTTACAGATATTAAATACTTTTTAATTAGTTTGGCACACACGCACACACACACACACTGCCCGCTGTCTGCCTGGCTGACTGGCTGACACTGAGCGAACATATTAAATAGAAGACCCATAAATTCGAGGCCCGCTTACACGCTACATTGGCGATTGAATCGCTGCATAAATCGGGGGGGCAGTAAGTACTCAATGGTCCCTGCGAGTACGAGACGGAATCAATTTCGACATCGACTCTCAATAAATTTTGGTAGTAGAGAAAACACACCCGCAACCAAAAAACTTGAGCGGAAACTTTTTCAATTTACACACACACACACACACACACCAATCATGTGGCATTACGGCCTCGTATACAGAAAGTTGTGGGTGGCCCTACCCCTCTTTAGTGTGTGGGGTTTAATTTGCTGTTAAATTGCGCTCAAAATCCAAGAGCTTCGCATGTATGCAACGTGTGTATGACTCTGCTTATGCATATGCAGCAGAAATATATGAATGCAATGCCCGACTCTGGCCAACATCATCATTATCCTTGGCAGCCGCAGCCCCAGCCAACATCATCACCTCTTGAGGGCGTTGTGTTCCTGTGGCAAGTGTTTTTGCTTTATTTCTTTCAAGTGGCTAAATGCTCACTTTTGCAACAATTTGTGCACATGCAGCACATACATATAATATAATTGTCTGCAAGTAAATTAGTTCAAGTGAGAGCGAGCGAGGCATGCCACCTGGCGGTTGCACTTGAATCTGGCGACCCTAATTGGTAGGACTCCAGGAAAAAGGTTAACCCACACAAGGAACAGCTAAAATTTCAAATTAAAATTATTTTCATTGGCTTCTCTCTCCCTCCCTCTCTCTCTCTCTCTCTCTATCTCTGACTCTGCATCTAATATTAGGCGCCGCCTCCCGCTTCATACAATATTTCATGGGGGTTGGTGTGGGTGTGGGGCTTCCACGGCAGCAAATCCTTTGCCTAGCCATAAATCCTTTGTTCTGCGAAATTTCGTGCCAGAAATAGACTGCGAGCTGCGGACGGCGCGTAGGAGAACAGAAACTGTTCATGAGTCGACTCTTTGCATTATTTATATGCGAGAAATTCGCATTATCATTTTAAAAATTCTCCGAAGCGACGTTAAAGTGCGATATTTCATGGGCACAGACACCCACCCACCCGTACATAGTCCTCCCACAGGCTGAAACATGAAAGGAAGGCGGCCAGGATTTTCGGGGCAAGCCGAAGCC
Source organism: Drosophila helvetica (assembly GCA_963969585.1). Classification (NCBI taxonomy): domain Eukaryota; kingdom Metazoa; phylum Arthropoda; class Insecta; order Diptera; family Drosophilidae; genus Drosophila; species Drosophila helvetica. The sequence goes on from OZ018403.1 coordinate 44,400,855, forward strand.
GTATATAGTACTCTCGCGATGTATGGATAACGAGAGACAACAGCAACAGCAACAGCAACGGGTTGGCCTTGGCTGCATGGTCCTGCTGGAAAACTGAACAACTGAACAACTGAGAAACTCTCGAAAGAAAATACTCGAGTGGGCGCCAATGAGCGCGGCTCGAGCGTCCTTCTGCTTGTGCTGTCGCCGCCCACAGCCACGTGGGAGAGTGTAATTTTCGGTGCATGCGTTTAATGAGCTGCCGCGATGCACCACACCGGATGCCATTTTGTGGGCAGTTTGGTTAAATGCAGCACAGACCAGAGCAGAGCAGAGAGCGGGGAGCAGGGGCAACTATTTTGGAGCCAGGCGACGGCAGCCAGCTAGCGAGGCAGCAGCCCCTTGAAGTGGCATCAAGGAGGACAATCCACACGATAAGCAAGAAGACAACAGCGCTAACGAGGAGCACGGCCAGAGGAGAGACACAGGAGAGAGAGGGCGAGAAGAACGGGGGGCTGGTGAAATCCTGGCAACGACAACCGACAACTGCGATGGCGATGGCGAAAATGCGTGGAAAATGTGTAAATGACACCAAGCAATTTACAATAATTGCTGGCAGCGTAGCGGCGGGTAGGCAACCTTGCCTCCAGAGGCCTTAAAGTGCACTTGAACTTAAGCTGCTGCTGCTGCTGCCACACAAACGTAGGCGACACGAAGTCAAAGAGTCGGGCAGGCAGTCGGGCAGGTCTCTGGGGCGGAGAGAGTGACCAGAAGGAGAAGGCGAAGGCGAAGGAGCTCCCGCTCTCTGTGTGGGGGAGGGCGGACCAGGCATAAGGGACGACGAGTCGTAGAAATCTTATTAAAACTTACAGCTGCAATAAATAAAATAAATTTATTCCATTATGTTAACCAAACACGATTTACGGATTATAAAGATGATTTATAATCAGATCCAAACACCGTAATCCACTTGCATAAACAGGCAAAGGCGACGAGAGGACGAGAGAGCCACAGCCAAAGCCAAAGGCAGAGGTAGGGTGCGGGGGTCGGGGTGCGCCTCGTCGACAACAACTTGGCAAAAACATGAAGCATAACAAGCAGCCGGGACCACACAGACCACACTCTAAACCCCACCAGGACCAGGACCAGCACCAGGACCCAAGCCAGACCCCGGTTAGACTGTAAGAGAGGCGACTGTGCAGGATGCCAGCCAGTCGACAGCTTACCTGGAGCTGGAGCTGGAGCTGGGGCATACCGCCTCCACCTCCAGGAGGCGGACGGATGGCTTATGAAAACTGAATCGATTTCAATATTTACACAGGAGCCAAGCCAAGTCAAGTCAAGGCGCAGCTAGAGAGAGCGTCGGAGCGTCGTCCGTCCGTCCGTCGAGCGTCAATCGAGCGAATGTCGGAGCATGGAAGCGGAAGTGTATAATTTAAAATTGACCCCAATGTGGCACGGTCGAGCGGGAGGGGGAGGGGGAGGGTCCAACGAAAATCTGTGCAAAAGGTTAAAAAAAAGGTGGCAAAAATGATAAGCAGAAACATTTATATAAATCTCAGTCGCAAATCTCCCCCTTGGCATTTTTCGGGCAGTGGAATGTCCGTCTTAATAAGCAGCGATTTGGTCTAGTCTTGGGTTATCCTTTCCTCATGCCAGTTGGCTTCATTAGCCACGAACTATGAAAGGATTCGAAAGCAGATGAGTGCCACAGCGCGACACAGATCAGCTGAATGCATTCAGTGCAACGCCACTGGCCACTCGCCATGCCCCATGCCCCACTCCCAGTACATGAATTTCCAATAAAACGTTGCCACACATCAGGAACGGAACTGAAGACCTCAACAGGATTCCACAGTCCGGAATCCGGAATCCGGACAAGAGCTGCCTTCAGTTGCGTCGGGCCCGCTCCGGTGCGCGACCGTTTGGCTGCAGCCAGCTCAGAGCGGCTCAGCCGAGATTGAAATGGGGTTTTCCCGACCGTGTCTCCGTCCGCCCCTGTCCCCGTGTCGCCGCCCAACAATGGCACGGCCTGTGTGCACCGATGTGCTCCTGCGGGTCGGCTGAAAAGAGCATGCTATTTGCATATCATTACATCACGTGTGCGCCTCCCGCCGCGACGTTCTGTGCTCTGCTGTGCTGTGCTGTTCGGCCTGTTTCTGTGCGGTATGCGTGGGATGCACAGGTGCACAGGTGCACAGGTTATGGGTGCAGAGGGGCAGACATTTCCACGCCATCAATCCGAGACACTCGATAAATCAGTTTGACAAACACACAAATCGATCAGATTGAAATGATTCGCGAGCGAGTGCCAAAACGAATTCCAATTGCAGACAGCAGAGGATTTCAAAGCACTTCAGTTTATCCGATATATGGTATGGGGAGTACTATATAGTATGCTGTCCATCTGTGCCATAACAATTATTTTATTGGCACCATCACCACCAATTAAGTTGTTAAAAGAAACCCAAAACGAAGCCCAAAACGGAGCCCAAAATGGAGCCCCAAATGGAGCCCAAAACTGACCAAAACCCACAGAGCTCCTCGGGAGTCTCCAGGCCTGTGGGTTTCCGTCACGAGTCTTGGTCTCTGGGTCTTGGAATTCGAAACTCTGCAACTCTGCCCCCATCACAGACAGTCTCTGTCTGTAATTTTATGCGGATGCTTGTTTCTTGTGATTTAATGAACTCATTAACATAATCTTAGCATCTCATCAACTCGTCGACAAGTTCAACTAGCAGCAGACACGAACGTACATCTATGACAGAGGGGGGAACGGACGGAAGGAAGGGGGGCGCTGTGGCAGGACAACATGTTGCATGCGTCATGCGGGTGCCCCGTGAGCTGTGCTTCGGAAATTGCGCTCATGTAACCATGTAATTATTACATTGCAGCCCAAATCAATACGAGTATATGTATATGTACATACGTATGAATGTATGAATGTACGAGTACGTGCAGGCCATGGCCAGTGTGGAATGTTGTGGACGTTGGCCGGGCACACAATGAGCCAAATTCTAATTATTATGGCCGCAACTGGCAACTGAGACAAGCGACAACACAGGACACAGTGCAGGAGTTCAGGAGTTGAGGAATGAATTTCCGCACTAATTGGTGGCCCACGTCCGATACCCGATACCCGATAGGCACAGAGTTGGGCTACGTCCATTTTGGCAGTCGTATCCGGTATCAGAGCCAGAGAAAATGCCCCGAAATTGTGACATTTACACTTGGACTTAAAAATAGATTTGCTCCCATATTGTTTTAACTTAAATTTTGATATTTGACCATTCATATTTTAAATTAAAAAAATTTAGATTAAATATTAAATATTATCATTACTTTAAAATTACAAAACGGAATATTTTTTTTCAAATATAGCTGTGTCCTTTTCCTTTTTGCTATGCCTCATTTTTCTCAGAGTGCAGGTTGAACACTTTTCGGGTACTCAATGTTATACCCGTTTACAGACCCATAAAGAGGGCGGCGAACTCTTGAATTGATGGGGCCGGAGAACAGTCAGTATCAGTACTGTAAAGTACAGCTAAGTAAAGTAAAGTACGATGGCTGTAAATCACGAGAAAGCGAATTAAAACTCAAGCGCATTAAGGTCATATCTCTCTGGCTTCGTAAGGATAAGCGGTGCGGAGTGGAGTGGGGGGGGGTGGAGTGGAGTGGAGGGTGGGCTAATAAATTTTATAATCTGCATAAAAAAACCCAGAATTTTGTAATCAAAAGTATAAAATGAAATATACCCGACACACACACACATACATACGTACATACGTAGCTAGGGATCCCACTTACAGACACATCTCACTCTCTCTTTCTCTTTCTCTCACTGCGACCAGGCACTGCATGCAAATGGGGCAGGATGAGAAATCTGAGGCGACACCAGCTTGTTGAATACAATTATGGCAGGGCCGTTGAGATTGAGACTCCGGCTAGTCCGTCCAGCATCTCTCTCTCGTCCCAGCACAAGATGATGAAGTTGCCACTTAGCTAGTAACAGCGGCAACAATAACAGCAACACAAGTGCCACATTAACAAGCAGCAACAGCAAACGGCAACGGCTACAACAATGACGAGAAAACGAAAAGACTTACCGAAGCTTTCCATACCCTTTAGAAAACTTTAGGCAGCTGAGTCGGTCCCCAGAATCCAACAACAAAATATACAGTCTTTGGCGAGGCGCAGAAACGAATATCAGGAACGAATTCCTCCCTACTCGCCTTCGTCTGTTCTTCGGTGTCTTGGGTAGCCGAGTCGGTCCCCAGTCTTTGGTGAGGCGCAGATTTTCGGTCCATGGAATCCAACAGCAAAATACACAGTCTGGTAACGGGCAGAAGTCGGTCCCAAGAAAGCAAGGACAATATACACAGTCTTTGGTCCCAGCCACTGATGCTGGAACATCATACTACCCTCTCTCTCTCCCTCTCTCTTTGGAAAGGGTATGCCCACAGCATCTAGGGACGTTTTATTGCCCAACCAGGCGCTGAAAGACGGCCGTAGAGCAGGGGGTAGGCAGACACTCCAGCCAGCGCCCAGAGCGCAAAGTGCTGCAGCAAGTTTATATTTAATTTCTTGCGCGGCAGAGGCTCAGATATGTAGGGGTCCTGTCCTCCTTCGGTTGACTCGGTTCGGGTGCAGGTGCGCCGTCCCAGCCATTCAACGTGTCGCCGTGGATCAAAGCCTGGCAGCTGGCAGCGGCGGACAACTCGTCGACGTTTATGAAAAATTACCAGCATGAAAGGACTCAAGGAGCCGGGAGACACTGCGACAAGTGAGTCGAGCCTGGGGTGATCGGGGGCGGGCCCGTGCCGTGCCATGCCGTGCCTGAAGGGCGTGCGAACGCGCGAGTGAGCAAATAAGCAGGACCGAAATGAGTCCTCGACGCGGTGTCAAGAGGACAAGAGGCCGGAGCAGGGGCAGTGGCAGTGCCAGGAGGAGGCTGGGACTACGGTTGAGGCTGTAAAGGCTGCTGCTGCTGCTGGTCGGATGGACGGGCAAAAGACAATAAGCGCATAAATTACGCACGAAATGTGCAGGGGGTGGGGTTGGGGTTGGGGGTGGAGCCCATGAGGTGGAAGAGAGCTTCATATACTCGCACGCAAAGACACAGATACTGGGGACAGGACGCACACCCGGATAGTTGCCTTTACTTGTGGGAAAGGTTACAGACGTAATGAAAACGTAAATCCCAGCGTGGCATTCACAACTCAACGCAATTTCTTTTTTTTGCTTCTTTTTTTGGGGCTGGCCAACGCATCCTCCGTCCGGGCTTAACGGAGGCTCGTTCCCGGACTTTTGCGGTGCGCGGTCTTACAGGCAAGGAGTACATATCTGCTGCCTTTCATTCCGTTCCTTTTCCTGAAGATCCCTGGGACGCCACCTCACTGAGCCCCTGAAATTTATTATGGGTGGTTCCATCTTCCCGCCCGGACCCAGGGGCACGTTCTCGCCACTCAATTCCCTTCTGGTCGGTGGGGGGGAGGGCACTGGCGGCCGTTGCCCGTTGCCGTAATATTTTCATAAGTAGGCGAGGGTCTTTGCGGCGGCGGCGACAGCGACAGCGGCACTAGGATGTGTGGCAGGATCTTGCCGAGTCATAAAGTAACTCGTCTCTGCCGCTTATACTTTTCGTTTTTCCTTTCCATAGCGGAAATTACATATTTCTATGTTAATTTACAGGAATATTCCGTAGAAGTGCAGGTGGGAACAGCAGCAGCAGCAGCAGCCCCCGCCGCCCTCGTCTATTATGCGTAAATTGCCGCAGCGTTAGCGACCACAGAATGGGTGGGATGGGGTGGGGTTGGGTTGGCTTGGGTTGGGCAAACTTTGCCTAATTAGAAAATCACAGCGGCCAGGAGCAGCAGCAGATTGCAGGCTCCTCCGGTTACCACATAATTTCGTTGCGTCGGCCATGTCGTGTGGCTCCTCTCCACCCTGGCGGCATGGCGGGATGGCGGCAAAGAGCATCGCAGCACAAAACTGCGGCAGAGACCGACCAATTTGGCAATGCAGAAAACAGCCAGAGACGAGACCCCAGGACCAGGAGACCAGGACCAGACCAGGCAGTGGGCGTGCGCTCTACGCTAAGCGGGCAGATTGCATCCCTAGTTATAGGGTTTTTCCATTTCCTTTTTTTTATTTTTATTCGTAATTATTTGTGTTTTTGCTCCACAGGTTGGCATGCAATTAGCGCACAAAGCGCACGGTATTTTCACGCATTCCCACTGCCATTCGCTGTTAATGAAATAAATATGTATGTATGAATGGCCACAGGAAGGACAGAAGGCGGGCAATTGCGACTATGAGATATGCTCTAAGCGGCCTGGACCAAAAAAGAATTGAATGTTCGTACAGTGATCCTTTTTGTAAATAAAATAAATATTTACAAGGCATTTAAGAGACATTTAATTTTTTTTTAAGAAAATAAAAATGATTTTAAATTAACAAATGTTTTATTAAAAAATTCAAAAAAAAAAAATACAAAAATGTAGATTTTTTTATTAAAATTAAAATTTATAAAATTAAAAATATAATTAAAAATTGAAAGTAGACGATAGACGTATATTTTAACTACATTTTTGCTTTAATTGTCTATTAAAAAGGGTTTTTGTTTGGATATTTGCATTCTAAATATTAACGAAAAATGTGTTATAACGAATTAAGTAATCAAATTGTATCCAGTTCCAGGAACCCTCTCCTTTTAGATACATAACTCTTTTTGGAGGCCTCTTGTTGCCTCCAATAATCCCTCAAGATGTTCGGAAACTCCTCCTTTTGCCTGTTGCACAAAACATTCTCGGACTCAGCATGCCCTTGAACTCGAACGAATATCGTGTATAGAAATGTCCCGCCATACATACATATTTGTAAAACATTAAGCCGGACAGGGCCCAAACCGACTGGGGAAAATGCCTGCTGACAATGTTAGGCAACAAATGTGTGTTAGCGACCACGGAACCAAAAAATTGATGTTACTGCCAACGACCCGAGCAACCAGTTAGCAGCAACCAGCAACCAGCAACCAGGAACCAGTAACCCACAACCAACAATCAGCAAACAGCGGAGAGAAGAGGCGAGCGACGGTCAAGAGCCATTCTCAGTTGACATTAACGCGTTAATTGCATTTTCATGTTGTTCGCTGAATGTTTATGCGTGTGGGTGGGAGTGTGTGGTCGGTTTGTCGCTGGTTATGCGCTGGTTATAGCCGTGTGCGGCCGCACTTGTTAGTCTGCCAAAGACGGATGCCCGGATGCCACCGACGCACATAATGCGTTAATGAAGCGCACTCATTCCCATGCCACCGCCATGTCCACACGGTCATCTGCCCCATCTGACCATGTTCCGATTCGTCTAATGGCCTAATGAGTCCGCAGGCCGTACAAACCCCAGATACGCAAGCAAACAGATAGATATACATATCCCAGTGAATTCCCGGGGAATAACAACAGTTGTCAATGTATCATTAGCGTCCGTCAGGGTCCCCGTCAGGTCGAAGCGAAAAAAAAAGAAGAAGGAAAACCGAACATCAGGACGTACAAACAGCCCACAAACCGACTGATGCAATAGATTAGCCACACTCGTATCGGCCAAATGACAATCCCCATCGCATTCACTTTGATTATACTTCGGTATAATTGCGCTGGCCCAGGCCCCTCGGGGCCTCTGCATGCGATTCCTGCATGGCTAATGAGTCTTTTGCTGAGATTTGATGCAATAATATGCCAATTGGATTTCACGCCGGGATGATGAAAACTTTCCACTTTTAAGTGCAACCCTTGCAGCTGTCACCAATGCGCTGATGTTTATATCAATTTTGGCCATCCCCCGAGGGCGGCCTCTCTATTAGACACGTTCAAAAATGCGGCTCAATCAGCTGAAGAAGTGGTTGCGATTGGCAGATGCATCAACAGCTCTTTCAATAGTCGCGGGCAAGGGTGTTCCGACCGCCAACCAATTGAGGGTACTTCTGGCCTTTTCCGGTACTTCAAAGGCCAACAGTTCGCACCTTGGCCCTGCTGTTGTTGTTGTTGTTGTTGTTCCTATTGCCATGTCAAACAGTAAAATGTCTTGAGGGGTTTTCGCAATTTCGTTTCGTTTCATTTGTGATACCTCGTAGAGTACAAGGGTATATTGGGTGCATCGAAAAGTTAGCCGTAGTATCTCCTATGGCATATGAATCTTTTCTCACAATATTTTACCAATTCGCATTAAAAATTCTTATAAGAAATAAACAAAATAGGAAAAAGAAAAATATATTAAATAAAAACTAAAATAAATAAATTTAAGTGTATTTAAAAAACAAAATATGTTCGAACTTGAAAATTAACTCATTAACTCATTAATTCAGTAATTATTTAATAATTTTCCTTTTTAATTTATTTCGTTTTATGTCGTTTTATTTCGAATTGAATTGTTTTTATTTTTTTTTTATTTTGTATCTCAATTATCCTGAAAAAATATGTATTTTAGGGACAATTATCCAAAACAAATAGTGTTTTTGTAAAATAAAATAGGACATGCATGTGATAGCCACAATTAGAAAGGTTTAATCCAACTATCCATCGAAATCGCTTCCTACAGTAGTCGGATGTCTTTTAAGTAGAGGGTATCTGATAGTCGTAGCATACACTATAGCCTTTCCACTTGTTTTGAATTTGAATGGCGGCTTCTGTTTGAATTGTGTTGCTGCTGCTGTTGCTTTTGCTGTTGCTGTTGCTGTTGGGTGTTGCTACCTCTTGTCCTGTTTGCTGTTCGTTTGGCACAAATTGTTTGCCCAAAAGGCAATTGAGTGGCTGTGCCCTTCTGTGTAAGTGTGCGTGTGTGTGTGTGTTTTTGACTTGTTTGTCTATTAATTATGTATTTTTACACCACGCAGAAGGGCATGGCATAGGTTTTGAAACCCTCCCACAATCAGCGACGCGCAGCTGGAAAATTTAATTGTTTATTTGCATTTAATTTGCATTTTAATATTGCCATATGTCGCCAAAAAAGTAATCCCATCGTTTTCTGCCATATTTCTATAATACTCCAATGATTTTGGTTACCTTTTGGCCATGGCCCACACCGTGCCGCTCCTCTTCTGGCCATCAGTCAAGTGAAATGTCTGCTTCATTGACATTTTGTCTACACGACAACGGTTTCTGCTAAAACCAAAGGCAAGCCAGGCGGAACAGGAAAATGAAATGAAATAATTCCAGTTAGCTGTGATTTATAAACTTTCGGCTTATTTCCCCCATAAATTTGCAATTTCGAATATGCAAATTTCTGCAGAATATAAGTACTCTCGTATATGTATGTACTTAAGCATTGTTTTGCCTATTTATTCCGTACTTTCACCTATAGATATTACAATGCAGTTTAATCATCATTCCAGCAACTCAAATTAATCACTTAAGACCATATTTATAGATTGTCAGTGGTTTGTGGGGGGTCCAACATCAATCAAATGGAACGCTAATTTCCATAGATGGACTCCAGTTGGTAGGGCTGCTCGCCGGCTAATTGAGACAAATTTTCCGCCCCAGTTTTCTACCCTATTCGATGCTTTTGAAACTAAGAAGGATGTAGAGAGAGACATTCTTAAATTTATGTTATTTTTCAAATGGCAATCATCAAGGGAAAACCGACTCCTTAGATGTTCCTCTCTCTCTCTCTCTCTCTCTATATATATATCTGTCTCTGTTGGTAATTACGATTACCCTCTTTTACTCTCTCTTTTGAGGGCATATAACGAGTGTAAACATTTCAACGCTGCCTGAACTCTGAACTCGAGTTTCTTTGTAGCCCCCCTACTGGCTGGCCTTTGGCACTGCGGATGCGGAGTTCCTTTGTGCTTTGGTTCCTGGATCTTGTTGGGGTTAAGGAAAATAAATGCTGATTGACTTTTATTGCTTTGTCATTGTTGTTGCTGTTGTTGCTGCTGCTGCTGAACAGTTAATAGGGCCATAACATTAACGCCAGTGCCACGATTTACTGCACTTTTGCAATACACTTGAATTATTTAAGGAATACATATGTACATAAATATATATATATGTACATGTACATGAACTTTAAGGGAGAGACAGAGAGAGAGGGCAGCGTGGAAAATTGAAACTGCAAATTGGTTGAAAAAGACTGCCAAAAGTGGCCCAAACAGGCAGCATATGTACGGGCAGGGCCGGGCAGGGAGCGTGGGAGGGTGGGAGGTGGAAGCTCTTACTCCTCGTTCATCCCTTCCTGTTGTGCAACATGAAACAATAACAGTAAAAGTATTGACTGGATTTTCCAAACGGTTGCATTTCATAAGATTTTTCCTATGCGACGGCACTTGGTCTGGGGCTATTGTCTCTCTACCGCTCCGCCCACACTCACACATCCGTGCGACATGTTGCAGACGGCGTTGCGTGGCAGGGGGCAGGGGGCTCAGAGCTCAATTTAAAGTTATTGAAAAGTTTCGAGGGGTACTTTGGGTCGCGTTCAATCTGGAAATTGCTTTAATCTCTGAAGTGTGCGTGTGCGCTTGAGGATTTACGAGGACGTGGACGAGGACGAGTACGAGTATCTGTACCGCTGCTTTCGTCGCTGCAGCACATCCCGTCGCATCCCATCCCATCCCATCCCATCCATCCCGATCCGGCGGGAGATGCTGATAAGCTGTGACAAAGTGCACTTGGGATCAGGGCAAAGTTCCCGCCCCCACACCCCAGCCCAGTCATCAAATTCTGTATTTTTATAAACTCTTTTTCGTTGCAGATCGTTTGTCAGCGATAATATCGAATGTCAATGTCAGAATACCATCCAAGAGGAGGGTACTTATCCGATGAAGCCATGTGTGAGAGAGCCGTGCTCGAGTTGAGGCAATTTTCGAGCGATTTGTAAGCGATTGCCCAGGGATGGGGAGGTGTGAGGGTGAGGGTGGGAGAGTCATACCAAACCCCAATCTGGGCAACCGTTTTCATAATTCAAACTACGGCCCTGCTCTGCGGAATCGACTGCTCCGGAGTTGGAGCCAGATCAAAAGGCAAGCGCAAGCGCTCGTTCAATTTCCATTAGACGACTGGGCCAATAAAATAAGGAAAATATGCAACAGCAAGCAGTATGGGAAATGGAGTGGGGGATGGGGATTGGTGGTTGGGGTTTGGGGAGCCCAGACAGCTCTAGGTAGAGCCCCCAACAAGTTTGTATTGAATGTTATTTGTTTTCTAAACTGCCGCCAAAGCTCTGCTCTGTCGGGGGCCTGCACTTAAGTGTATTGAAAATTATTGCAAAAATATAATTGAATTGCCTCGATACACTCATACGGGACTTGGAGCTGCTGCATGCCACACACACACACACACACTCAATCCCAGGGAATACGTTTTCTGGATGGACTCTGAGTGGATGTTGCCCGTGGTGGAGTGCCTGCCTTTTGATTTACTTTTTGCGGGCAGGGTTTTTTTCCTAAAATCCCGTGGATATTGGCTTAGATTTTTTTCCCTCCCCCTGCCATCGGCCTGCACTCAAATTTGCACCGTGCGCGGGCAATGTACTCGGTATTTGTTTGTCCTCTAGTTTTTTCCCCTTTTTTTTATTTTTCTTTAAAAATTTTTGCAGCTAACATATTTGAAACCCTTTTAGGCAAAGTGAAAAATCCCAAAGCAAAATTCCCAAAAATTACCAAATGAAATTTTCATGAATGAGTACGTATGCCTGCCGATTGTGTTTGTGTGTGTGTGTGTGGGCCATCACAGATATGGTGGCTATTAGAGCCGCCTAATATTGCATCGATTTCACAGGTTGCCGGGCACCAGAGCGCGAGAGAGAGAGAGAGGGATCTGTAACGCAATTTTATTGCCTTGTTTCGTTTTTGGGTGAAATAATTTATGAGGGTCGCAGTGGAGCGGAGAGCGGGCCATATTTTGTAGTAAGCCCGATACCAATACGATACCGGAAACCGAGCTCCTCCTGTAAATTACGCGCCGCGCCAAAGGGTTCCGTTCAGCGCCTTAATGGCTTTATGAGCGCCACGGGGCAATGACAAACGAGGCATTATTATTATGTTTACGGTAGTCGGGGCTCACACGACTATTTACCAGGATATATGTACATAAATATACTCGTGGTACGTACATGAGCTGTGGGAGCTGTCTATTGTTGGAGTGAAGCTGTGGCACAGAATGCCGGCTGAATGTTGCAGTCATTAGCGACGCTTGCCTAATGAGGTTCCCAGGATAGTCGACAACTGTCTGCCAACTGGGACCGTGATCGGGAATGGGAACGGGGCTGGCACTGCGACTGAGGGTTGGATGTTCCTGAGTCGCCTATCGATTCCGCTGCAAGCGATTGCCGCTGCAACCTCCTGCCACACCCCAGGACTATGACTCTATGGCCGTATTGTGCCGCGCACGCGTTCGGTTTTGTTATCAGGCAACTGCAATCGTGTAGCAGGGGGGGCTCCGGCTCCGCTCCCTTCTCAATGGCACAAAACTGCGACTAATTTGGTTTTTGGTGGCGGCATCAGTGGGACTGCTTTATGAGGATTTCGTGTACATCGGACATTCATTAAACTTGGCCCAAATGGTCGAGGGGCGAATGGATGACAGAGTTGTTGTGGCCACTGGCCAGGCCGGGCCACTGCCGTTGCCATTGCCAAATGCTTCGTCTTTGATACCCGGCAGTCTTAGAGCAAATGGGGTATATTGTATTTGTGGAAGGCAAGAAGGAAGTATGTTCGACAGAGCTCGCAAATAACATTTCAGAAGCAATTTCGCTCAATAAATTCCCTCTTTTCCATCTCTTCTTGGAATCTGCGTGAGAGAGAGATAAGCTTTGTAAGCTTCGCAAAGAGATCCGTACTTTTTTTCCCGCTCTCTCACACAACGCATCGAGCAAGGTATGCTTATAAAGGTAGCCGAAGGTAGCTAGCAGACTGATATGTATGAGGGAAGCATAGAGAGCTAGAGAGCAAGTTCGACTACCTTTATAAATATACCTTGGCATCGAGTGTGTCGCTTATTGTTGTTGCTATTGTGAGAGAGACGTGCTCAATCGTGCTAACGAAACAGAGCACACGAGAGCGAAGGTAGAAAAAGTGCTCGAGTCTGTGAGAGAGAAGAGATCGGGTGATGTGCTTTATTTTTTCTTTTTTGTCTGGTGAGCGATCTCCTTGTTGTTGTGGGCTATTTTGCGAGCTCTGCTTTCACATATTTTTCCAATTCTTTCTTATTTAGATAGCTCCCAGTGTAGGAAATCTTTCAGTCGCAACTCCCTCTGTTTCTTTCACCTACTTGTTGTTGCTGTTTGTCGTCGTTTTGTTTTAATATTTCAATATTTTGACATACGCGCCGAATGTCAGGGCTCGACTTGCTGACTCCCTTCCCGCCAGCCCTTGCATATCGGAAGACCACCAGCGGCCACACCCCTTGCCGTTAACAGCCCTCTTGCGCCCCGCTCGTACCCCCTCATTACGGTCGACGGGAGACGAGACGCCACGGGATATAGCCGACCGTCTGCTGTTGCTGGATTGCGGCTGACGATGGTCGATCTCGTGGTGGTTGTTGTCCTGTCCTCATCTATGAGGTAATGGTAATGGTGGTAGTGCTAGTGGTTCCTCCTTCTCCAGCTCCTCCCCCTCCCCCTGCTGCTGCTGTTGTTTGGACGATTCCTTGCCGAAATTAATTTTAAGTAGGTGGACAGCATTTCGCCGCCGCAATAATTCTTCATGTAACTGGCGCTGCTGTTATTTTGCTTTCTGTTCTGTTCTGTTCTCTTCTCTGCTGGTTTTTTTTTTTTTTTTGTTTGCGTCGAAAATTTATAGCGATTTCTTTTCCGGTCTTTTGGTTGCCCGGACTCCCCGGCCCAGTCCGGACCCGGGACACTGGTTCCTTCTCCCGTTCGCTTTGCGTAATGAATTTTTATTGTGATGGCGCGTTTGGCTTCACTTCCTGCCGTCTGACGATTGCCGCCTGCCGCCTGCCACCAGCCCTCATCCCTGGCTCAAGTCGAACCGGACTGCGAACTGCGGGGGCAACTGCGCTTTATCTCTGGCTGTTGCATATTCATGATCTATGCCCCGTGCCCCAGCAACTGGGATGCTCTGATGCCACTGCCACTGCCACTGCCGCTCCTGCTTTTCATTTTAATGGCCTGTCTTGCCTTCGCGCACAAATAAACATCACTCATTTTTGGCCCATTCCCCACTCCCATTGGCCAAATTTATGCATGGCCAAGAGAGAGACGGTACGAACGAGAGTATTCCATCTTTGGCATATGTCGCAGCAGTATCTACGGGATTGGTGTGCTCTTTTTGTTGTATAATAATTGTTAAATAGGCCTGCAAGTACTTCTATTCCAACCTAAAAGCAATTCCTTGCTTTACGCCATGGCATATTTCACCATTAGGCACACACACACACACACACAGACACAGATATCCGATTTTGTTGGGGTGCAAATAAATATTTATGCCAAGTACATGACACCATTTGGCCATAATCTTCGACCCGAACCTCAGTGTATACTCCTTTCGGGCCTTTATCTTAATCTCAATCCGGTTTTATCCCGCATTTGTCCATCGGGGAATTAAAATTAATGATGCCTGAAACCTCTCTGGCTCTCCGGCCGGACCCCAACAAAAGGTGTAAAATGCACAGGAAAATAAAAATTTATTGAACACGAAATTAAAAACCAAAAAAAACGAGAAAATGTTACACAAAATTTGTTGCAAATTAAAAGTCAGGCCGCCGCGGGGGCAGGGCCTGGCACGGAATCTCAAATGACGCCGCGCCGTCACGTGCCGCTCATTAAACGCATCGCTGGAAATCTGAGAAATCAGCTGCTCAGGAGCTATCCCGCTTGTCAACAACTGGTCCCATCCGCACCCGTACCCGTACCCGTACCCGCACCCGCACCCGTACCCGGGAGTCTGCTTAATTACCGACAACGTCGCGAGTCGCAAATCTGCGGCTTAATGCATATTTCAGGGCTGCTGGGCCAACGCCAACGCCAACGCCAACCCTTCTCTGGCGGAGGCTGGCTTGGGTCCTGCGCCTGGGATCTCGTCTCGCGACAGACTCGCTGGCTGGTCCTGTGGAAAGGAAAAACACGTTTAGACTTGAAGTGCGTTTGAGCGCAAATTAATTAGGCCAATTAAAGCGGCTTAATTGAGTTGTTGCGTGCCTGCCTGCCTGCCTGCCTGCCAGCCTCGCACAAGGACACAATAGTCAGCAGCACTCACAGGAGTCGACATCAGCATCTGGATCTGGATCTGCCTGGCAGGACCCCCCGAACCGCGCACAGATTTGCAACCATTTTGCTTTGCTTTTGCCAGAGACTCGAGTCCTTGTTTTATGGCCTTTTATCTGGGGCCCACTGTCCCCTGGACAATCTGCTGGCTCCTTTTCGCAGTTGCATTACTTAAGTCATTTTGGGGAACAAATCAGTCCCAACCTTGCCCCATGCCGCCTGCCTGCCTGTCAGCTGACAAGCGACCTTGCCCCAATCTGTGGAGCTTGTCGGCTAATTGCATTAATTTCAGACAGTGCCGTTTGTTGTCTCGAGTCCTGATTTGCATTGAAGGACCCAAATAATTGAGAGCTCTGCTAATCACTCGCAATCGAAGGAGATATATAGTGGAGTGTGCGCCTTGATGGCAGGGTGACATGTCTTCCGCAACATTAGCCGCACAGCAAGTTTTTCCAAGTTTTCCACTGCTATCTGTGGCAGAAGGGGCGGGGCAGCCGTTGCACTAGCCGCAATAACTTCAAAGGCAGAGAGCGGCAAGCGGCTGGCGGCTAGCGGCAAGCGGAAGCCTGGGAAGATGCTGCTAACAAAGTTCTTGAAAAGTCAAAGGAAGCCAAAGTGGCAAACGGGTTGAGACAGAGGGATAAGATGGCAAAGATCCTGGCTGGGCGATGAAGAGACGACGAAGAGGAGAGGAGAGGAGTCGAGTCGAGGGCCGTCAGAAATTCCCCAAAGTCGCATAACTCCAACGAGGCAGCAGCAGGAGGAGTGGGTGTGGGAGTGGGTGTGGGAGTGGGTGTGGGAGTGGCAGCTGAAGGAGCATCCGAAGGAGTAAATTCTAACTGAAAGGAAAGTAGGAAATGTGGCGCGAATCCTTTCTGATGGCTCTTCCTGCTTTTCTTTTTGTGCGTCACCATCGCTGCGGCTGTGGAAAAATGGTTAAAGCGAACTTTTCACATTATTTTTGAGCCATTTCGACCTCATTGAAGCGCAACACAAAGCAGCGAGCAGCGAGCAGCAAGCAGCACAAAGTGCCACCGATGCTGCCGCGCACACGAAAGGCAACATAAACTTCGGGGGTCGAAGGCGGTGGCAGGAGCTGGAGCTGGAGCAGTCGCAGGCGCCTGTTTCCCCCATTTGGGGAAATGGTGGCCGAATCCTGGAAGTTTTTGGCCAAGAAGGAGTCTCGACGAACGAAATCTATTTGTGATTTATATTTTGGTGATGGAAACGGAGCCCAAAAGGAGGAAAAGGCATCCCTTTTGTTGCACCACTCCCATAACCAAAATTGTGGCTGCCACTCGAAGAGTGAGAGTGAGACCTGAAGTTGGAGTGTGGCAAGGCGGGCGGGCGTCTGTTGCAAGGCACAGCCGCAGGACCATGAAGTGCAGGTCTACCCTAAAGAATGCCACACCCAGCCCCAGTCCCAGTCCCAGCCCCAGTCTCGGCTGCTGGCTGCCGGCAGCCGGCTGGTCCTTTCAGACACCCCTCGACGCCGATGACGTCTAACGACTTGTGAAGCAATCGAGTTGAAAGCTGAGCTCAGTCGGCAAATTCCTGGGTCCAGGCGGGGGCAAGTTTCGGGCCGACATGATTGCGTTGCCATTTCTGTTTATGCAACTCAATAAATCATTGCCCCCCGCCTCCCCATCCTGCCGCTAAAGTGGTCAAAAGTGTACCCAAAGCAAATGGAACGAAACAATGGCGCCCACCCAAGGACTATTCGGGGAGGGAAGAACAGCATTAACAGGGACAGAAAATAAGAAGTAGAAAAAAACAGGAAACTGAAACGGATTTCATGCCGTGCGAATATCAATTTCAAATTTGCCAAGCCCACAACAGCCCAAGGAGCAGCAGGAGCGCGGAATCCCTGCCAGGAATCGGGCAACAAACAAGGTAGACAACGCGCCAGGGGAAAGGGTTGCTGCTGTTGCTGCTGCTGCCACTGCCGCTGCCGCCACGCGTCTAATGAAGTGGCAGCAGCCGTGGCCTGCAGATTGTCGAGTGCTCTTCAAGAACTTGAGGGACTTGCAACCAGTGGAAGCAGCAGCAGCCGAGGGACGGACCACCAGGAGGTCGCCTTGTGTTGCCATAATTTGTTTGACCTTTCAATCGGATTCATTTAAGTGTTGCACTGTTGCTGCCAGTGTGTGCCAGGATGCCAGGCTGCCAGGCTGCCAGGATGCCGCCTGCCTTTGTTGTCTTAAGCGACGGCCGTGGCGCGGTCGCGTGCCACGCACTACAATATAGTGGATCAAGCATCTGGGTAAAGATCCTTAAACAGATACAGATGCGCATAGCTTTTGGCACTATACCATTTCCATATTTGTGGATGGTCTCATTGTCTGGTTGTCGCCTCCGTCTGTCTGTCTGTCTGTCTGTCTGCCCGTCTGTTGGCAGCGTGGAAAAATAATCAGTTTCTCATAAATTCAAATCAGTTTGTGGCACATAACGACATTTATACGAATACGAGTACGAGTACGCGTCTCTCTCTCTCTCTCTCTCTCTTGCTCTGTCTATTGTTTGTGAGATTTATGTGTCTGGAACGGAGAAGACTGAAATATGAACACATAATAATTCGGATTTTTACACACAGAGTAGATGTACTGGTGGAAAACTGGGGTATATTGTTTTAGCGAAAGTCTAGGCAACAGATCTTGAATAGATCTATAAGACTGACAATAAAAGCTGAACCAAAAGAGCAATTCCTTTTAGCCAAAAAATACAGAACTGCAGCTCCTAGTTGGTCTGATATTTCTACATCCAAATATTTGGATTTATTTATTATTAATTTTAACAAATATAGATTTGAATTAAGAGAGAAAATTGTAAATAAAAACGTTGTCATTTAGGTTTTGAAATAAAAAATGAAAATATTAGATTTAAATATACATATTACATATTTAAAATAAATATATTTCATTTTTAAATTAATTATATAATATTTAAATGAAATGAAATATTATTTTTGTAATTAAATATTATTCCTACAAATTGAATATATCTTATTTATTTTAAAATATTTAATGCTTAGATCAAGAGACTTTTAAATACATTTATGTTTAATCTAAGACAATAAAATATCAAGACATTGATTCAGAAACGAAATGATCAGAATCCATAAAAAAAAGGCTTTGGCGCTGCCAAGAAACCAAAAAGAATATTTTTAAAATATTAAATATTATTTTTAAATATGCTAATTTCTAAAATGCTAAGCCACTTTTCTCCGAGTGTAAAATAGAGGGTATTCCATAGTTCGTATGTCATTCTTACTGGTTCTTTCTTGTCCTTTGCGCCGATTGCACTTTTTGGCCCTTCAAGATGTGTAGCATATCACCTATACGCTACGAGCGGGTGTTGGGGGTATGGGCCACGACAGCACGTGATGGTTCCGGCCTCCCAAAGTCGGTAGAGTAGGGAAGGGGTATTGAAAAGAATCGTGCCGATACGGGGCTCGCTGCCACCAAAAATGTAATTATTGTTCACGTGCTAGTTGACTCTATCCACACACATAGAACAACGCTACTTAAAGCAGCGGACAATCCGAACATAGAGGGACAAGGTAATAGTGGCACAAGTATCCGCAGCAGATGGTGTGCTAGCGATTCGCCCTCCCAACCATGATCATCGGTTCCACTTCCATTGTTCGATGATCCCGTGCCCCACTAAAACTAGGTAGACAGAAACGAACTTCGACGCATGGCTCCAATAAGAAAACTAGCACATTATCGACATTATAAATTTATTGGACATAAACTAACTCTACTGACCCCCCTAACATATTTAACCTAAACTGCGTATAAATGTGCAATGTAACTCTAATATTTTAGCTGGTAAATGTAAATTTAATGTAAAGGTAATTTAAAATGTTAAGTATAAACTCGTAAAGTTAGCATGGAAGCTAATTATAGCCCACGCAAACACAAGCGCGGAATAGCAAGGCTGTAGAACTTAATGATCAAAGGGGGGGTGATGAACAAAGGGGGATACACGGCATAGGCCGGACATAGAGCGGGAGAGAGCGTTCTGTTACATACCTCTTAAGCGGCGTTTATATGCACACTTCGTTCCTCTCCAACGTAGAAGCGCTTCGACGTCGGCTGAAACGAAATTATTACGAATAGCTCTGAGAGAGCGCTAACGAGCTCTCTAACGGCACGCTCACCCGTACCGATGCCCCGGTTCCCTCTCTCGCTCTAGCGCTTGGCTTCCCCGAGCGCGGGCGCAACGCTCGAGCTTGGCGGGAAAGGTTTAGGCGGGAAGAGGAAAGGGAATGAAGGAAAGAGAATAAAGGGAAAAAACCTACAGCGGGCTATTCCACTACCTGCTTATGAGCGTAGCTCTTCTTCCCTTCCCTGCTTTACATTCCCCTCGGAAGAAATTAATAAATCATTTTTTTTTGTTTGCGCTTAAGGCGCCTAAACTAACGTAAAGTTACTGGGCGGCTGTTACAGCCGTTCGACGTTGCTGCTGTTAGCCGCTCCTGGGCTTGGGCAATACTGTTGTTGCGCTTGCGCGGGTGCTGCGGCTGCACTAGCAGCGGGGCAATGCTGTTGTTGCGCTTGCGCGGGTTCTGCGGCTGCTCTGGCAGCGGGGCTGCGCTGTTGTTGCGCTTGCACGGGTTCTGCGGCTGCTCTGGCAGCGGGGCTGCGCTGTTGTGGCGCTGATGCTGGGCCTGCTTCCGAGGCGACGCTGGAGCTGCGCTGGCGCTGTTGTGGCGCTGATGCTGGGCCTGCTTCCGAGGCGACGCTGGAGCTGCGCTGGCGCTGTTGTGGCGCTGATGCTGAGCCTGCTTCCGAAGCGACGCTGGAGCTGCGCTTGCTGTGATGCGGTTGTTGTTCTGGCGCTGATGCCAGGCCAGCGCTGTGGTCTGCTGTGCCACCTGGGAAGCTGGTTGGCAATTAAAGTATTCTACCAGCTGGACGGTTTGTCAATTGGACTTAAGCGGTTTAACTTTGAATACCCCGAGCGCGCACTTCTTAGTTCTGACTCTGTCAAACAACTAACTCTTCTCTACCTTCCTGTCCCCAGCCATACCAAAAAGGGATCACTTTTCCGAACCCCTTCCAGACCCGAACCATTCGGAGAAATTGCCTCCTCTCATCGCCGCTCTTCCACTCAATCGGCCCCGAGTAATCAGCCGTTTTTTCCCCTACATACTTTTAGGCCGACAAGCCACACTACAATTTCCCCCCCACCAAGATCCCACTTGCGGGGAAGATTCTTCACCCAAGGGAGATCCAGGCTTGTGAGGCCTTTGTCATTGCTTCAGGTCTTTGGCGTGGTATTTCCCAATGAAGTTGCCTTGCAAGTCTTCTATGTCATAGTAGGCTGACCCTAGCTTGGCATGTTGGCTTCCGTCGTTCTTTTACTCTGAGCGCGCGTCAATACCGAATGCGCCACCGTAGGAGCTCGAGGACCGGAACCGGAAGGCTGAAGGTCGGAGGTCAAACTCTCAAGAGATGCGCTTAATTGTGAGCCGGAGCACACGGGACAAGCTTTGCTTTTTCCCGTTCTGGTGGAAAAACAGGCCCTATGGAACTCGTGGCCACACTTGGGAGTAAGCAACTGGGCTTGATGGACAATCCCTTCTGAGCAAATCAAGCAGATCTTCCCCGTGTCTGACAGTGTGGACAAATTCTCCGTACTTCTGGCTAAGGGCATAACTAAAGATTTCTATAGTAATTATTAAATATGATGTAAGTCTATATGTTGGGAATAAAAAAGAATCAAGCTTTAACTGCTAAACACAAAAAAAATTCAACTTCTATAATCTGGATGCCATGCAATCGTTTATCGCTACTGTTCTACCAAAGAACCTTGTCCCATTTTCGTCTTGAAGAAAGGTATGTACGTCAATAAGGATGTCTTGTCGTCACATAGAACAACATAGAATAACATCTTTACGAAACACCTTGTACATGTAATGAACATCTGATCTTACTATTTCGAAGTTACGGTTCACTGACGGAAACAATACACCCAGAACAAAGAGGCAAACGGCAACAATTGGTACCGGGTGATTTCCGGACGCTCAGTGACACTAATACTCCAGTAAGACAGACACGAACCAGAAAAATAGATGCAGAAGACACACACGCTAAATCATTTAGTATTAATTGTCAAAAGATGGGATGGCCGCAGCTCAATTGTCCGCGTAAAAACCAATAAACAACACCTATTACAAAAAAAAATACTTTTTGGAATGAACTCTCCTTACTAGAATGCGGCGTTAAAGCTCGGGTAGCTAAAACTTATCCAGCGGCTGAAGGATATGAGCATTATGTGTTTTCCTCCTTTTTTTTTCTCGGGTCGAAGGCTATATTGTGGATAAGTCGTGGTTGAATCGTCAGATGTTATGGACGTTTACTTTTAAGAAAAATCGGGGTATACCGGATGGATCCGTCGTTACGACAGCCTTCGGGCCCCACGTTGGGCGCCAAATAATTATGATTTTTAGTTAATATTATATAGATAAATACTGTAGCATATCACCTATACGCTACGAGCGGGTGTTGGGGGTATGGGCCACGACAGCACGTGATGGTTCCGGCCTCCCAAAGTCGGTAGAGTAGGGAAGGGGTATTGAAAAGAATCGTGCCGATACGGGGCTCGCTGCCACCAAAAATGTAATTATTGTTCACGTGCTAGTTGACTCTATCCACACACATAGAACAACGCTACTTAAAGCAGCGGACAATCCGAACATAGAGGGACAAGGTAATAGTGGCACAAGTATCCGCAGCAGATGGTGTGCTAGCGATTCGCCCTCCCAACCATGATCATCGGTTCCACTTCCATTGTTCGATGATCCCGTGCCCCACTAAAACTAGGTAGACAGAAACGAACTTCGACGCATGGCTCCAATAAGAAAACTAGCACATTATCGACATTATAAATTTATTGGACATAAACTAACTCTACTGACCCCCCTAACATATTTAACCTAAACTGCGTATAAATGTGCAATGTAACTCTAATATTTTAGCTGGTAAATGTAAATTTAATGTAAAGGTAATTTAAAATGTTAAGTATAAACTCGTAAAGTTAGCATGGAAGCTAATTATAGCCCACGCAAACACAAGCGCGGAATAGCAAGGCTGTAGAACTTAATGATCAAAGGGGGGGTGATGAACAAAGGGGGATACACGGCATAGGCCGGACATAGAGCGGGAGAGAGCGTTCTGTTACATACCTCTTAAGCGGCGTTTATATGCACACTTCGTTCCTCTCCAACGTAGAAGCGCTTCGACGTCGGCTGAAACGAAATTATTACGAATAGCTCTGAGAGAGCGCTAACGAGCTCTCTAACGGCACGCTCACCCGTACCGATGCCCCGGTTCCCTCTCTCGCTCTAGCGCTTGGCTTCCCCGAGCGCGGGCGCAACGCTCGAGCTTGGCGGGAAAGGTTTAGGCGGGAAGAGGAAAGGGAATGAAGGAAAGAGAATAAAGGGAAAAAACCTACAGCGGGGCTATTCCACTACCTGCTTATGAGCGTAGCTCTTCTTCCCTTCCCTGCTTTACATTCCCCTCGGAAGAAATTAATAAATCATTTTTTTTTTTGTTTGCGCTTAAGGCGCCTAAACTAACGTAAAGTTACTGGGCGGCTGTTACACCGTTCGACGTTGCTGCTGTTAGCCGCTCCTGGGCTTGGGCAATACTGTTGTTGCGCTTGCGCGGGTGCTGCGGCTGCACTAGCAGCGGGGCAATGCTGTTGTTGCGCTTGCGCGGGTGCTGCGGCTGCACTAGCAGCGGGGCAATGCTGTTGTTGCGCTTGCGCGGGTTCTGCGGCTGCTCTGGCAGCGGGGCTGCGCTGTTGTTGCGCTGATGCTGGGCCTGCTTCCGAAGCGACGCTGGAGCTGCGCTTGCTGTGATGCGGTTGTTGTTCTGGCGCTGATGCCAGGCCAGCGCTGTGGTCTGCTGTGCCACCTGGGAAGCTGGTTGGCAATTAAAGTATTCTACCAGCTGGACGGTTTGTCAATTGGACTTAAGCGGTTTAACTTTGAATACCCCGAGCGCGCACTTCTTAGTTCTGACTCTGTCAAACAACTAACTCTTCTCTACCTTCCTGTCCCCAGCCATACCAAAAAGGGATCACTTTTCCGAACCCCTTCCAGACCCGAACCATTCGGAGAAATTGCCTCCTCTCATCGCCGCTCTTCCACTCAATCGGCCCCGAGTAATCAGCCGTTTTTTTCCCTACATACTTTTAGGCCGACAAGCCACACTACAGATGGGAGAAGGAGGAGCAGGCACTTGTGCAAGAAAGTTGCCAACTCAAAGACAAGCCCCTGCCACGCACTTTCCCCACTCGTAGACTGCCAGACCAGGCCAGAACCAGACTGGAGAAGCGTCGCCCCATCCCCAGATTCCAGATGCCTCTCACATGCAATCATATTCAGAGCGACCCCCTTGTCGGTCCCTGATTTATGCCTTACTGGCGGCTCTACAAATTTAATTACAAAGCATCGCTTTGAAGCGCCCAAAACAGGCAGAAAATTGATAAACAATGAAAATTGAATTGTGCGAAACACTGAAAGGGAAAAGCCACGACAAACGAGGGTTGCGTGGCCCGATAGGAAGAGTAAAGGTTTCAAAAGGGTTGGGCGGGCACGCCTCCTCACACACACACACGCACGCACATAACTTGTTAATAAAATAAACAAAGTTTTGTACCAGCAACCCCCAGAAACACCTTTACCCCCGCGTCATCCTCATACTCGTGTGGTGGCAAAGTACATTTGTCGCCCCTGCAAATCACATAATCGCAGCCGTTGCGCGACTTTCAATAATCAAATTTAAAATATTCCTTCTGCACATTTTCCAGTTTCTAAAGGGATGCGAGGGGGAAGGTAAGCATCCTTCCCCCCACACTGTCATGCCACTTGCTGGTTGTTTGTTTTGCCGCACATGCATGGGATTGCGGGGTCCTGGCTCGTTTTGTTGTGAGACTTTTATTGAGATTTATTGCAGTTCATTGGGAGGCGCCATGCAACCATCGACCCCCCGTGGAGCTGGATTTTGTACTCGCTCTAGTGTTTTATTTTATCTGGATACCAATACCCTTTCCTTCCACTTGGCACTTGGTACAGACTGCCGCTGCAGTCGGACTCGACTCTAATCCCGAATTGTCAGAATTTCAGAGGAGCCACAAGACGGAGCCCCGCCTTGAAGTATACAATATTTTGAAGTGCAGCTAAGACCCGACAGGAAATGGGAAATCCAGGAGGATTGCGGCTGCCGCCTCAGAGGAAGCTCAAAGAGTATTTAGACATCAGCTTGTGCTGTGAGGAATTCCTTTTTGCAAATACTTTATTCACTTTGTCTATGTTTGGGTATAATCTCTGGTTTATTGAACATGTGCACAGGCAGAAGGAGATTTATGAACACACTCTCCAGCCCGTACACACACTTGACACCCGAGGATGAGCTCCTGGCTCACCTTTAAGCACGGGGCACAGTGTGGATTGGAACCATACAAAGGAATCGCAGTCGGGGCTGTTGGCGGCTCTAATTAATTTCATTTGTACTTTAACAAGTCGCACCCGCCCCAAAGGGGTGGAGTGGACCAGCGGACACGCAAATCCCGGCACGGGGCTACCGGCGGGTTGTCCCGATATCGAATTCCAGTCGCGACTCGATTTGACTTCCTAACTGCCCTGTCATTAGGCCTTCATTTTGTATCTGAGCGCAGCTCATTTCATTACTACGTTCATTAATTTGAGTTCTGTCTGGGTCTGTCTGGGTCTGTCACGGGGTTACTTTTCCTTTCCTTTCCTCTTTTTTTTTTTTGGTTTTTTTTTTTGATACACGGTACTCTTGGAATTCAAGGGTATACAGATTCATAGAAATTGTTCGAATATTCCCAGCATAAGGTATTCTTTTTTAGTTTCTAACTGTACAATTTTTACACTTTTCTAGACTCATAAAAATGGAAATACTGGTTCAATCTAATAACACAAAAATATTTAAGAATCATTGTTTTATTTTGTTTTTATTTTTTCAAAGTTTTTTTTTATTTATTTCCTCAAAATATTAAATTTATTCCTGTATATAGGAATCTGAAATCTGCTTTTCTGATCGTAGCATAGAATATGATTCTGAATAATATCATATATAATTTTTATTAATAAGTAGATATGTCCTTAAAAATAATGTAATTTAATAATTTAATCAAAAAAAATAATAAACAAATGCAAGGAGGAGACGAAACAATAGTAGGAAACCATTGTTTTTATTCTACGATTTTTGTTTTTTTCAATGTTTGCCTCAAAATGTTCACTTTTTTCCAGAATTTAGTAGTTTTAAGTTTGCTTTTCGGATCGCAACATTGAATATAAATATGAATAATATTTTATATTTTTTTGATAAAAAAACAAACCAAATAAATATTCAAAAAAGAATTCGAGGTAATCGCAATTAGTTTTCATTTTTAGACACCCTCAATTATTATTTTATTATTATTTTTTGCGACAGCTCTGATAGCATCTGGCCGATTAAGGGGTATCCGAAGAGTCTGTAGCACACTCGCAGCGTGCCCGCCTGGCCGTGACGATAACGCACTTGCGTGTTTAAATGTTGAAATGCGAATGTGAATCGAGCCGGGGGAGGGGCAGGGGCAGAATGCACCATATTGCAGCAGTCGCTCTCCTCAAACCCGGAAAATGAGGGGGTGGCTGGCCTGTGCATTGATGGGGTAGCACCTTCGACTGGGTCTCTGCATGCAACGGTAATTTGTTTTCATTTAGCTTAACGCTTGTATTTGGCATTTGGACATGCACACGGTGTGCGACCCGGCACAGAACCGAACCGAGCTGAACCCGGGGGTTGCTCCACTTTTGCTTCCAGTAGACCATTTCCCATTTCCCATTTCCCTAGCACTGTGTTTCGGGGTCGCTTCATAAATGTCATATGAGTTGTACATTTCAATTAATATTATTTGTGGATCGCTTGCGTCTGGGTTCTGGGTTCTGCTGCTCTGGGGTTTGTTTTTTGGGCTTTCCTGGAACTCGCGTGTCTTAAGTGATGAATGTGGCGTAACATTTGGCGTAAGTGATAGACATTTTTTGTACATAATCCCCCACCGAAAGGTAGTGACCCGTTTTCCGAGGTTTTCCCGGAATCCAATCTGTAGCTGGAGCTGGAGATGGAGCGCTGACGTTATGAAATTTTAATTCGCTTTATGGCAGGACGAGCCGCCGCTTGGCTTGTGTCTGCGAAGTTTGATTCCCAATTGTCTCAAGTTTATTTTGGTGCAATTATCGGGCAACCCAGACAGAAGAGGGGAGGGGGCGGGGGGCTGGGGCTCCAATGAATGGCAAATGTCTGCGGAAAAGTTCTCTGTTTGCTGGCGTCTGTCCTGCACAAAACAATCCCTGCAGGGGCGAGGTCTGGGCTCTAGGATCAGATTTTGGGGCCAGGATTTCGGGTTCCGTTTTCTGTTCCTTTTTATGTTTCTTAAGCGGAAGCCGGAAGTTTCTGTTGTAAAATATGGAGAAGAATATGCAGGAAATGCAAAGTTTTGCATCCAAAAAATCTCCTTTTCTCCTTCTCGTTTTTTTTTTGTGGAATAACAAAAACAATTGAAGCTAAAGTTAAGGATGGAAGATGGAGCTCTGCTGAAAGTCGGCTGGTTTCATTAAAAACATTTCAAGTTTAATGCAAAAAGTTCAATGTCACAAAACAACAGCAGATCCCAGCTTCCAGCACCCAGTTTCCAGCACCCAGATCCCAGCTCCCAGCTCCCATCCAAGTGTTATTCCTTGTTGTTTCTTGTTTTTCCTGCAACTTCCGTTTTGTGTTTTTGTGTTTTTTCTTCTTTTTCGCACATAAAAACTGAAGAAACTCAAACTCTTTGGCCAGCGACTGTCCGACTGGGCCCGGCCCAAGTGCTGTGCATAATTTTCAAATTCACTTTTATGTGTGTGCCTGGCCCCACACTTTCCCACCCCCTCCCCCCACTGGCCAAAGAAATTGACTTCCTTTTTCAGTTTCAGGGGCTGGACGTGAAACCCTCGGCTGAAGCTCGGGCTAATCATAACGAGATCGCAAAAGGAAACCTGCCGCATCATTGCAAAACATTTCATCCTGCCATTTTCCATTTCCACCCCCGCCAGCACCGCCACCACCGCCTGCCCTGTCCTTTGTCGCTGGATTTCCCTCTCTGTTTTGGGCTTTCAGCTTTATTTTGCACCTTACACTGCAATCGGGAGTGGCAATAACACTCGTTGCCACGTCTCTCGTCTCTCCCCTTGCCCCACTGCCTGCTGCCTACTGCCTGCTGCTTGCCACACATTTGGGCTATGCCCAGTCCCCAGTGCCGTATTACCTTTTTATGTTTATGTGGCAAAAAGTGCCCGAATCCGATTCGAACCTTGGCTGGCTCTGTTTTTTCTTCTCTGCCGAGAGGGCGGAAGTTTAAAATGTTCACATATCTGACAAATATCCATTATCACGCCACGTACTTCGAAGTGGTTGTTGTTGCTGCCGCTGCTTCAGCTGTCGTGCCTCAATATTCGTAATTTATAGTTGATGATATTGCAGAAAATATATACCAGGCCCCAGACCCCAGACCCCAGACCGCTGTCCCTGTCCCTGTTCCACTTCCAGTCCCGCACCCAGGCCGCAGTTTTCTGGTGTCCCTTTTGCCAATTCAGCTTTTAATTCGTCGTCAGTGGTATTTAACAGCCGTAGAAGAAGTGAGGCCCACGTGTCCTGGCTGCCGTGCCATGTCCTGGCTGTGCTGGTTGTCCTGGCTGCCATGACTGTCGATACTGTCGCCCCGACAGGGCGATACAGGAACTGGAACGGACATTAAACCTGACAATGCCCAAAATGGTGGATAGACGACGCGTCGTCTGGCTGAGGCCCCGTCCGTATTCGGAGGCGCGTACGTGTGGAACATTTGACGATTGAACGGAATGGAATGCCGTGCCATGAGTTGCGCTTTTCTCCACCTTTAAATCTGGCATTGGCTTGGATTTAAGCCGATGAGATGGCTAAAAATTAGGCCCTGGCCAAAGAAAAGTAAGGCCTAAGCAGACTCGGCTCTGATTGAGTGGCCATCGCAAAAGTGAAAGAATTGGGGGAAATCGGAAGCTGAGGAAACTTCAACTTTCTCCCGATATATCTTCAGGAACAGCCAGGGTATGGATGCACATAAGAAACCCTCTAAAGGGTCATTGAATTCTCTTTTAAATTCATTACATTTTTGGGATAACAGCTGTGTAAATTTCGAGTGAAAATTATGATTGCGGTTTCTTAATTTTATAAAATATATTTTGGAGGTATACTGCAAATGCTTAGTGCTTTATGTGGATCCGTTAGCCGTAATACGCTCGGCCAGAGCATCAAAATAACTTCAATAGCAAACAAGGAAAGGGGAAAATGATTTGCCAATTGAGCATGGAGCAGCTTGCACTCGTGTGCATTGGAAACCACAAAGCTAATTAGCTCTCAGCGGCAATTTCCGCACGTTTTAATTTTCCAATTTCCTTTGTGATTGCTCTGGAGCCTGCTGCTCGGCAGCTCGGCAAAAACTTAATGATTTCCATGCAGCAGCAGCAGCAGCAGAGCAGACCCAGTCAGATCTCAATGTTCGATTTGTATTTATCTAAGCACTCTGCAAACGACAGAACCAGTTTAGTAGAGGGGTTGGGAGGGGGTTGGGAGGGGGGGTACGGGTCTGTGGAGGCTTTCACATCAATTAAACTTATCATCCAGACATTTGTGGGTGGGCGGGTGGCTGGCCTGCCTTGCCATGCGTGAGCTTTTGCATTTCCCACAAGAATTGCGTCCTAGCCATTAGGCAGGAGCACACCAACGTGCATACGTAATATTTATGTTTCATCCGGATCCAAAGAGAGTGCCGTGCCAGACAAACAGGAAAGCAGACAAACAGACAGACAAACAAACAAACAATTAGGCAAAGCATTTCCAGAGATCTCAATTCGAATTATTGCTGCATCGAATCTTCCGACGTTTTTTTGGGCATGCATATTTATTACAAATGTTTATGCTAATCTACGATTGCCAGAGCTCGGCTCCAGCTCTTCGATTAAATAGTTTCCGTGCCCGGAAATCCGGCTGGAAAATTTCTCAAATGAAACGAAAACAAATCGAAGACAGGCCGAAGATTGAGATTGAAGCTACTACTAGTTTGGGATTGCATCTGAGAGGTTTCTAATTGGATTTCTCTGACCAGCCAAACGGGGCGGAAATACTTTAAGCCCCAGCGCCACCCACTGCCCCGTCCATCCCACCCACATTCGACCTTTGGGCGATGCCTGCACGTCTCCAGAACTCGACATCGCCTAATGTCTGGGACGTGAATTGCATAAAACTGACGGCGCCCAGACGTCAATGTCGCCCTCGTGTCGCCCTCGTGTCGCCCTCGGAAATTGTCCTCGACGCGCTCTCAAAAATGCAGCCGGAAAAGCGCAAAAAAAATGAAGTGTTTAATATTCGGGTGAAAAAAAAGAACAAGCATCTTTGACAACATCGAACATTGTGACATTGCGATGGTCGTTTCGCGATATTCCTCTTCAATCGAGCGACCGAATCGTTGTCTGCATAGCAAATTATTTCATTGGCCTACGGCATGGGGTGGGCGCTTAATTATTTTCAATCCATATTCAATAATCTCTCACGGCAATTGTTCATCTTTATTCACTCGAACTTATCTGCCCGCCGCCTGACATGTGTCAGCTGTCAGAGAAAACCGCAAAAAGCTTCCTTCTCCATTGCCGGCTGCAGGAGCGGCCAACGAAAAAATCAATGGAAGCCCAAGAGAAAGGAAGCGGAGGAGGAGGAGACGCACCGCACCGCACCGCACCGCAGCGCAGAGGAGGTAAAAAACATTGGGGAAATCTCTTTTTCGAGATCAAAGTGTGCCATTGTGCAATACAACGGGAAGGGAGGCTGGCAGACAGAAGGAAAACCTTGGGCAGGATAATGGAAAAGCGTAATCGCGTAAAATTTGCCTTGTACATCGTTCGGTGATAAATGATTGTCATAAATAAAAGCGCCAAGCGGTCAATGGCGGCGCCGCGCAACGGTGAAGCAGCCAGTCCCAAAAAATCCGATGGATATTGATGCTTAAGAATTTTTATCGCACGATTTTGTACGGCTCGGCATTTGCTGGAGTCCCCTCTGCCTTCCGTGTCCCTTTGCCCAAGTCATTAATCACAAATCGGCACAGCAAAAAGCCAAAAAACGAAGCCATTTGTACAGTTCACTTCGTGGTGTGGCCTGTCCCCTGTCCTTGTCCCCTGCCCCTGCCGCTGCCCCCTGTCTAGAGGATTCAAGTTTTAATTGTGAAAACTTTGGCCAAGATTCGGCATTTGCCAAACTACAACTACAATTAGGGGCGTGGGATATCCATTGAGGATAACGTTTGACGGCTATTAGGTGGGTCGCCAAGAAAACTGCCAAAGTACACCCCGAGAAAAAAGTCCTGAAATTTAAATATTGACACTCAGGCAGTGGGCATAGTAGAGCAGAAAGAACAGACGAGCAACCCCAAAAAGATAGCGAAAATGTGCATGTGAGCATGTCGCCTTCGGATGAATTTCAATCACAAGAGGAACGAGATGATTGAAACGGAACAAGTGCACCGGTTCTGTGTGTCTGGGCTATCGACAGGCGGGAGGAATCCTCCTGGATCCGCGCTTTTGAAAGGCATCCAGAAATTATAAACATAATTCAATAATACTTCGTCCCATATGAATAAAAGAAAATTTAAACCAATCTCTATTTCCAGTATTTCTTTTAGATGATATAACCGTGATGTCAGATACGCTTTACGGGCCAGTGATGTGATTTAATACCAGGCCCGAAAAACCTCTCGACAGCCCTGGTGACACTCACAGAGAAAAGGGCAGACAACGCCAACAAGTACATATGTAAATACATCGAGGACTTACATACGCTTCGTTTCTACGTCTCGGCTTCGTGTGCGAGCCAAATATTGAATATTCCGCTCATCCGAAAGTGCTTATTGGTGCTATAGACAAAGAATGTACCCATTGCAGTGTCTCCGATTCAAAACTGAGTAAACAACCTGAAATTCAGGCAGTACCAGAATCATTCAACTGTTCTTATTCCTGAAGTCCAATCCCTAATTCAATTACATCGTTCGCAGCCTCACAAATAGTTCCGTGTCTCTTTTATTTCTATGATATTTTTCTCCCAGTGTCCGAGTACGATAATGTGAAGTGCTCGAATAGTTAGGTCGAAGGTTTTTCGAGGAATTGGTAATATTCAGAGTGTGTTATCTCTCTTTGATCCTGTTTTTTCTTGGAAAAGGTCTTGGCCAAACGGATGCCCGTAGCACACACCTATAAGCCTGTCCCATAGGTGGGCTGAGTGCCTGTTTTCCTCAGGGCTTGCGCCTACATATCCGCACACAGGCACGTACTCTCCCTGTGAGAGCCGGACCGGACCGGGGAAAGTCATCTTCTTAATCTTAATTGCGGCACATTAGCACAATAAACCAAACGAATGGCCAAACATTATCATAAATAATAAGGCAGCTTTCGCATGGCTCAATGCGCGGCAGGACATCCGCTGGACCACACCGACCACCTCCTGCTGTTGGTATTTTGGTTGCTGGTCTGCTGGTCCCCCCGAAAATTGTTGGTTAAAATATGAATAGTGTAATATTGCAATAATGTTGGAATGATGTGTGCCACGCCCAGCGGAAATGAGATTCAGACATTCAGAGGGGGAGCACGGAGGGGGGGGGGGGGGGCGGAGTAAATTGATGGTAATGCATTTTTGCATGTGTCGCCTGCCCTGCCCTGCCTCGTAGTCGGCGTCATATTAACTATTGATTCATAGTTCCGTATGCAATTAGTTTTGTTAATAATTCAGTGAGTGGGGGTGGAAGGGGGATTCCATGCCGGACATATCCTGCTGCCCAAATTAAGGGCAGTCCTTTATTTGAATTTCGATGGGGCGTGCCGCACATATGTGATTTTATTGGATCTATATTTGATTGATGACGCTTTACTGTTATTGCTATTGCTATTGCGATGGGACGGGATGGGGGGAAACTTTAATTGATCTGCGAATTAGCTGCGGATTGTAGCAGTCGACGAGGCGTAAAAAACCCATCACGGAATTACTTGCCATTAAGGAGAGGAAAAACCTCAAAACAAATCGCAATTACCGCACAAGAGTAAAGCAAATAAACAGGAAAATACGCAGGACCGAAGGGTCCTTCCTTCAGCACACAAAACATCTACAAATGACAATTCTAAGCATATAAATTATTGCCTTTTAACACCTTTCACCCCCGAACAGACACACTATTCCCCTTTTGGGATGTTGTTTCTGTTTCTGTTGCTGCTGCTGCTGCTGCTGCTGCTCTTGCTGGTGGTGGGTTGGTTTTCCCAACCCCCTGGCCATTTGCACCGTAAAGAAGTCAGGGCGGGGATGCAACATGAAAAACTATTAGCACTTTTAACGTTTAAGCGGATTAAGTGCTGCAGCAGCAGGCTCAACGAAGGACGTTTAAGAGCACCAGACTGTCACTGTCCTTGTCGATGTTGGTCCTGCCGCTGCTGCCACTGCTACTGCCTCTGTTGCTGCTGTTGCATGTCGCATGTGGTCGAGGCTTATGCCAGAAAGTGTCAAACAAAAACTTTCACCGGCCTCCCCCTACCACCCTCCACCCTCCAGCACCGACCAGGCGAAGGCCCAATGCCCAAATTCCACTAATTTGCCAGCAGCAGCAGCAGAGGCACAAAAAAGAGTAAAGACAGCAAAAGTAACCACAGTAAAGCAAAAAAACCGAACAACAACAACAAGAGTGGGAGTCTTACATATACTATAACGACTAAAAGATACCCTGGGAATGAGAAAAACCCTTTCAGAGTTATTGGAAAATTAATGGCATTACTTTGAAGGCAATTAAGCCAATAAAAGGGTTTTCCAGCTGCAAAATCTGATAATGATAAAGGATATAGCTGTGGAATGTAGATATATCCGACTTTGATTAATGACACTGTGTGAAAGTGACTTGTTCTTTGACCTGGACAAAAATTAGATTGTAGATTACATTCTCATGTTTAGAATTTTTCCGAAATCCGCCAATAACCGCCAAAATATTTTTTTTTTAAGTTAAAAACAGAAATGTATAACCTTTCTAGTGATTTTTATTTGAGTAAATACAATGACTCTACGTGGAGATAGATAAAGAAGCACAGCCAAACCTTTTCAGTTTACTGGTGTGTGAAGAGCTTTTCCATCGCAATTTTCAAGAGAAAAATAATTTTTTTCGATAAGTTATTCAATTTTCTATATGATCTGCTCATTTTATAAGCGTTAATTTATTGCATTATTTATTACTATTTTTTTAATGAAAAATGCTCTATAATATGTCGTACGAAAGTCTTGGAACACTTTAGCACTCTTCTTCTAATTTGTTCTTCTAATTTGGCCAAAAGATACATATATCCTGCCAAAGTTAAACTTTTCTACTACTTTTTATGTGCTTTATTTTTGGCATTTATTTTAAATTTTATTTTGTATAGTAAGGTGTTCTTTTGGGACTGTACTAATCTAGCATTTAATCTTGAAAAATCTACGAAATTTTTGAGCAAATCAACCGCCATTTCCATTACTTTAAGCAATGGTTTTTTTTTATAAATATATATTTATATGCAGTTTTACTCGGCATTCCGAGAGGCATTCGTATGTTGCTGTCGCGTTTACCCTCTCTACGATTATAGGGTACACAAAATCCAAAAAAAAAAATCCAAAAAAAAGAAGAAGGAAAAGAATTGGAAATGTGAAAATATGTGCGAGTGATGTTGCCCTTCGGACCGGTGGTAGGGGCAGGCGGCTGTTTACATTGCAAAAAGCATTGAAGTGCAGTGAAAACAACACACGAAACAACAACAACAACCACACCCCCACCCACACGCACTGTGGCAGTTGCCAGGGGAACCAGGGGCCACCAAGGGCCGCAGGACCGGCTCTCAGAGGCACAGATTGGCCGGCCATGTTGCAGAAGAATGCGAATGCGAATGAGAATCGGCAGCGGCAGCGGCTGCACGCATATCCTGCCGCTGCTACTGCTGCTGGCTGCGCCGAGGCATGCTTAATGCTATCAACACCATTACCGGTCGAGTGAGCGACCCTCCAGCAGCAGCAGCAGCAGCAGTGGCAGTGGCTGTGGCAGGCAGCATCAGCAGGGCAGGGGGAAGGAGTAGTGGCAGTGGCAGGGGCAGGGGCAGTGGCAGTGGCAGCACCCAAGCCCCTGGTGGTCTGTTGTTGTCAATTCAATTGAATTCAATTGTTTTGCCTTTTTGCGCTGCAAAATGTGCTGCAATCACGACGCGGACTGTTTGCCAGCCGCTTGTTTATTTGTTTGTTTGTAGGTCTCCCTGAAGCTGCCACATTTCCACCCCTCCCCCGCCCACAGCTCCTGTTTACGCCCTGAAAACTGTTGCCCATTTGTAACGCACCCGCATCCTGACTTCCTGGCGACACAAAGTAAATCGAATCCGAAACGTAATCCGCTTGGCCCCTGTCCAGATCACAGCTGACTGGAGCATGCATGCAACACCCACAGCCCACACCCCACACCCCACACTGCACACTGCACACCCCCACCCCCGGCACTCAGGTGCCCAATCTTAATGTCCAATATTGAACGGAGTGGCAAATGCGAGGCGAATCTGAATGCCTCTGCAACTAATTGTGGAATGTTGTAATAACAGGAGGCGGCAGCTGCCAGGCTAATGCCTCCCACCCCCCGCTGGGAGTGCAGTCATAAGTATTTGGCAATTTCCAGACTCCGAGTTATAGCGGAAAATTCTTCCTCCTGCGAGCGTGGAAGCTGATTAATTCCTAATCAGCTTATGGCTTGTAATTCCATTTTCTCGGAATCTTGTCAAAGAATCTTGTCACAATACCTTCGCTCGGGAGGAAGCAGGGGCTTAATGAACAATCAAAACCAAAAATGTTCTATTGCTAATCAATCTAAATTGATTTCTCAGTTATTAAATTATTGTTTAATGCTCAAGTTTGCTTTGCTTTGAATTTATTGTTCGAAAATTGCGTTATCGAAATAAATATGAATTTGCAATTAATTTGAATAAAATCTGTGCATTTTAATAAATCTTTCAGGCCGAAGGCTTTAATTACGAAATGTATAAGCTTTTCCCTCAAACACCGAAGGATTCTGCTCTCCCTCTCTCTAGGATTGCGTAAACGATTTTCCCCCACTTTGATGGCCTCTTGTTTGTGCCTAAACCTTACGATTTCCACCTGCCCGGCCCACTCCCCTCCCACGCAGCCAGCTGGATGTTCATATTTTCGAAAAACAAATTTATTTTCAGGCGCGTCCAATAAATTGAGACTCGCTCCACTGGCCCCTGTTGACCGTTGACTCTTAGGTTGTTTCCATTTCCGCATCTACCGGAAAATATGACAACTGCCCCCGCCAGTCTGGACTCTCGGTGGAGGTGGTGGTGGGGGGGGTGGGGATTATGTCTTTATGTGCATATTTTAAAATGTTGTAACCATCGTGCTCCACAGCGCGAAGGGGCGGCAGTGTTTTTCTTTTTCACTTTTGATGCAAAATCTGCCGTTACTTCTAATGAAGTCGAAAGTCCTGCCGTTGCTAGACACGGCCCGGCCCGCATTGGACACGGCAACAGCAGCAGCGGCAGCAGCAGAAACAAAGACAAAATACCCCCAAAACGGGTCTGAAAAATATTCAAATTAATTTCTGTGTCGACTTTTGTCCGCTGTTCCGCTCTTCCGCTTTTCCGCTTTCCCGCTGTCCTGCTCGGCTGTCGTCGGGTCCTTTGACCAGGTTGTGTCGCCGCGTTATTTTGCGTGTCGCTGGTTGCCCGCGCCTGACCAGCGCGCCGTTTTTAATCCTGACTTATGGACTCCAGCATATTCGGTTTCGTCATCGTCCTAATGTCCTGCAATCCGACAGTGGCCTTTTGTTTCCTGACAGGCGTAGGAGTAGGAGCTGGAGCTGGAGCAAGCTGCTGACTGGCTTTTTATGGCCATCAGCAGGATGAGCCGCGAGAAGAGAGGGAGAGAGAGAGAGAGAGTGCGATAGGTTGTTTTTGGACCATGTTGTTTAGTTTTAATTACACGCGAGTCTGCCCTTCGCCGGTTACGCATCGATGGCTTGATATTCCCCGAAATCCCTTTCCAAAGGTGGGGCAACACAATGTACCTGGCACATATGCGTATCGAGTGTTTCGAAACATTTCGAAATGTTGCTGGAGAAATTCGAAATGCTGCCAGCTGTTGCCAGGCATTTCAGCTACCCCTGCGATTCGGAGTCACCCGACACAGGGGTACAGACATCTCTCTCACTCTCTCTCTCTCTGTCTGTGGGAGGGGGAGATGGGCGAACGGACACGGCGAAGAGAGAGCGAGAGTTGCGTGCGACAGGTGAAGCAACGCACGAAGAGAGGGAGAGAGAGATCTCCACGACGGATCAGGCCTAGAAATTCTATAAATTCAAAGAAATAAAAGCTTTTCTGTATTTGAGCATTTTTTAATTTTACTAAAATTTTGTTTATATTTTTTTAATATTTCTTCGACAAGTCTGGGACTTGCTTCAAGCACGAAACTCCAGTGCGGAATATTCGCCGTGTCACAGTTCGTCCTGCGGCGAACAGCGCCAGGGAGAGAGAACAGAACCGAACCGAGCCCGACGAGCAACCACTCGCTCTCTGCCTGCCATTCGTGGCCAGAGCCAGAGCCCGAGCCGAGCCAACAACGAGCACACCCGAAGCCGCCCACGAAGCCACGAGTCCAGAGCGCTGCCAATAATGGCAGGCAGAAAAAGCGTTTCAGTTGCTTCGAAACAGTGACACGATTCGCGCGCGACACGCTTCCTCCCAGAGTATCGACAGAGAGAACCATCCATAAATATTTGCCAGCAGGAGCAGCAGCAACTGAGAACAGCTGTGTGGCAGCAAGAGAACAGAAATTTTCGCAGTGCCGTTGTGCTGGTTGGTTATTTGGGTCCTCGTGCTAGTGCCAGTTCCAGTTCCAGTTAAGAGTTGAATAAAACAAGTGAAAGCATAAGAAACCCACACAGATACGAGCAATAACTGTATGTACTGTGAAATCTGTATGATATAGTGACAACAAAAGTAACTACGAATTTTGTGAGTGGAGTGCCAACAGTGAACGGACACAGCGCGCCATTCAGTATCCTAAAGGACCCCCACACCCCAAAGATAAGGTAATAATTTCCACAATCTTTAGTGAAGAATATTCGTACTGTTGGGAGCAGTTTTGCAAATATTCAAATTGGCATCCGCCTAATTCTGTCTGAATGTCGCTTAGAATTCAAGCGTGTACGTGCCTCTGCAGACAGGATGCCGGAGTCGCCTTGCAGTGTTTACATTTCGGATTTTATGCGATAATACTCAACACCCATCCGCAGGGAAAGCCGCCAAGAAAGATGCGCGGGCCCCGAGTGTAATTGGGAGTTTTTTAGCTGGCTTCTGGCTGGTGGCTTCCTCTGCAGCTGCCAAATAAATACAGCAACAATAATAAGGCAGTCAGGCAGGCAGGCGGGCAATAAAAAGCCACCGCCAAGGGCTCCACCGCCACACAGCCGCAGCGGCAGCCACAGTCGCATCCGCAGAAGGAGTCTTAGCCAAGAGCCTTCGAGGGCTCCTCTTGGTCCTGTTGGGCGGAAAGTAAGCAAAGTAACAAAACCAATTTTCATTGTTTTGCGGTGGCTTCCAACTCGCGGGCGGGTTGGGGTTGGGGTTGGGGTGGTCTTGGAGGTGCGCAAGGAACCAAAAAGTAAGAAACCAAAAAGTATAACAAAATTTCCATCAGCACACACACACACACACACAGTCTGGGACGCGTATCGTATAGGGACTGGCAAAAAAAAGAAAAATATAAAAAAATATGTGCAAATGCCAACATGAAATGAAGTAGAATGTGGCATGTGGCGTCGTTGGGGGGTGGTGGGAAGGGCGGAATGTTTCCGAAAATGAGAAATGAAATAAACACATGCGAAGGCGTTGGCCGAAGGAGTAGAAGTTTTGGGGGAAAAGGAAACTTAGGATCCGCCTCCTTTCCTAGGCAACATTTTTTGATCAAATTTCAAAAAGTTATTTGGAAATTTTCCTCACTTTTGATCGGGAAAATACACATATTTTTCGGGGTAGAAAATATATACTTTACTCCATTAAAATGCTAGTACCCTTTGAGAGGGGAAAACCCTTAAGTTTTTCCTTGGAAAAACAACTGATTTATATACTTAAGCATCCGGCTTTTTCTTGACTTTTTCTTTCGGGCAAAACTTTTTCCAGCATTCACGTAAAGTAAAGTTCGGGAAGATTTACAAATTAAGGAAAGAGGCAGGGCAGGAGCGGGCCGTGTGGTAATCCCCAGCTATAATGGGGATATCATTCCGGGACACAATAAGCACAATTCATTGGGGAACTGAACCCATTCCTTAGCCCCCCCCCAATGGGGTGGCTGGATGGCCCTGGGGTGGGGGAAGCCGTGTGAGGCATAAATAAGTCGTTCGCAGCTGTTCGTCGGTCGGCATTTATTTGGTAGCACTTTTTGACTGTGTGGCAATTGTTTTTCCTCCTGCTCGGGGGAGCCTCCATCGCAATTTCGTATGCTAAAATGTTTTGTGGCATACTTACGCGTCGGCACAGGCTACAGGCTGAGGGCTGTGGCCTGTGGCAGTGGCAAGGGCCTGGGACTGGGACTTAACCACACACACGACGGTCTGACAGCCAGACACGCGCTAGCTGCCATTTAATGCAATTGATTTGTGTTGCCTAATTCGGTTAGACGTCCCC
This sequence comes from Drosophila helvetica, assembly GCA_963969585.1. Lineage (NCBI taxonomy): Eukaryota > Metazoa > Arthropoda > Insecta > Diptera > Drosophilidae > Drosophila > Drosophila helvetica. The sequence continues at coordinate 44,439,871 of OZ018403.1, forward strand.
GCCCCCTATACACTCGTATGTATTATTTGAATGTGCCACTCCCACCCACTCCCACCCACTCCAGCCCACTCATGCCACACGCAGCAGCAACTCAAAGGGCAGGCCGCCTATCAAGCAATTTTCGGGGGCCGAAAATTGGCAGTTTTAATTCCATTATCAGAGTCGGGGCAAGGCCACTTCTGCCACCCACCGAAAACCAAAGACCATGCCATCCTTTGTTCTCTTGCGCCAAGGACTTTTCGCTGCTGTTCCCCTTTTCCCCCTCTGGCCAGGGTTTCGCACAAAAGTTGATTGATATTCAATTGGTAGGCTTTTCTTTTGGTCCCCATTTCCCGAGTGTGTGTGTGTTTCCCGCTTGCGGTTGGGATTTGCTGCTACATGATACGCTTTAATCTGCCACGACAGCAGAACAGCAGAACAGCAGAACGGCAGAACATATTGTGGGATTCCCTTTTTGGCCGCATCGGTCACGCCACAAGTTGTTGGCCCAGTCCCCCAGTAGCAGTGCCAGTGCCAGTCCTGTCCTGCTGCTAGCCCTTAAGCGCTTTAAGTAATTTATAAACGCCTTTCGACCAGGCCGAAAGAAACGAAAACAAAAGCAATAACAACTTTATTGGATTTGCTTTTCTTCCATGCACTTCCACGCTCGTCTTACGAGCATTCCGCTTTGTCTGGGGAGAAAGAGTGTTTTCCTCCGTTTTCTTTTGGGCTTTTCTTGTTGTGTGTTAATTGAATGCGATTAGGCGGCAGGCGGGCGGGCAGCGGGCGGGCAGGCGTGTGGTTCGAGGCTTTAAAGGCTCGGCAAATTGCTGAAGATAAAATGTATCTAAGCCGGGGCTAACGAGCAACCGCTGCCGCCGCTGCTGCCTCTGCTCCTGCCTCTGCTGCTGCCTCTGCTGCTGCCTCTGCCGCTGTCAAGGTGACGACGCACCGCAATCTACCTCCAAGTATTTATGTATGTTTTCCCCCTCATTTGCCTCAAGGGAAAATTCATCCCCTACCGAAGAGGGGGCTGGGTCTGCGGTTCAATGGAAACTCAATGCGGTCGCGATATCATTTACGACATCTCGCCCATTAAAAGGCAGGAAGCAGCAGCCCGTGACCACGTTTTGAACATTTTAATTATTGCACGGAAGACGACGGCGATATCTGTGTGGAGTCATATTCCCAACGGGATACAAGGTCCGGGGGAAAATCAATATCCCTGTGAGCCAAGAAAATTGCGTATCTCTGGCAGTTGTCCGCCCGAGGACTAGCAACAGAGCGGGGATCCTTTTAAAGTTACTTCGGGAATCGTGATGGCAGCCCCAGCCTCATCCTCTGAGAGCCAACGACTACCTCAATTTCCCTGTGGTTGTGCTCGGCTCTCTCTCACTTTGCACAGTTTTTCCTGCCAATTTGCTCAATTTGTATTTCAAATCATGCCGGCAATTTAAATGCCTTGAGAGAGAGGGGGAGCAACTCCCGGAAAACTATGCTACGCCGCCGCCGCCCCCTCCGCATTTCTTTTTATGCCGTCTAAGGCTCGGGGTTCTCGGGCTCTCAATGTGATATATATTACAAAGACGTGGTTTAAGTTCAGGCACAAAGTGGCAGGAATTTCATGAATTTCATTTGAATTCGTAATTGGTTTTTCCTTTTGCCGCCGCCCATCGAGAAAAAAAAATAGACCAGAAAACCGGGAAGATGCTGCCACTGGAGATGCCATTGCTATTTCCAGCTGGCATTTTACATATATTTAAATTTCCAAAGAGAGCTAAAAAAACTCACTTCTAAGCGTATTTTTCTTGGCCAAAAAATGTAAGTAACTCCAGAACCAGTTCATAGTTCGTCCTGTTCGGAAAGAGGCTCTCCGGCAAAGGCTGAGGCTCGAACGACATTCAGTTGGTTGCTGCCTCCTCCGCTGCATTCTGTTGCGCCCCAAAATGTGCCGTTCTGCCGTCGTGCCGTCGTGTAGTTGTTGCAAAGTTTTTAATTAAATTTTATGTTGACTTTTGTGTGTCTGTCCGTGTGCCCTCCCTCGCGCTCCTTGCGTAGTAGGTTCGTTTATGTAATATATGCCGCCTCCTGCTCCAGTTTACACACACATATCCTGCCGTCCTTGTTGTAGTCCTGTTCCGCCTACTGCCTCGACTGCCATTATTGCAATCTTTGTGAATGTTGAACGACTTTGCACAAAATATTTAGTAGCTTGTATCAAAATATTTGCGCACAGATTTGTTTATTGAAAGCAGAAGCAGAAGCAGCAGCGGCAGCAGCAGCAGCAGCCAGAAGGATATCTGGGATGGGATGGGTTGGGATGTTTGGCCAAAAATCTCGGCTTTGGCATCGGTTCAAAACTTTGCCTCGATTCGGGGACCCATTAAAAACTTCGCCCCAGCGGCAAGGACAACACTCTGCCATTGCCAGCATGTTCTCCGTTTCGTGCTGCTCCCAATAACTTTCATTAATTTCCCTTTAGTTTTCCCCGGGGGAAACTGGTGTGCATGGCACACATTAAAGCACTAATTATCTGCATTAGTAATGGCTTACGAGTGCGCTCTGTGCAGGAAAAGAAGAAATGAGAACGAGATCTTGATAGAAGGAGCAGCCAGGAGCAGCCAGGAGCAGCCAGGAGCTGCCAGGAGCTGCCAGGAAGCTAATATGTCTCTGGGAGGAGGACGTCTCCTGAGCTCTCCTGAAAAATGGCGCAACTTTAAATGTAGAATCGGTCTACGGGTACGTTGCCGGGGCCATTTTCACGCCCAATTTCCACTCATTTTTCATTGCCGCAGCCCAAGTTTTTTACTAATTACTTGGAAAGGGTGGGTCGTGTGACGAGGGACGAGGGACGAGGGACGGGGTACCCTTTTGCTTGTCTCGTACAAACTTTGCTTTTAATTTGACAAATCATTGCGAGAGGGCTACACATTTCACTCACTCTGACGGAGGGGCGGGGCTGCTGGCAGCATCCCTCCGGAGCCAGCTCCTTGGCTTCCACGAAAGGGTTCTTTTCCTGAGGGCGGCCCTGAATGTTTTAGCCATTTTCCGCTGTTTGCATTTCAAAATGTGCAAATAAATGTGCGCCAAGAGTTTTCCTCGAGTTTGTCTTTAATTTGGATTTTTCCTTTGTTCCGCGGTGCTTGAAAATAGTTTTATTTGCATTTAGACTACTGTTGTTGTTTTTTTTTCTCCTGTGATCCGATCTTCAATCCCATTTTCCCATTAGCACTTGTGTGGCACAAGTGGCAGGGTCCCTTTTTTTTGTGGCAAGGACGACAGGTGGGCAGCCGCTTTGTCGTGTTGTTTATATTCCCATTCGAGGCGAAAGATAATGTTATCTCGGCGGAAAAGGGTTCTGTCGGTTTTCCATTGTGCGACCAAAGATCAAGCGCGGATAGAAAATTTCACTTTTGTGGCTGCGTGGCACAAAGGAAAGTCCCCAAATTAATCAAAATATTAAAAATAGCCCCAAAAAGGCAGTTGCAAATTTTATGAATTTTACCCACCACAAAACAAGCCCCCGCACTCCCCCCACTCCCACCGCCCGACTGCAATGGCTCTTTAAACACGGCTGACCTTTCACCCGAAGAGTTTTCTGTTTTTCTGCGGAAGGCTTTTTCGCACAGGCTAAGCAGCTGCAGAGAAAAGGTCTTCCGGAAAACCTCAATCACGCAGAAACAATTTCACTGGGCAGGCAGGCAGGCAGGAAGGCAGGGAAATAAAGAAAGGAAAAGCGAAGAAATCCCGAAAACAACAGAAGGGAAGAGGGAACCGAGTGGGAGGACGCGAAAGGATGTTGACCCACAGAAAAAACCCCTTCCATCCAGCCATTGTCCTACTTCGATCTGCCCCACACACACACACACACACACAGTGGAAAGGAAAAGTCTTCTAGCTGGTCTTTCACTCGGAAAGTGTGAGATTGATTTAATGAGTTTCCATCCAGGAATTATGCCATTTTCCGTGTTTTGCTTAAATTAAAGGCTGCTGCTGCCAGGCTTCTGAGGCGTTGGAGCGCACTGAATGCTTTCCCATTTGGTCCTGCCATTGCTGTCCTTGGCCCATCATCCATCCGGAGAGCAGCCGGACGGAGAGCGCAGTCTGTGTCCGTCTCTCTGCCCCGGGCCAAGTATGACTTTGACATGTATAAGTTTCTTCTCTTTTGCTAAATTTTGAATTAAATTCCGACTATTGCCCCGCTGGCGGCTCTGAGATTCGATTTATGGTCTTGATTGTCCTTAAGCCCAGTAATGCCTGTTCTGCCTAATGGGGCGCCACAGTAAATGGGGAGGGGTGGGGTGGGGTTTTTTAGCTAATTAATGGGGCATAATTGAAAAGCCATCGCAGTGGAACAGCCAGCCAGCCAGTCAGCCAGCCAGGAGGAGGAGGAGGAGGATGGTGGTGCCATTTTGTTTGTGTCTCCGCTGGCATCGCTAGTTAGCTGCCATTTGCATACCAAGCGGTAATTATTGCAGCCTCCCCAGCCCCCTGCCCCGCCGCGTGTTAACCTGTTCGTAGCCTGCACGTGAAGGGCTCTGAAAGTCAGGCCCAAACAAGGTCCTCAGTCCCCGGTCCCCAGTCCCCTATCCCCCATCCCTACACACTCGTCGCGCGCCTCAGTGCTCGTGTGTTTTGTGTTGCGAAATAATTGATATTATAATTTAGAAGCGAGGCGACTTTTATGTCTGTTGCCCCATTCAGCGCTACGTGCCCCAAAGAGGCAGGAGTACACACAGGGATATGTGTGTGGCGGCGGGACATGTGCGAGTGGAATGGAAATTAATTTCAACTACTTAAACGGCAGGAAGCTCCCGCCGAGCCCCAGCCCCAGCCGCAGCCCCAGCTCCAGCTCTCGACTCCTTGCTACTCGTACTACTATTTTATTTATTGCCACGGTCTGTCTGTCTGTGTGTGCCTCCTGCCTCCTGCCTCTGTGACAGTGGCAGATCCTTCAGCTACCGTTTCTGCTTTCAGTTTTCAGTTTTCAGTCCAAGGCTCTTGCTCGTGTCGTGCCGTATCGTGTGGTGTCCTGGATAGTAAAAGTCCCATCCTGTCCCCCCATCTACGTTATTAATATGCAAAATTAGCGCTTTACGTTTCTTTAATTAAAATTCTGTCAACGGGTTTGACTTTATAAGCATTCATTAGTTTATTGAGTTACTGTCTCATGTGTGTGTGTGTGTGTGTGTGGCCGTGTGGGAAATGCCATTTTCCCAGAGCCACATTATACCCCTGACAAAACGTTTCATGCCATTAGCACAAATTGTGGCAAGAGTTGATTGCCAGGCGACACGGCGATGCGGCTTTTCCGCAATTTATTTCATCGATTCGATTCGATTCTATTCGATTCGATTCCGAGCCACAGACAGACAGACAGACGGACGGACAGACAGATGGAACCGTACATTATGTGGGCCCGGTCCGGGCGTTGACCAACTTTTACCAAACAAAATCAAAAGCAATATAAACACTGAAACACAGTTAGTGAAATAATTTGTACGCACTCAGACATCATTAAAGCCAGCAACAGCAGCAGGTCCTGCGCACTCCTCCTCCCGGCTGGTGTGGCCCGAAATATCGGGCCCAAAAACTTTTCCAATAGGCCACCACACAGCAAAGCGACCAAGACACGCATCGAAAAAGGAAAATGCGAATGCGGTTCGGGAAAAGAAAACTTATAATTGAATATTAAGACACTTTGGCGTTTAATGTGGTAATTAGAGTTAATAACGGGCCAAAGTAGGGCCAACGGCTTGGAAGAACGTATCACTAAGTCGCTTTTACCACAAAAGGCCAGGCCCGGGCCTGGGCCAGGACCGGGCCAAGACGTAAGCGAAAGAATTTCAAAAGAAAAACTTTCCGCAGAAGCTGAAAGGCATTCAGAGGGAGCCCAGGCATGGGCCTAAGCGGAAAAGCAAGCAACAGCTTTTGTGGCACCAACACACCCTGCAAACGCACACACACACACACACACACACACTTACAACCACTAACACGCATATTCATACAGCAAATGAAAACTAGAAGAAAACCCTAAGAAAATCGAGAAAATCTCCAAGATACGGACTAAAAGATACCGTCGAAATGTTGTAGAATTCTCAGTGCAATTTTCAGATTATTATTATTATAGATAGGTATTTAATAAATATAAATATAATAATTTATTATGATTATTATGATTTATTATTATGAAAGATTTTTGTTATTTAATGCAATTTTTTTATAATAATATTTAAAAAGTTATAAATTAATTAAAAATTATAAAAACTACATAAAAAAATAAATTTTATGATTTATTATTATTATAGATTTGAGTTTATTTTTTTGTTTAATGTAATCGATTTTTTTATTATTATTATGAAAGTTATATGTAAATGAATTAAAAATTAAAAAAAAAATTCATACCAAAAAAAATTCTATGATTTTGATTATTTTGGTTAGTTTTTATAAGCTGGATTGGCCTTTTAAGCCCTTCAGCGATACGATATACCCATTGCAATCGAAGAGCTGCCAGGGTATGCATAAACTAGAACTAGAAAAAGAAAAGAAGACTGGGGAAAAGCTACGCCAGCTGGCGACGAGGGAAAATTGCCGCCCAGGAAACCCCGACTGGTAGCCGGAGGGCTTAGGGACGGGGTAGGAGGAGCAGGGCTTAGCATTCACGGAATGCGGAGAACTATGGCAGGTCGCTGCAGGCCAGACGCTGACGCCGGTTACAGTTGAAATTTCAAGACAGCAAATTTTTAATTGCCTGGGCGGAGTCCTAGTCCTTACCTCCTTTGTCGGTCCGTACTTCTCTGAAGGTCGCTGTCATTTATGGGGAGTGAGGCGGGGGCCGACAGCAGAACCATTCTCAGAGCCCCTGTCAGCGTATCTGGTGGCTGGTCGGCTCTGTCCCCCCGGACACTGGCACGGGCACGGATACGGGCAAACAATTAAAGAGCACAAACAGTAAATTAGATGTTTACTCTCACTCTCCCGGACGGAAGACAGCGCGTGAAATGGATCCGTAACTTGCAGAAAAGCCCAGGAGGAGGAGGAGGAGGAGTCGAAGGAGGAGAAGGACAACAGGAGATACCGAGAACGTGTCACTAAGCCAATATGCCTAAGCTTTTCGGCCCAAACGAATTTCCTTTTGCCATCTTTTTCAGCCACTTGCACTTCCATTTACATAAACAATTTGTCAAACTGTCAGTATTTTGTGTGCTTTTTTTCCGCCGTCGACCTGTCACCAAAGACATCCCCCATCCCCCATCCCCCGTCACCATACCCGCCACGCCACGCCACCCCCATCACCATCCCAGACGGACGGCTTGGCGCTTCTTCCGCGGGTCAATTTACGTTGTCAACTGTGATGGAGTCCGCGGTCAGGTCAGCCACCTCCTTGCCCGTCCTGGCCCGTCCTGGCCCGTCCCTGCCCGCTTCTGTTTGTACCTGTTTGTCGCCCGTATTTAACGCCTTTCTGCAGGAAATTGCAGACGAAATGAACTTGTTCCCGACGACCAGTGGCTGTCGCTGAAATTAATGAGCATGCCACTGGGCATTAACATTAACAGGGGGGAGGCAGCGGCGGGACGGAGGGAGCGTCCATCAGTGGCCCAGACAGAGGGCTAGACCTGGGAGTCGCAGTCAGAGTCGGAGGGTGGTCAGGGGGGTCGTCTTCGTCAACATGCGTTGACATTCTAATGACACTTACTTGACATGCTGTTTGTTAATGGTAATCAATAAATTATCTCCGAGCCGTGTGCGTGCTGTGATAGAGGCCATGTTTTTGTGTGCTTCGACTGTAATTGATTTAGGCTGGAAGGCGACTGACTCCAGGACAGTTGGGTTGGGCAGGGGAGGGGAGGGGAGGGGCGTGTGGATAAGCCAGTGATTTATTGAGTAGCGACTTGGTTTCGCTTTTGGCAGGACTTTATTTGGCCAAAAGGTATTTCAATTTGTTTATTAATCACAGCTGCGACTGGGGGCTGGGCGTCTGGGCCTTGACTTGGGTTTTGTGTTGACAGAATCGTTGCATGTCATCGGCTCGGCAAATATCCTGGAATAAAGTCAGGAACCTGCCGCATCATCTGCGTCTCGAGTGTGTGTTTGCCCGATGGCCCCCACCCCTACCCCCACCCCCATCCGATAGTTTGGGGGCGTACAAATGCCATAATGCCCGAAAACCCGAAAGTCATTTGGGCGTAAGACAAACAGAACACCTGCTGCTGCCGCTGCCGCTGCTGCTCCCGGCACTTGGCTTACGAGCATTTATCAGCGCGTGGCACCACCCCTCCCCCCCTTGTCATATGCCGTCATGCATCGACCGAAGCCAAAATCCTAGCACGCGTCTGCCACCCAACAGGAGGAGAGGGATCCCCCCTTACAGGCAATCAATATATTCCCAATAACGTATTATTATTGCCATTCTCGGGAAAGGCTATGGCTGGTGCTCTGGCTTGGGTTACGCCAGGAGCTTCCACAGCTGACGCAATGACAACTGACACATGGAAACAGCAGGACAGGAGGGAAATATAACTAATACGTGGTGGAATCCTTTTCTTTGCTTAGATTGGGAGATTCCTCCCATTTTCCATTGTAGGGTTGTGCATTTTTCGGTTTGTTTTCCACATGTTGCGTATTATTTTTTATGTCATGCGAGGATTTTCATTCAATCTCGTTTTCTTTTACATTACGGCTGCTGTTGCTGTTTCCTTTGCTGTCTGCTGCTGCTGCTGTTGCTCCTCCCGTTCCTCCCGCTGGTGTTTCTCTCTCTGTTGCTGCCCCGCTTTATGGCACAGTCAACAATTTTATTTGCTACACAGACGAACCGTTGTCGTGGCCAGCCTCCCGATCCGCCTTGGCTCAACCGTTTCCATGTTGCGTCATTCTAGTCGTCTGTTTGTTCTATGTACATATACATACATAATAATACCCTTGTTGAAGGTATTATGATTATAAGCAGATGCTTGCACAGCAGAAAAATGATGTCAGACTAGATATGTACATATATGTATATGTATGTATATGTACAAATGGGCCAGCAGCAGAGCTTGCAAATAAACGTAAACAAAAGCTCACTGAAAAAACGGAAAGAAAGCCAAGCACACCCGATCTCTTTTCTCTCATTGACCCGAACACCTCTTCTACCTTCGTATCATTTGCTCTCTTTCGTGGACTTTTTCGGTCAAGCACGATTGAACACGTCTGCCTCACAACAACAGCTACATGAAGAGACGCTTTTTGGTGAGTTGTGAGAGAGAGAGCCAATGAACCGATCTCTCTGCAAAGCTTATGCCTCGAGCAAAAGCAAAGAGCTCGCCGCTTTTTTTGGGTTTGTTTTTTTTCGGATCGTGCTCTTGTGTTTTCCTTTCGTGTCAGTCGAAGCTCTAGAAGTCCCTAGAGGAAGGGTATCCATCGCTTCGTTTGATTGCCTAAAGCAGACTTCCTTTCATGTCCTGTCCATTTTTGCTGTGTGTTTTTGGGTTTGTTTACTCGGATGCTGTTTACAACATTTACTTTGGCCATTTATTTATTTGTAGGTGTCGAAAGGTTAACGTTCCCCCCCCTCCCACATGGCATGGCCCATTGTACGAACATTGTTCTATTATTATTATTATTGCCTGGCTTTTGTTTGGTGGCCCTAACCTAACTGCTGATTGCCATTCAAATGCGGTTGCGGATTTTACATATTTCCAGCTCTAACTTCGGAAAAATGCCAATTTTTCCAACTCTAGGAATAATGGCTGGAAAAGCCTGGCCTGCGGTCGGTTTTTTGTGTGTTGGCAATTTTTCGTGCTGTCATTTTACTGATTTGATTTATGGATTTTGTGTGCAACAAAAATGTTGCAACGAATGTCGCCGTGCGGCTGCCCCGAGCGGGGATTCGGCGAGATGATTCCTGGACAGGACAATGCGGCCAGGCACTTGAATATTTGCATTTAAACTGCCCGGGAAAGCCCCCATTCCCATTCAGTTTCAATTTCCAATGCTTATTTTGTTTAATTTAATTGTGTGCATCGCATCGAACATATTTATGCAGAGCTTCTGCCCTCTGCTGCTGGGAAATTTCTATTTAAATGGAAAATGTAGCAGGTTCTCCTGCCTGTCCTGCCTGTCACTGGATTAGATGCCAGGGGGAGGGAGGGCATAGGCATAGGCCACAGAGTCCATGCCTCGCCATGCATGCTCCCCACTTGGGCGACGACACAACAAAAGCCAGTCCGGAGCACCGAGAGAGGGAGAGGGAGAGGGAGAGGGAGGGAGAAAGAGAGCGGGATGCCAGAGGTTATAGCGAGGTTGTAAGTGCTTCGGCAAGGAGGAGGCCCAGGGAGGGGTGCAAAAAAATGTTGACGGCACAAAATAGCAGCACAAGCAGAAATTGCATCCCAGGACACTAAAAGGGATAATCCATTTCGGCATAATAAATAAAGCAGTAATTGCCAAGTGAATACGGGGCCGGGCCCCGCTCCACGAACTCCGGAGCCGGAGATGGATGTACGAGAGGGTGTCCATGTCCTGTGGCAGAGGCCTAGACGGCAGGCTCCCCAGACTGCCTGCCACTCGCTGCATAATAGACGAATTATGTTTGCTTCAGCAAAAATGCATAAGTATCAGGAGAGGCAGAGGTCCTTCTGGTGCAGCAACAGAGATAGGGGCTGGGACTGGGACTGGGGCTGGGACTGGGGCTGGGACTGGGGCTGGGACTGGGGGCTGCATATTAAAGCAGACGTCAAACGCCTTAATGTATGCAGAGATTACTTTCATATTTCATGTGCGAGCACGCGAGAGAGTAGGTATTCATGGGCCCAGGCATTGTCCAGTGGCCCCCGAAAAGGTTGAGCAGAATTACATTTTCACCGCCTCCGCACGGAGATAACTCACGGTTAAAGCTATCGAGCCTTTCGCACACGGATACGCCCAAAAGTTAAAGCCTCGGGCAACGGGCGACAGGATTTTGCATTCCACTCGAGTGCTAGATGGGTGCTTGACTCCTCTGCTGGAAAATGTCTGTCAACTTTGTAGACCCGCGCACACACACACACACGTGAGTCGAGCAGGAGTCAAGGAGTGTGTGTGTGTGTGTGTGTGTGTGTGTGGTGCTGCAGAAAACCTTTTGAACCTTTGACAAACTGCTGCAGCGCAACTTTTGCCATTCGTTTGGAAAATTTTAATAATCTTTTATCGGGCGGTGCTGTATGTGTACAGTAGGATCCCCAACATCTCTTTGCCACGTCTTGGTGCTTCTTCGTTTTTCATTAAAACTTGTTCAACTGCATATTAGGTGGAGCCCTGGCTCTGGCTCTAGCTCTGCCGCTGCCACTGCCACTGCCCCTGCCTGCGTGTGTCAGCCATCTTGCCACATTGTTGCCGTGTCAATCTACGGGCCCAGACCTGCGGCCGTGGCAAGTGCTCCAGCTTGAACTTTGCACGCAGCCAGCCAGCCAGCCAGCCTTTGTGTGTGCCACTGTATGACTGAAGGACCTGCCGCACACATACACGTACATTTTTCTCCTATTTTTTTCTTTGCGGCCTTTGTGCTGAAAGTTGGCTTGTTAATCATTTCGATGACAATATGCGGTGCCCCACCGACAGGACTTTGCCGCTGCAAATAATTCACTGCCAGTGGCCGACAGAGAAGGGGTTCCAGGCGGGAGCTACCCGTTGTGCGCGGATGATCCTCTGCCGCGAACCGTGTCTTCCCCGTTCTGTTAATTTTAATGATGCACACTTGATAGTTGCCAAGTGGCAACAAGAAAAACTACAAATGAGAGGAAAGCTAATTCCGACTTGAAGGATAACCAATACAAAAGGAACCATCTGAAACTATAGCCTTTGCTCTCTTAGAGCACAGGGTATATCCGAAGCTGAGTCGCTCTCTTCTGGCTGTTCAAATACAATTTCAAGAGAGCCTCGCACATGATGGTCCGCTCTCGCCAAGCGCTCTCTTTGTCGGGTCTTATTTCCGCAAGCTTCGTTGCGATTGCATGTGTGTGGGTGATGACTTGGATGTGTGTTCAATTTAAGAGTATGAATAAGACCCGAAAGAGAGTTTTGCCTGAGCTTGAAATCGTAAGGGAATGTGCAATGCCATTGCAGATTTTTGTATAAAGAAACGGAAGCCAAAGCTCAAATCGAATCTGCTGGCAGCAAGGCGGCTCTTATTGTCTTGTGGCATGCCCCCTGTGCTGCGCTGCGCTGAGCCACTTGTTTGGGCGTTTGCTCGTTTAGTTTACAATGCAATTAACCCATTTTAAAGTTCCGCCAGCAGACCGCAGCGACGGGCGAGCGACTTGAGAGCCTGACAGAAGACGAAGCTTTTTCTTTTCCCACGGATTTAGTTTCACCCGAGCATACCGCTCTCTCTCTCTCTCTATCCCTGTTTCCCTCTGCCAAATGAAAATCAGTTTCACAGCGAAACCAGCAAAAACTAATTACGACTTTGCTCCGAGGAAAACTTGTAGTGCGAGTAGCTGTGGAAATTGTACCGCAAAGTGCAATTTGGTGGCTGAACAGGCGAGGGGTGGTGGTGGGGGGAAGGGGAAAAGTCGAGGCGTGTGAACTGGCAAAAGTCGAGACTCAAGTTGCGATGCGATGCGACAGCGGCAGCGAAATGGAGCGCGTAAAAATTAAAAACGTCCAAGCGCCGCAACGTGAAATGTTGTTTTTTTTTTTGTTCCTTAAATAATTAAATCCGCTTTATTAGAATATTAAACTTTTATGGCGACCGCAGGAGCGGCAGGACAAAGGGTCCGTTACCGATAAAATGCTGAAACGTTTAGCCAGACCGTCTGTGACCCGGACCCGGACTCGGACTCGGAGATCAACTTGCAAGACAAACAACCAACAAGAACCGAGAACCGAGACACGAGACACGAGAAATTTGTAGCGCTCTGTGTTCGGTCGGTGTCATAAATAAAAGGAATGCCCCCATGGCCCAGGCACCCGCCCTCCCGCACCGCACTGCGTGTGGCACACTCGTATAAAAATCTGTAGGCCCAAGGACCATAAAACTGACGATAACCTTGGCCGTCGTCGACACGGGGCCTCCGTCTCCAGGCTCCAAGCTGCAAGCTCCGGCTCTAGATTCCGGTAGCCAGCGGTGGCGATGACAACGACGTCCCTGCGCCTGTCCCTATCCCGAAGCGTCTTTTGTTGCCGTTTTATGTGCCCGCTGCCTGTTTATTTACGGCTATTTACCGCCTACATGATAAAAGCCTTTCCTGTTGGCTGGCGGAGAGCCGTTATGCGCCTCTCTGCCACTCTGCCACTCAGTTGGGGGCACCAACTTTTTTTGAGTAATTATACGAGTGTAGGCCAGTGCAGATTTGTGGCGGCTCCTATAGACCCAGATAGATACAAATATTTTATTGCCCCTCCAGGATATGAGCCGCACATAAGCGCACCGCACCACGTAGCGTATACTTGATGCCCGAGCCCGAGGTAATAATGAAAACGATAGATAATTATAGCCACCAAAGGATGGGGCTCTCTCTCTCTCTACCTCTCTCACTCTCTCTCTCTTTCTCTCTCTCTGTGTGTGTGTGTATCCTTCGATCTCCTGGCATTTGGTGCGACTTTTAATGGACTTTTCAAGCGTCCCAGTCGGGCCCGGTCGGTCCTGGGCGGCCAGTGAAAGTGAGTCCGATGCATGGGTTAATCTAAATTTATAACTTAATTTTTTTTCATGAGTAGTCGCGCGAGTCCTTGTCCACTTCTCGCTGCTTGTTTTTATGGCTTTGGAGCACTTTTTTTTCTTTTTTCTGCTGGCCATTTCGAGAGTGGCCAGAGCTTATGCCCAAGCCGTAGACGATGTAGTTTGCGGAGGGGAGGGGAGGGGCACCCGGACCCTGCACGGAAGTGATAATGAAATAATTTGAATTTTTCTCTTGGCTGATTTTTTGCTTTCGTCCTGGCAGGCAGCCCTTTTCCTCGAGCGGCCCACTCGCATGGCCCAGGATAAAGCGGCTGGCAAACTCGTAAAATTATGCAAAACTTTGTCATTAAATATGGCAGAAGTGAGCGACCGGGGGTGGGGTGGGAGGGGGTAAGGGGAAAAGACTGAGGTCCCTGGCCCTAGGAACAATTTGTTATTTGGCTTTGGACTTTGCTCTTGAAGTGTTGTTTACTCGGTTCGCCCCCCCTTCTCCACCCTGTGCTCTACGCTCTACGCCGCCCATGGCCCAAAGGAGTCTACTTTCCTATGCAGCGGCATGTGTGTCCTTGTGTGAGTGTGTGGGGCACAGGATCAGGACTGAGGCAGGACTCAGGGAAAAGGTTAAAAAACGGAACTTTTATAATTTAACTTGTGTGCTAATTGCACTTTGTGGGGTAATTTTGCGTGTCAGTGAAGTTCCTTCTGCAGACGCATTTCGGTGCTGCGCCTGTGTTTGTGTGTGTGTGTGTGTGTGTGTACATATATGGATCTGTGTATGGGTTTATGGGGCGCATGTGAGGGCCGTGAACGAACTCTTTAATGCCCGCTTTGAGCACCAAAAAACCTGCCGAGAGCCGCACTTGAAAGTTGGGCGCTTGGCAGGGAAAGCAAAAAAAAAAGGACTACAGGATACCACCTATTCTGACTGTTAGAAAAACAACTGATTGCATTCACAGAGAAAAACGCCCTGAAATTGTTATATTTACGCTCGGCTTTCAGAAATTCAGGGACTGTAACGGCTATCATTTTTTATAAGCAAATTACAAACCAAGAATTATTTCTTAATTTAAAAGAAACAATATTTTTAATCATTAAAATTAATTTATATGATAAAATTAATTATTATATACAAATTAAGTCATAACTTGTATTTTCAATTTGTATAATGAAAATTTAAAAATTAAATATTTTCATGCTTAAGTTTAAAATATTTAAATATATATTTCCTACAAATTTATTTAATATTTTATATTTAATTTAAAGTGTCTTATATTTATATTATATTTTATTTATGTTTAAATTCAACTGAATTCTGTTCAATTTTTTCTATTTATATTATGAAACCGTTTATTTAATTTAAACATGAGTATTTATATTTTCCCTCAGTTTGCATTGGTAGATCTTCATAAATATGAAAGTCGAAGAGGGGTTTATGGCTGTATTCCACATCATT
Organism: Drosophila helvetica; assembly: GCA_963969585.1. Classification (NCBI taxonomy): domain Eukaryota; kingdom Metazoa; phylum Arthropoda; class Insecta; order Diptera; family Drosophilidae; genus Drosophila; species Drosophila helvetica. The sequence goes on from OZ018403.1 coordinate 44,454,945, forward strand.
GTTGCAAATACACAAACGCCGTTCACTTCTGGGGGAAAACTTTCTCGTGTCTTGAGTCTGCGACTGAAACTAATATTTATTTATTTATTGCAGATGCAGATATAGACAGACTGTGAACTAGAGCCGCGAAAATACTGTGGAAATTGGAATGATAATGAGCAGTTTGTTGGCGAAACAAAACAAAGAGCTCTCTGGCGCAATAAAACTTAATTAGAAAATATATTTCTGCGCCGCGCAATTTGTCAAGGATAAAGTGAGGGAAGGTCCTTCCCACACACGAGTGACAGGGAGATAGAGCTTGCGGTCTTGCACTCAACTTCTAATTAAAAAAAGAAAAGAATAAAAAACCCCGAAAATAAACTGCAAATTAAACAAAGCAATTAAGCAGCAGCAGCGGCGGCAGCAGCGGCAGCAGCGACTATGCAAAATATGTTGGCGCTCAACTGAAATGAAAACTTAAAGCGGAAAAACCAAGGCACAAGCAGCAGCACAAAGGGCAGAGGGGAAACTCCAGAAAATTTAATCACAAAAGAAAAAGAAGGCGGGGGAAACGAGAAAAAAAAAACCATCCTTTTCGACCTACGGGCGACTCGGTCGCAAAACAATGAAAATAATTTCGCATAGCATACGTTCTGGCGCCGGTACTGACGACGACGACTCTGCCCCGTGGAGGAGCCACCACAAGCGCCGCCGTTGCACACCGCGCCACCACACGGCGCTCAAAATGAATTGCCCCATTCTGATTGTAATTAGCCTCGGATGGCTGCTGCACACCCACGGCGGGGGCGGCGGCGGCGGCGGTGGGGCCGCAGTCGAGGCCGCCATTTCAAATCGAGGTAAGTGATTCGTGGCAGCACCACTACTGCCACCAGTGCCACCATGTTGCACGTATAGTCACATCTAATTTAGCCTCCTCCGACTCCGAACAATGAACGACGACGATGAGTGAGCCAGAGGGGCTTCTCCGTTCTCAGTTCTCCATTTCCCATCCTCCATTTCTCCCCTCTAGGTGCACGCATTTTTCTTTTTTTATTTTCATATCGTTTTTCATTTCGCACAGCACTCAACGCAAGTTGCATTTATGTTTTTACATAATACAGAAGGAGAGCGAGGGCAAAAAAGGAGCTCAAAATACATACAGACGTATACAATATAAAATATATAATAAAATATATGAGTAGAGAGTGCTCCGCGGTGCTGGGCCCCGCTGTAATCCCCTTTTGCTATTTTAATGCCAATGTAACGCTGCATAAATCCAGGCGCCGTGGTCCTCGAGCACGTTGTGGTGTTTAATGTTAAAGCCGCCAGGGCCACACCGGAAAAAAAATAGCTCTCTGAGAGATAGGACCCAGAGAGAGAGAAAACGGGAGTGGGAGTGGGAGGTGGGAGGTGGGTCATTTGTGGGGAGCGCTGGTCAGAGAGCTGAGCCACAACGCTAAGCCGGTGGCATGGTTTGCTGCCCACTAATCCGCTGCACATGCTCCGCGAGCCGCCACCGAGAGTCACCCCACCAAAACACACACACAATTAATAACTCGTTATGGCCCCGAAGGCATTAGGCATGAGCCAGGACTCTGCAGCGACGGCCTGCCAAAAAGCGAAGAACTTTCAATTGAAAAGTTTTTTGGGGCCAACAGGAAAGGCAGGCAGGAAGACAGGAAGACGGAGGATATTCCTCTGTAGCCAAAGGACCAGCACAAATAGTTGGCTTATCTCGGGCGCAAGTTTATCTGGGACTTGGAGGCGGGCTTCCATTGTCTGCCGGCGACCACTTTGCTGGCCATCTATTAGGCAATGGAAACAGCCCAAGAAATAAATGGAAAACTCAGGTGGAATAAAACTTAAAGCAGCAAAACTCCTGCTCCTGCTATAGAAACCAGCTCCAACCAGGGCAATATTTTCCCTTTTCTTTTCCTTGTCGTTTTTTTTGGTAACTTTTGGCCAACCAATCGATAAATTTAAGAGCACAACATTTGTCTCCATTATCGCAAAAATCCAAAGGCAAACACTGTGCAAAAAATGCGGCAAAAAAAAACAAAATACAAATAAAAATAAACGAAAAACGAAAAACTGCGGAGCGCATAAAAGAGCCATCGATGCGTGGCTGTGGGTTCGGGGGGTCCTGGATTCTTTTCAGAGTGTGGAGCAGAGTCCTGCGTACACCTGTATTCACCCCATAGAGCCGTACAGCAGCAGCAGCAGCAGCAACAACAAAAGCAGCGAAAGGGCGTGCTCAATAAAACAGAACAAACCAAAGACAGACCCGCCTTTATCCCCTGCTCAGGATCTCTCTGTGTGCCGCCCAGCATCCTGTCGCGCAACCCATGTACTTTCCAGAGTGGAAAAAGGTGCAAAAGCAAAAGCAGAGGCAGAGGCAGAAGCAGTATATGTATATCAAAGGTGAGAATGTGCTTTTGTCACTGATCATAAATTTCTTCGTTCGCCAGTTGCCGTTACCATTTTCCTTTGCCCGTTAGCTGTGTCTGTGTGCACCGCCGGATGTGTGCTCCCTGTATGTATCTGTGAGTTTGTATCTGCGTGTAGTCAATGCAAAGGACAAGGCAATAAAACGTAACAATTGACATCGGAACGCACCGAAAGAGCAGGGGGCCAGGGCAGAGAGATTGGTTGAAGGTTGCTGCTGCTGCTGCTGCATCGTCCTGACAAATGTTTATTGAGTAACACGAGCCATAAACTGCAAGTCAGCTGCCCCACAGCCCCGACTCTGGCCCAAAAACTTTCTTTGACCCATTTGCCAGGAGCTGCTGGAGCTGCAGGAGCTGCAGCGTCAGCATCAGTTGTCTGTTTGCTGCACGTGATGTACTTGAAGGATGCGCAGTGGCTTCACATCCAGCATCCCCATTTTATAAACTGACAACAATTTTTCATAAGTTTTCCAGCAGCAGCAGCCAACACATACAACAGCTGTTTACCGCCTCGAGGGCTTTCCACCACCCCCTCTGCTACATATATCTTATCCGTAGAGACTTACCCATCCCGAGACTGGGGCTGCATTTTTGCATATTTTGCTGTTTTGTTTGCCATTTTAGTGATTTCACTTAAATTTTCATAACAAAATATGCACAGTGCGTGCTTGCAGTAGCTGCAGCAGCAGCAGCAGCAGGGGGTGTGGCAGTGGCAGCAACATGTTCGAACTGTCATATATTTTTCCGAACAGATTCTCTTTTTTTGGTTGTTGTTTTCTCTGGCTCTCTACAGATTTTCTCTCAACGGCTAAAACCGCATTTTGTATGTTTTTTCTGATGCTTTTGGGAAATTGTTCATAGGTTTAGCAGCCCCTCCTGCCTCCTGCCTCTCGCTCCCTCCCTCTGGCCCTCTGTTTCTGCCTCTTTCGCGCTCATAGAGGAGGAGACCCGCAGTTACAGTGCCACATGTTGGCATACCAACGGCTGGGGGGAGCGCCATGGATCGCAGTGGCTTGCCATGACATGGGGTACGGTACGTGTTAGTATGCAGTGGCCACCCCTCAGCCCTGCCTCCATTTACTGATCCCAGCTCCAGCTACCGCCCACTTTTCGCCGCTGTGGATGTAGTATTATATTTGCGAATCCCTTTGGGTATGTTGCCAGCAATAAATTTCCATCAGTCGTAGTCGTCGTCGTCTGTGTCTGTGTCTGTGCGAACCGGACCAGGGCGATTTTTCCTCGCCCCAAGCCTGCGACTGCGCCTCCATTTCCATTAACTCGCAGTCGCCCCCGTCTGGCTGGTGGATCTGGGGACTGGAGATGGTACTGGCGTGGTACTGCCGTGGAAACGGCAAATCTCTGGCTCAGCTGTTGGTCCCTGCGTTGCGGTTTGTTACGGAATACCCTACCGATTGCTCGTCATATTTCTGTGCATACAATTCATTTTTCTATATTGCCTGAAAGGCCTCTCTGCGGCCCTCCTGGTGTACGGCTCAATTACGTGACCAGGACGACCCCGGACAGCTCTTCTCCTGGCGGTTGACAATCTGCCAGGATCTAGGCCCTCTGCCCTTTCGCGTATCGATGAAATATGTTCCGAGGGAGTGCAAAAAAAAAAAAATATGAATGAATGATTCCCCTAGAGAGAGCCTTCTAGGGGGAGGGCCATAACTTAAAACAAATACAACCAGACTGGAAATGGAAATTGAAAATATCCTATTACCAGGGGATTGGCGCCGACAGCAGCACCGAAATGTAATTGAAGGCTTCACTTGGCGGGGATTTCGTATCGTACGTTGGGGCGTGTCCCTCTCCGGGATCGGGAGCCGTGAGCCGGGAGCCGGGTTTTGCATCGTATTAGCATAGACACTTTGCACATTATATATCCCCAGGCGGATGTTGGGATGTGTGATAATTATACGAGGGAGCGGGAGCGGCAGCCGAAGTCCCGAACCAGACGATGCGAGAAATCCCCAAGAAATTTATTAATTAGCGCCTGCCACATTCGAGCAAAACTTGCAGGAAGTGGCGCGGAGGCGACTCGTGTTTTGTGGCAAACATTTTACCAATTAAAGCCAATTTTCCAATGTTTCCTCCGCCATTCAAATGGGGTCTCCGGCGGGTGGCTAGGGGCTGGCGGGTGGCTAGGGGCTGGCGGGTGGCTAGGGGCTGGGGGCTAGAGAGGGGGCTTCTGAGTTGGGTCGCTGGATCGGAATGGGTCCGTAGCATCCACTAATCGCATTATTAACGCGCCGTTAACATTTTGCGACATTGACTTGAACTTTGGAAGTGACTTTCATGGCGAAAGCCAGGAGGGGGCAGACGGGGCGAACAGGATTTGGTTGGCATTCAAAATATGCTTAGAAGTCTTGGCCAGGGCCAACATTTATGTAATACCCTTGAAGTTGTTCGGGCATTTGCCAAATTCCGCCTGAATGAACGTCAAAACGAATATGTACGCCAAAGAGGAATGGAGTCGCGTGGGCCCAGGACATGGCATGTGCCATGGCAATCCTGAGTGTCTTCCGCCCACCCCCACCCCCATCGCCATCGCCATCGCCTTCGCCACCCCCAGCCATAATCATAATAATTAATACCCATTTATACATTCTGCCAAACTGGAATCAAGTCATTATCGCCCCATCCACTTGCCGGAGTGATAATTACGGTCTCCCCCGCAGGAGTGCACAGATTGTCGGCCCCCGAAAAGTATGCACTACTAATGGCAGTCCTCCAGTATGCAATGCCGCTCGCTCGCTGTCTGGTGGGTGGGAGGGGGATATGGGATGCCAGGGGTGGGGGTGGGGGTGTGCATAATGAGTGCACATAAAGTTTTATTGCTCTGCCCGGATAGTGGGATAGTGGGATAGTGGAATGGCAGGCCACCACCTGTGCGAGCAGCAGGGGAACACCTGTGAAAGCCATTAAGTTCCGTTGGCCAGCCATAGATATCGTGCGTGCCAGCGCCAACAATGCCCCACACCCACCGCCTCCCGCACAAGCCATTGACAGTCCGAGCCAGGCATCAACCGAAAAAAATGTGGGGATTTTTATAGCCCATTCAGAAAGAGTATTATGATTTTGACCACAGGTTTGTCCCTCAGAGAAGTAAAGATTTTTGGACTGTGCAAAGAACACACCTCACTGTTGGCTGAGACTTGTGTCTGTGTGTCAGACAAGTCTTTGTGGTAGGAAAACTCTACAAACTATAATTACACGTGTTCTCCAAGAGCTTGCAAAGAAGACTCGGCAACCCGAGCTCTCTAATCTCTTACAGACCCCAAACACCTATTCTACCTTCGCTTTTGGGTGCTCTGCTTCGTGCTTTCGGTTGAGCACGATTGAACACGTCTGTCTTGCAACAACAACAACAAGCAGAGACGCATTTTGGTGCATAGTGCGGTGTGTGTGTGAGAGAGAGAGCGGGAGAAGAAGTACCGATCTCTTTGTAAAGCTTTCAAAGGGCGACGAAAAAAGCATACTTGCTTGAGCGCAATGTCTTTTGCTTTTGCTTTTGTTTTTGTTTTCTTTTGCAGCCAGTATTGAGCAAAAACAATATATGTATGTATGTATATGTTATTTTGTCCATTTCATGGAGTTCGTAAATAAAAACAAATTATTTTTGTCTTTCGAGCTCTGGTCTCTGCAAAATCTCAACGAACGCTATTCAGAGTATTTCAAGCTTCGGCTTCCTTCCTCCCCCTCTCAAAGACTTTTTGTTTGTTAAAAAATATAAAATTTTCAACATTTGGAAATAATATTCGAAAGGGCGAGCGGTTGGCGGCGGTTGCAGGAACAAATAGCGGACCAAATGACTGTAATTTGCATTGGTAATCCACCCACACACACATACACACACACCGCCACCCACTCACAATGAAACACAAAGAGAGAAAGGAGAGCGGATAAAGCAGAATGCAGAGCGGGGGCGTAGTTTAACACCTGGATGAGTGTTGGCCAGCTTCTGTTTGTGTTGGACCTTTCAATTTAAATACAAATACACACACACAGACACACACACGTGCACATACACTCGCACAGAGAGAAACAAACATTCGCCGAGTGTGTGTTTGCACACGGACTGTTTGCGGCACGTCACAAAAGTTTCCTGCTGAATTTCCCTTCATTTCCTGGCCGAAAGAGATTATTATTTTCATTTAATGCCGTAGTCAAACGACACAGAAAGTAGGGGAGAGACAGCGGCAGGGGCAAGGACAGGCAGGACAGGGCAGAAAGAGAGGTTCATTTTCATATTTATGCTGTCGCCCCAAAGTGTTTACTTACTCGTGTACTCCACCCTCCACCCTGCACCCTCCGCCGCGCACCGCCCTTCATTAACGCTTCATTCGCGGCAAACTTTTAATTTTCGCCGCGACCTGTTAAGGCCATGGCTTTGGTCGGGTCCGGGTCCGGGTCCGGGTTGTGCAGGGCTGGGCACCTTGCCACATCCGCATCCTTGACGAACAAGACCCTTGTCCCCAAACGACATCGACATTGCCATCGCTGCCACCGCTGCCATCGCCGGCCTCGTCTTTGGTCGTTCCATGTCGTATATTTGCATACTTCCGGTGCGCGGCAAAATGATGATCATTATTATTTCTGTTGTTTGCTGCTGTCGTTACCGTGGCCATTACCGTTATTGCAACAGCACTTACTCCTCCATGGGACAGCCCCTCCCAGAGCCAGAGAGCACCAGCAGAGCAGAGCAGAGCAGGGCACCAGCAGAGGCAGAGCACAGCACGCTCTCCGGAGTTCCTTTCCGAAAATGGCTGCCATCGACCGACGGACCGAGCGACAGACCGACCGACCGACCGACCGACATGCGGTTATGGCTTATTTGTGCAAATGAGCTGCCGTCCATTTCATTGTCCGTGGGCAGGCGGAATGCAAATGATTGTTTTGTCGGTGGCTGGCTCAATGTCTGCGGCACACACAACAAGGTCAAGTCACCATATTCAGCCATCCAGGCCATACGGGCCATACAGGCTTCAAGGACACCAGTGTGTGCGTGTCCTAGCGAACGCATCAATTGCGGCTTAAGGACTCAAGGAACGGCCTTCGCTCCGACTTAGTCCTTGCATGCAACCGAACCACCACTCAGCTCTGTGCTCTCCAGCAGGTTTCCCTCCATCATGGTTTAACGAATTTCACTGGACAGACGACAGCCTCTAACCAAATTGGTGGCCACTTTCGGCCTTGCAGGGGGGTGCAGGGAGGGGGGCAGGCAGCCTTCCGCTCAATTGATTGATTCTTGAGGCGTGCAAGTGCTGCTATAAATTGCAGCATTTACTTAAACTCGCACTTGTAGTGTAAATAAAGCTGGGAGAGCGGGCTCTTTAAACTGGGCAAAACTTTCGACCACAAAATGGCTGCCAACTTTTGCACGTTGCCCAAACAAATTGCAGCTGCTTCAGTTTGATTGGCCAACTGCAGGTCCTGCAGGCTCTGGCTACCGCTCTGGCTACAGCTCTGGCTGGATCGCCACCCACCTCGTAAAACACTTTTGCCTATTTCGTTGAGTTGGTTTACTTTTCCCTACCCTGTAGCCAGGTGAAGGGTAGAAATATCCGGGAATGCTAAATGCTAAACGATAGCTTCCTGGGAAGTATTTTCATGTAATTTCCATTCCTGGGTATCCTTTGGTCGCATGGAGTCCTTCAGCGGCTGCTCCTGCTCCTGCTGCTCCTGCTGTTGTTGCTTTTAAGAGCCATTTGTCCAATGCCCGCGGCTATTTACAGCCATTGTAAAGACTTGGCGAATTTATCAAGCATGGCGCTCAGTGGGTCACAGCAGATGCTGCTGCTGCTGCCGCTCTCTCTCCCTCTCTATTTCCCTATTTTCCTGCATTTTCCCCTCTCTTTCCCACTCTTTCTTCTTGGCTTAATTTCAAAACAGTTGCGCTTATATTGGCAGTTATGCTGCAAATTTATTGGCATACTCTGCAAACTGGGTTAGATGCATACATATATATGTGGGTAGGAGCGCTCAGCTGCTCAGCCGCAAGCTGCGGGGCAAACGATTAGCGTTGAGTAACCCAAATGGATGTGCCCCAGCCACAGCGAACATCATTTTTTAGCACTCTGCTATCGGGGAAGTTTTTTCGTTCGGCGGCTTCGTAATGGCCCCCATAACTTTTCATACATTGTCAAATAATGGGGAAATCTTGTCGGCAGACGCCACCCATCTGGCAGCGTTAAACTTGTGCTCTGCATCGGAAAGTGTTCGAGGCAATCAATCTGTGAATCGAAAAGGAAAAAGAACACAGAAACCGCACAATACGAGTATGTGCTCCCCTTCCCTGGCCCCCGCTTTCGGGTCGCTGGCAGTGGCATTGGCAATGCATTCATTTGGGCTCTGACTCGGGTTCAATGCGGAATGCGTGCTGCTTCTCATTTGCCGGTCATTACCATAGCTCCGACGCGACGCGACGCTCGGAGCCCAGGCCCAGGGCTATTTCAGAAGACTGAAGACCTTCGTGGGGTGAGAACTGCTGCGGTGTCCGGTTCCGGCGTTCAGAGAGTATTACTGTTTGGAAGGAAGTTACGTAATCTTCAGGATGATGCGGGACAACGTCGTGGCCCACTTGTATTGCCTTTTGCGGGATCTGTATGCCGAGCACGGCGATCCCCGTGTGGCCCACCTGCCGCTGCTCGGCAATCTGTGGATTGTCCTGGGCTTCATAGGCCTCTACCTGGCCTTTGTGCTCCACTACGGGCCCAAGTGGATGGAGCACCGCCAGCCGTTCGAGCTGAAGACGGCCATGCAGGTGTACAATGTCGTCCAGGTGGTGGCCAACACCGTCGTCTTTCTGTACGGCCTGACGCACACATATCTGCGGCCGGGCTTCAGTTGGACCTGCCAGCCCGTCGACCACGCGGACACCTCGCCCCGGATGATGCACGTGCTGTACGCCTCCTATGGCTACTATATGCTCAAGTACTTGGATCTCCTGGACACGGTCGGTTTTCTGGCTTCTAAGCGTAAGAGTATTTTTGGACTTATTCTATCCGACTTGTCCTGCAGGTGTTCATTGTCCTGCGCAAGAAGAACTCGCAGGTGAGCTTCCTGCATGTGTACCACCACGCGGGCATGGTGTTCGGCGTCTCCGTGTACATGACCTTCCTGGGCGGCTCCCACTGCACGATGCTGGGCATCATCAATCTGCTGGTGCACAGCGTCATGTACGCCTACTACTACGCCGCCTCGGTGGGCGCCCTGCGGCACATCCTCTGGTGGAAGCAGCGCATCACCCAGCTGCAGCTGCTCCAGTTCGGCTACCTCACCTGCCACTTTCTGCTGGTGATCGTGCGCAATCCGTGCCACTTTTCCCCATTCATCGCCTTCATCGGCTTCATCCAGAACATCTTCATGTTCTCCATGTTCCTGGACTTTTACTACAAGACCTACATACGGAAGCAGCGGAAGCAGCGGAAGCAGCTGCAGGAAAAGCCAGAGTCCGGGCTGAAGCTCAGCTGAGCTGGCTGCCCCGTGCCCTTGCCCCGTGCTGCTGCCCCACCCCACTCTTCCAAGTAGATGTTTAAAAGCCACACTCGCCATTTGCATACTTAATAGTCGGTCGCTTATGCAAATTATCCCCGCGTTATAAATAAACATTCGAATTGCTACCTCTTTGCCTCGCAAATTGTTTTGCTTTGGCAATCAATTTCCATTTGCCCGAGTCTGGGGGAAAAGTTATGAAGTAAGTTCTCGATTTGCTTTCTTTCCTTCCTTGCAACGGGTTAAATGAAATATCGATGAAGTCGACACGAGTGTGGCAGCTGGGTGGGGAGGGGAGTCCCCCCAGCTATAGACATGTGTCGCACAGCGCCCGGGGCCACCTTTTAACTTTCTGGCCAATGTTATTTTTCAGTGGAAAAATAAACCGCACAGAAAGCAAACATAGCCACCGCCACTACTCCACCACCACCCGCCACCCACTCGTCCATGTTAAACACATTTGCCTAGAAGGCGGCTGCCTGCCCAGGACTCACAATTTTTTCTCCTTTCACTCAACTCCATGCCGAAACTTTACATCTGGTTTTCTCTCGCTTTTACATGATTCTCCCCCGAAAAAAAAAACGAAACCAAACCAAAAGAAAAGCGAGGGAAAAACGCTTTAAAAATGCTTGTAAGCGGCAGAAAGTTGAGGCCGCAGGGCGACGTTTGTGCCTCGTTTAGGAGCAGAGAGCCCGCACAATATTTTTTCAGTTATGTAAATTTGTTGGGGCAGAAGCAAGGCCAAGGCATCAAAGTCCCCCTGCTCAGTGGAGCGGAGGACCCTTCGATGGCAAATTAAAAGCCAACAAACCGAAGGTCACACAGACAGAGGCTTTATTTTTGTGGCAGGCGCAAATGGAGCTTATTAAGTGGCACACCAGATCACTGGGAGTGGCAACGGCTCGCAGGAAACGGAATTCGGACACGACAGGACCCACATGATGCCCGGAGAGATCGCTGCGACGGTTAGTATCTGCATGTCGAGGCCGAGAACAACTCTGGCTCTGGCTCTCAGCTTGTTCGTGCGTTTGCCAAAGACATTAAAACTTTTCTAATAACAAAACTTCTGCCGCTGAAGCCGAGCGTAAACAGACTCTGAGCGGAAGCAGGCCGGATGTACTGGTGCTGGAGCTGCCGCTGGTATTGGTATTGGTTTTGGGGCAGTGTCAGATGTGGCACAGCAGCCACAGTCATCATTAACATGAGGCAGTTGGCCAAAAAGGGATGAATGAACCCCGCCGCTCTGCGCGCTATCAATCAGGCAAAAGTATGGCGGTGCAGTGTCTCGTATCTCTCTTGCCCCATTTATGACTCGCTCTCGCACTCGCAGCCTTTAAGTGCGGGCCGTAAAACTGTTATGTAAACTACGAGTGCGAGTGCGATTCTTTACGGCCACTCGGCAGCCATTGCAATTGCCATGGCTGGCCATTACTCAGCATAAAACCCAGCCTGGCCTGGCCTGGCCAAAGGACCAGCCAAGCACGGACCTGTATCGGGGGGGTTCTGCCTGCGACACTGTTGTGCCTCGAATGTAAGTAATAACAGCAGCCAGGACTCGTTCCCTTTTACGACACATGCTGCTTCCAATCAATCCCATGGGTGCCGCACCCCCCACTCCGCTATCCTGAGGGCAATTATCTATGAATGTGTGCACTGTGCCCTGATCCTGTTTACCTGCTAAAATTATCAAGAGCAAATCAATTTTCTATTGATGTTCGGGCGGGGCCCTAAGCGCTCGAAGCTCTTTATAATCTCATGAAAATGAACCCCGAAAATGAGGGCAACCGAAATCTGGCAAGTCCGGAATCTCTTTCATGTGTGCCCCCCTCCCGGGCAGACAGGTAATCAACTTGGGGCCACGCAAAAGGTTTCATTTTGATGCTCCTTTCACCTGTTGCGGCCCACGCGTCGTATGCGTAATGAAGAAATTGAAATTCCATTAAGTTTATGGCGCAACCAAGCTGCCCCCGGCCCCCGGCCCCCGGCCCCCGCCCCCGTTCAGTTCAGTTCAGTTCAGTGCTCAATGAAAAGCACTTAGAGTGACCTTTCCACCTTGCCAAAGGACCCACTGCCAGAGGACTCGGCCCAAATGGGTCACAACATTTTTCGGGTAAGCTTAACGTATTTGCCTAATGGAGATTAGCTGGCATTTGGTTTTTATTTGAATTTCTTCTTGTCTGCCGTGCTGGTTCCTGGGAAATTTATTGCCGATGCCTATCGATTTTTTATCGATGCGACTTTCGGTCGGTGGAGGGGGGGTGGAGGGGCTTTGTCGAATGTCGCACTTAAGCACTTTGTATGTTTTTATCGCTGTAATTTTTGGTCTAACAAAACAATAAATTCCACTCTGTGTGTGTGTGTGTGTGTTTGTGTCCTGTTCGCTGGCTCTTCATGTCCTGCCAAATGAGTTGAAATTTGTAATAAATCTACTGCCAAGAGGGCGGGGGGAGGGGAGCTGTACTTGGGCTTATCTGGCACCCCAGGCCATTTCGTTAATTTGAAAGTACAGGAGGGGGAGGGTGGTGGCAGGGAGGGAGGGGTAATTAAGAGCCGTACCACGCATGTGTATCGCCCACGAATAAATCAAAGTAATTAACTGGCCAGCACGGTGCACGGACATGCAACAGGTCAAGGGGGTCACACACACGCACGCACACACACACGCACAGTTCGTGGTACAAGGACACACCAAGTGCTCCAAAAGGGAAGCTCCCAAAAGCCGTGTTTCCGTGTTCAACCAATCAATCAAATCAATTAATATGCCAGGAACGGGGGGGATGGGGATGAAGGATGGATGGATGGCAGTGTCAATCCAGCAAGTGTAAAAATCAATGCTCCACGCTGTGGTCATTAATAATGCAACAGCAGCTAATGCACTGCTAATATCCAACCCATTGACATTTTTCCACACCCACTGGGGAAACGGGAAAACGGGAAAACTTTCGTATTTGACTTTGACAAAGTTTCCACCGAGAGAGAGAGCGGCAGGCAGTTGGCAGTTGGCGAGGACTTATGACTTATCAATGACCATACTGTGTGGCCACAGTCGAGAGCGAGTCCACCAGCGCGTATACTTCATTGAACTTTGAGCAAGGACCACACAGCCAGGACAAACTTTCCACAGCAGCAGCAGCAGCCGCAGCCGCAGCAAAACAGAGTCACAGTCACAGTCACGACCACGACCGCAGCAGAGTCTCCACCTTGGCCAAGTTCTTGAGCTGGGACGCCACTTGCTGCCATAAATCAATACATTTCAATTTCTCCGCCTCCATGCGGATGCATTCGAATCGAATCGAGTGCTCCTGCCGAGTAAATAACCAACAAGGACTTTGCCGAGGACTTGAGCAATATCTGGCATAAATAAGCATTTGTCTTTCGTTGAGTCCCCACTTCCCAGTCCTCGTCCCCGTCCCCCAGTTCTGGCATTATCCCTGCCGCCGATAATGAAGAATCAAAGGGAAGACACAGCGACAGGATTTAATGAGCTGGAAACCCTTTTCAGATGCACTGCCTCCGCTCTCCCTCTCTCCCCATCTCTCTCTCTCTCTATCTCTGTGTGTGTGTGTGTGTGTGCTTGAGAGAGGGTTTTTCCGAGTAAATCACGTAGCTCTTGCACTCATTAGGCAGCGTCGTCCTGCCAACAGCCATGGACTCTGGGACTGGGACGGGGGAGAGGAAAAACACTTTAGCCACTGCCAAATGGCTGCCAAGATGGCTGAGAGGACCGTCCGTCCGTCTGTCCGTCCGGCCAGGAGCAAGTAAAATAAATGCTGAAATAATATGGTTTATTGTATCGCGGCAGGCGTTGCCATGAATTTTATTCAGCTTTTATATGGCTGTTTATTTTTATTAGCCCTATCCAGCGAGGGGCCAGGTGTGAGGGTCAGGGAGACCCCCCCTCAAGACGGGTGGGAGAGTCGATTGTGACCATGTTGACCAGGTCTCGTCCTGGACAAACAAATATCCTGCTGGGGCAAAACAAATACGGAACAAAATTTGTGCAAATAAAATAAAATTCTAATACCGGCCAACCGCAAATATTTTCCTACAAAGTGCAACAAAAATACATTTTACGCAATCCTGAAGTGAGGGAGGTCCTTCCACAGGGGGGGGGAGGGGTTCTGTCTCTGTAGAGTGGTGTACCCTGTCAGTGTCAACGGTAGTTCGGGGAGTGGCAGCCCAAAAATGGTTGCCGCACGCCCGCCCTGGGACACTGCCCCAGAATGCAGTAAAGATAAACTGCAAGTGCAGAGACCACACCCACAACAACGCCCCCCATCGGAGCGCAGTTGGTGCTAATAACTTAGTTTTCCCTCCTCGGCTTTTCCCCTCTCCCTCTTCCTTCTTTTTTGTTGTATTTTTTTGGGTTTTTCTGGGTTCAAAACTTTTGAAGCCCGGAGTCGAGTCCGTCGCACTTTTCGTTTCGTTTCGCTCCGTGAGTCATGCACATTTTTCGGTTTATTTGCGAGATGCCCCCGGACCTACCACCCACCCCCCGCCGCCCGATGGACCACCCGGTGGCATTGGTCATGCCGCTCACGTAGCCACCGGAATATAAACCAAAAAACTAAAACTACAACAAAAACACAAACACAAACCCGAACCGAACCGAAAACAAAACAAAACAAAGTAAAACCAAAGGGAAAAGCAGCGACCAAGAAGTTTGCCTTCGAATGGGGGAATGGGGGAAAGGAGGGGGAAGACGGTGAAGGTGCCCGGCGGCAATGGCAATGGCAATGGCAATTGTGCTATTTAATTAAAACTACATTTTCGGTTAGCAGGCAGCCCCAAATGGTCCAAGTACAGGTCCCAGGGTCCATGGCCAGGTCTAAGAGTTCCCAGGGATGCCAAGCAGACACTTGATGCGCGCGGCAGAGTGTCAGAACCGTAAAAACCCGAAAGGAAATGACTGGGGGGAAGGGTTCCCTGGGCCTCTTCGTACCCGAAACTCTTTAATTTGCCCTTTTCACATAATTTACTTTTTCAATAATTCACACGACTCCATCTGAGGAGTGGCAAGAGGCAGGGAGGCAGAGAGGCAAGCAGCGAGTAAATTGCGACCAAAACATGGCCAAGAAATTAAAAATACAACAGGACCGGGCCCGGGCTGGGCTGGGCTGGGCCGGGCCAGAAAGGATTGCTCTGACAGCTGTACTAATTGGTTTGTTTTACTCGTGACTCTAATTAAAAAATTTACTTTACGACTTTGCCACGCCGTTGCCATTGCCATTGCCGTCGCGGCGGCCAGCGGACCTAATGACGGTACGACCGGAGCGTGCAACATAATTTTGGAGGAGCAAACAAACACGAAGAACCGGGGAAAATCGGAGTGGAGATGCCACGGAAGACAAGATGCTCGAGCGGAAGTGGTCGCTGAAAATGTATGAAAAACCCTCAATAATGGCGGCGAAAATTGGCAGCTAGCTGGCGGCCATCGCCAGAGACATCATCTGTTTTTCGCGAGCATGTGCCATGTTGGCCCTATCGCCGGCCACAAATCTGAGACCAAAGGACCGAAAGGGCCAAAGGCGGGCAGGACAGGGCAGGGCAGGGCAGGGCTCTGTGCCAAAATGCGGCACCTAATGCCACACACATTTAATTAGAACGAGCGAAGGAAGGAAAATGGGAAAAGTGAAGGAATGGCTGACCATTGCCATGGCTCGAGCATAATTTTTTGCCATCATTTAGATGGAGATTACCAAGACGCGAGGATGCAAAAAAGGATTCAAGAAAATAGTCAGAAAAGAATGAAGGGAGACGCGCTAAAAAAGGGATCGAGGGAATCGCTGTTTGTATTTTAATTAAGGACTCGCCAGAGCGCAAAAATATGTGTACTTAAGCAGGGCAAGCCGGGAAAACCAGGACCACGACCAGGACCTGGACGGAATGTCATCACGGACTTTTCCATTCCGAGATTGAAAAATCCATCTTCCTCTCGCGGTTTATCCCTGACAGGACGCTCCGAGCTCTCAGAGCACTTTGTGCGCCGCAACAGCCAGCAGAGACGTATTAAATCGAGTTAAATGCAATCAAAGCAAAGATAAACCCCAGCCGATCCAAGTCCAAGTAGGAGTACAGCCAAGTGCAACCCCAGGCCAAATCAACTTCTGTCCGTTGTCCGTTGTCCGTGCTCCACGCAATTATCGACTGGGACGGGGGACCGCACCAGACCATGGACCCCAAAGAGCTAATTTATCGACAGACCATCGGAGGATAGTTCCACATTTTTTTTTTCTTTTCTTTATTGGTTAACAAGTTCGCTCAAGTTTGTTAAAGCCTGGCAGCGTCATGGGCCCGGCCCGGATCAGACACAAGATGGAGGCGGAGGCGGAAAAACAAGGTTGAAAAAACGAAAGAAGCGAAAGGATAATTCTGTTCAATGATTGCAATTTCAGGCAGCGCGTACTCTCGAGAAATCAGGCAAACATTTCGAGTATTTCGGTTCGATTAGTTTTTCCGGCTCTCCGCCACAGGTCGGAGGTGCGGAGCGGGCGTCGGGTGGGTTGGGGCAGGTGTAGATGTCCGTGCAGGTGCATTTGCTGCTGCTGCTCTTCTCCTGTTTGCCTATATCTGTGTCCGAGTCCGAGTCAGAGTGAAAGTGGGAGTGGAGGAGTCCGTGGCCGTGTCCGTGTCCATGTCCATGTCCTTGTCTGTGTCTACGTCTATGTTTATCTTCCGTTTTCGTGCACAAATTGGAAAAGTTGCACGCGGTGCGGCTCACAAAACAAATCCAACAAAGCAAAAAGTTCATTTCCTATTTATATTAATTTTCAGCGCGGTTCTGGCGCTAGTCCTGGCCCTTGCCCTGGCCCTGGAGCTGGCCCTATAGCTGGAGCTGCTCTAAAGCTTCTTAAATTTCGCTTAAATTAGTCGCCAATTTGTCAGAGCAAACCGTTTTCCAAGAGGAGTGGTGGCCGGGAAAAGCGGCTTTTAAAATCAATAATTGTATGTTCCCAGTGTGGGTGAGGGGTGTGGGTGAGGGGTGTAGATGTAGAGCCTGCTGTCGCCTCGTGCCTGCCTCTCTACGTGTGCTGTTTGGGACATAATGTGCGCCATAATCATCTCAAAGGACACACAGGATTTGCATATTAAATACATTTCCCACCCACACCCGCGCATTCGGGGAAAATTTCTTTTTCGGCTTTTTCTGCACGTGGCTGCTGCTGGTGTGGCCGGGCGGGATGGCGGGAGGGCACCCCCAAAGGAGACAATTTCACTTTGTTTCCTTTAAACAGACAGTTTCGTTAAAATCAAGTACAAAGCGGTGGGCGTGGCCACATATGCCTCCTGGGGAATGGCGTCATCAGAATGACAAATATTCCAGCACACACACACCTACATACATATGTACATGTACATATGAATAACTGAGGAGTGTATTACTTGTCGCTTGTTATACTCTATCGGAGGAGGGTTTCTGTAATTCTGTATCAGTTGCTTGCAGCAACAAGCAAATTAATTTTGGTTTCAAATGGGGATTAAAATAAAATATATAAAACAATAATAACCCACAAAACCTTTTTTTTCCACTGCGATCTGCTCGCTGAAAGCACAGAAAAAGACAAAGCCCACCCGATCACGCCTCTCTCTCTCTCTGACTGACCCGAACACCTCTTCTACCTTCGCTTTCGTGTGCTCTGCTTTGTGCTTTCGGTCGAGCATGAGTGAACACGTCTGTCTGGCAATAACAGCAACAAGAAGAGTGAGTTGTGTGCGAAAGAGAGAGAGCGGCAAAGAACTGCTCTCTTTGCCAAAGCTTATCTCTCGAGCACAAGCAAAGAGTGGCTTTTGGCAGAGAGTTACCGCTCAAAAAGAAGAGCACAAAGAGAATCGAATATTCCACATGTTTAATTCGGAAATCCCGCAAATGTATTGTAATTTATTTTCAAGCTCTGACAGAGATGCATCTCTAGGGTATCTTGAGCCTCGGCTACCGCTGCTACCGTTTCACTTCTTGGCATTTTTTCTTGTTCAGCTCAAGCTCTTCATATTAAAATCTGAATTTAGCTGAAATTCATTTACTTATTGACATAATTTGGCATTGCATACTTCTGGGGATGTCAGCCACAGTGCTGATAAGACTGTGACATTGGGCGGAGTGGCGTGGCGTGGCGCGGCGTGGCAGTGGATGGGCCCTTGAGGATGATACACTCGTATATCCCAAGCAAAACAAGCAAAAAAATCAAAGCTGGAAGTTGTCACACCCCTGGGACCTGACAGGGATTCTGTCAAGGGGCGGTGGTATTTTTATTATCGGCCCGAGATGGCAACAGCAGCAGCAGCAGCAGCAGTCACCCGACCAAAAACCGAATTGAGATGCTAAGCACTGCGCTGCGATTCCCCCCGGTTGGGCCCCCAGGAATGCCACCGAACACCCCACAGAACGGGTGACACCGAGCCCCAGACAAGAGCGGTGGATAAATTACGAGCAGAGCAGAGCAGAGCAGAGCAACAACAATGGACCCCGTTCCCCCCCAGGTCGCGGCGAATGAATGACTCCGAGAAGATGAAGTTTCGCTACCCATTTCTGAGCCCTGTCTCCACCGCAAACCGACGAACAGTTGCGTGAAAAGATATAATGAAGAATCCACCCACCAGACCACCAGACCACCAGACCATTCCAGGAACCAGGAAATATGGGGGAGGGCGTGGGGTGCACCCAGGTGAGAGCGGAAGGCTGCCGCTGCTGGCAAGATTGAGATAACACGCGAATTTGTCGCGCTGGCAGATTTGAAACAGCGACATTGATAAGCCAGCGATTGGAGACCAGAGTTCGCCCGAAGAGTGACAAGTCGCTCAGGAAACGGAAACAGTGGAATCGCAATCCGCGCGGATGGGCAGGAGGCAGGGGGCAGGAGGCAAGAGGCAAGAGGCAGAGACGGAGTCTCAAGATGACAACAGCCAATGCCAATCAGAGCGACAATGAGAGGGCCCAACAGGGCCGCAGGGACAGCAAATTCCAGGGCGATAAGTCAGGCTAATGTCTGGCGGATGTGCTAAGGAGTCCCAGTCCCAGTCCCAGTCCCAGTCCCTGGCCATTTGGCATTGTGTCTGTGCTTTGCATACTAAGAGCCAACACGTCCTGGCCAAATGAGAAACGAAACGTCAACTGCCAGAGGGCTTATTGATTTAAGCGCTTTTAATTGCAGACAACGGGCGGACATCCCACGCATTGAATTGGAATTGGAGTTGGAGTCGGAGTCGGAGATGGAGTACGTGATGGGTTCCTTTTAATATGCAAACGCATAAATTTGAATTTTAAATTAAGTTTTTTGAGCCCAGCGAACGAAATTATAGAAGCTTATGTTTTCAATTAAGCAGTTTTGGCCCGTCAGGTGCGTTTAATGCCACTCAGACGGTCAAACAACGGCAGAACAGCCCAACAGCCAAACAACCAAACAGCCAAGACTCAGCCTCCACGTCTGGCCACGCGGCAGCGAAGCCGTGGAGAAAGGAGGACACATAATGGCCAGAGGACGGGCCATCGTTAAGCTTTTTAATGTACAAATTTTGTCGCCAGACGACGACGTTGTCAGCTGTTGTCAGCGCAGACAATTCGAGAAGCCTTGAGAAGACAGAGAGAGAGATAGAGAGAGAGAGAGAAAGAGAACCGCGAGATATATTAAAGGCGAGAGCCGACAAGTGCCGAAAATTGAAATGAGAAATCGGCTCCCGGTCCCAGTCGTCGGAGCAGCAGCAGGTGCCGCCATTGATGCCTGGCAGTCCTGGCAAAGGAATATGTATTGCCCATAAATGCTGGCAGCTCGTTGAGGGTGGACGGGGGCCCGGGGTGAAGCTGTCACCCAGCATCATCAAGTGCAAACAATGAGCGCTTCAAGTGGCTGGAGAGGACAGGACAGGACATGACAGGGGCGGTCGGGGCGGAGAGGCTTGTTTAATGAAAGGACAGAGTATCAAGCGAAAGCAAAACATATGAGCAAAGGACTGTTTAATGAATAGCCCCGGGTTAATATTTGCCTTGCTTGCTTTCTTTCTAGCTCGCTTTTTGCTCTTTCGCTCTCTCGCTCTCTCCCCCTGTTTGTTTCTGGGCAGAAGGGACAATATTGAAGTTTCTCGTTAGGAGCCGCAGCAGCAGCAGCAGCAAAAAAAAGGAACCCAAACCAGTAGAAATGTGTCCTGGCTCTGGCTCTGACTCTGGCTCTCTGGCCTACCAGCCAGGCCTACCGAAGGTTGACAAACAAAGCGGCTTTTGTTTTCAACAGCCAAGAGGGTGGATGGGCATGGGCCAACGGACCAAAGATGCCGCAGGTGTAAACTTCAAAAGGAGCACTCGAAAAGGGACGACCAGAGACTGAGGGCCTGAGATGGGACGGACTGAGTGGGGTTGTAGGACTGTAATGAGGAAAAGCGTTTCAGGGTGGCACGACATCCCTAATACGATTTATGCCCATAACGATGGACACATAATACATAAATCACTTATCGGGAGTCCCCCGCGGGGGCTAGGCGGCCAGGGAGCTAGGGGGCGGTCATTAAGCTTAGCCGATGGCTTATCAAAGACATAGTTCCATTCTGGAGAGCAGGGGAAAGATGTCACTGAGTCGAAGTGAAAAGAAAAACAAATATCTGCCGAGGAATAGCAAGTTAATAGGAAAATGCTGTCAAAACACATGCCCTTCCCAGACAGACAGACAGACAGAGAGACAGACAGACAGACACTCATTGGCAGCATCATTCATCTCTGCATACGGACGGACTGTAAATACAGACGGAGACGGAGAACGAGATGAAGCAAGCGGATAGATGGAGAGACGGATGGACGGATGGACGGATAGACGGGATCCAGGACACGCAGGACAGAGAGGAGACACTTGTTTTTGCCTTGGCAGCATCTCGATGGCAGCTTGTTGATTTGCATCTGTTTTTCTGTTGCGCTCTCCGGCTCCTCTCCCCCCCAGCAGAATGCTGCTGCTGTTGCATGTTCATTTCCATAGGGAGAGGGAGAGAGAGAGGGGAGGGTGGGCTTCCATCCATCCATCAAATGGAAATTGAATGGATTTTGATTTCATATTTTTTGCTCTTGGCATATTTTAAGATTTGATTTACTTGCCACATGCTAGGGCGGACAGCAAGAAAAATCAAAAACAAAATGAAAATCCCATGTCTGACATGTCTTGAAGGGAATATGGTTGTGGTTTTTCCGACAAATCTTAAAGTTGTTAAATGGAAAAGCTTCGCGCTCACAAATGATGTATTGGATGCAATTCTTAGGGTTATTTCTTTGGTCTCAATGGAGCTGCGGAACATCCTATCATTTCAGAGAGCTACTCAGCGCCCCGAGGGACGGGCGGCACACGCAATTGCACGGCGGTGTCCTTCCCCGAGTCCTTCGCCGAGCGAGTCTTAGGCTTATCCATAATCGGCCAACTGTTTTGCATAATCGTCAACTGTGACATGGCCTTTTAATGTACAACACACGCAGCGGCATTCCATCCCAGGGCGGGGCCACACCCTCCGGCAGGGCAACGGGCGGCCCAGGTAGCCCGTAGCCCGGAGCCTTGTACAGTTTTATTAATCGACGCGTGTCACTTATTAGCCGCAGGATTTTTCATATGCAGCGCACGCACATGGTGCGGGGGGTGGTGGCAGGGCCAGGGGCGTGCCTCAACCCTTTGAAGGCAAACAAGAGCAGAGAGCATTTTGCGCTTTGATAAATGACTTACACACACACACACACACGGGTGGCAGTCGGGAAAATGCCACAGTCGAATAAAATGGAGAAAAACTAACAATCGCATAGAGAAATCAACAGAAGCCGAGCCGCAGCCACAGCCGCAATTAATTATAATTTTTCCTTACTCCAAATTAGATGTGCATGTTTGCCGCTCATATTTTATCAGATAAGCCACCGAAAGAGGCAGCCAACCAGGTGCAGTGGGGGGCAGGTGAAACCAGGCAGGTGGACTTTCTTCTGGCGATCCAAAAGCTATCCAAGAGAGTCGAAATAATTGAATGTGGAAACTGTATGAAAATTCAGACAAATAAATGCCAAGAAAATTGCCTTCATTCTGGCCAAAAAACAAGATTCGATGCAAGTAATTGATATATATTTTAAAGCTACAATATTCGTTGTTGGTTTTAACACCAACGTTGTAAATATTGTATATGTATTGAACATTTTATTAATTACTTATACAATTTTCACAAAAGTCAACATTCATTCTCTGATGCAATTTGTGGTTTTATTTATTTGCAGGTAAGTCCGGGCCGTAAACAAATGGGAAACACACGGAAAAAAGAGCAAAATTCGTATTTATTATAAATTGGGGGCGTTTATTGTTGAACTGTTGTACGAGTATTTGTCCGAGGGAAAACAATGAAAACGGGGCGAAAATAAAATCATTTAAGCAGACGAAACGCCTCAAACAACTGAAACAGAAAACCTGCTTATTAAAAATGCAATAAATTCGAACAGATACACATCAAATATATACAGAAAATGTATTCTGTGTCTGGCTATATTCCGTGTGTTTGACAGGCAATCCATAAAAAATGCAACGCCCCGGCAGCAGCAGCAGCAGGAGCAGCAGCAGCAGGAGCAGGGGCAGCAGCTGGAAAATGTTTTCGAACTAATTCCTGGCAAAATACACGAGAAATATCTCGGCCAACTAATCACGAATGCAGCCACAGCCACACGCACTCACAGATTCCCATCCGCATCCCTGACAGAGAGGGATAGATTGGCAGTTCTGATTCGATTATAATTGCCACCCAGCCCCATCCCTGACCCAATATTAAAGTCTTAAAAATTCATTAAAGCCGCAGAAGCAGCAAACGCCTGCCTCTCTACGGCTAAAGCGAAAATCAATAAAATTTATTACATGTCACTTCAGAGAGCGGGCAGAGCCAGGACTCGAATCTGCTTGGGATGCAGTGCAGCAGAAGCAGCAGCGGCAGCAGCGGCAGCAGCGGCAGCAGCAGCAGCAGCAGAGTTTGTCTATCTGCGGTTCGGTGTGTGCCTGTGTCTGTGGCTGTGCACACATTTGGCACAGTTTTCAATTTCATTTTCTATCCTGAATTAAAAGCAAACTACACTCGAATGCCTCCGCACACAGACACAGCCACACACACACACACAAACACACACACACACACGGACACACGGAGACGAAGGTAAGGAGCTTTGGCGTCGCCTTCCTGCGCGCGGAGGCTCCTCCATTCAACTATGCCACATTCTGAGGCTGCTGCCGGATTATACCCTGCCATTTCTTTTTATTTTTCCGCTCCGCTTTCAGTCCGCCCCATTTGCTGCAACGACTTGCTGACTAACTGTGTGGCAGCAACGACAATCTTCAGCAGCAGCTTACCCCCCACCCCCACCCCCTTCGAATGGCTGGCAGGCTGGCACGCCTCCACTCGTGTGCACAGCTTGTTTCCGTTTCCGGCGCAGACAACATTTGCTTGGCCTCCACTTGGCCGCCAATTTCCCCTCCCCGCACCCCCCGCCACCCACTCGACCCAGTTGCAACGACTCTCTGCCACGAAATTCCTATCGACTTTGGGCCCAGAGCATTATCGAGCCGCAGCAGCCGCCCCACAAATGGCTTCCCTTTTGTGGTTTCCAAATTAAAATAATTAGAAATAGATTGTCGCAGGACCCTTCTCCCACTGTCACTTTGGGAGATTAGAGGACCAAACCAGAACAGGCGATACATTGACACATATCACAAAAATCCAGTGTCCAGTGTCCTTCCTGGTCCTGGTCCCTGGCGGGACCATGCATAATTGATTTGCAAATATTCGAAAGAGAAGACAAGACGTAAAGGACAAAAAATACTACCCAAATCGGCTGGATCAGGATCAGAGCTGGGCAAACGGCAAAACGACAATATATTCATGCATACATAAGCAGAGAATTTGATTTTCTAGGTCCTGGTGTCCAGGGTCTTGGGTCCTGGGTGCCAGCCAGTGCTCTGTCCAGCTCTGTTTAAGTCTGGTCTGGTCTGGGCTGTGCTCTAGAGACAGGGCCATTAAATTTGGCTTAAATATGAAATAACTCTGTGTGCCACAGACAAAGCACACTCCACTCTGAGCCACCCTTCGCCACCCTCTGCCACCCTTCCATGCCGCCCGGAGTCTGTCAAGTGTTTATCTTTAAAATTGAAGCAGACCTAAGCGCTCTGGCCGAGCGGACGGGACAGATTGTAAGCCCAATCCTCCCACCCCCACCCCAGAAATTTCTGCTTGATTTATGCCCAGAAAATGAAACCACAAGCAACAATGTGAGCCGAGTCGAGTCGAGTCGAGTCGTTCGAGCCGAGCCATTCCATTCCATCCGCTCTGTTCCCCGTTGTCCTTGCATGGGGATCTGAAAAATTGTTGCCCAATTTGTCTGGCTGCATGTGGATGCACTTCCACATGCCTTTGATGCTGTCCCAGCCCCAGCCCTTGCCCCCGCCCCTGTCCCTGCCTCCGCCTCACAGTTGCTGGCACTTAAACAACCTAAATGATGCCTGGCCCTGGCTACAAATTGAAATTTAGGGCCCTGCTCCTCCTTCTTTTGACATTGCTAAATGCTGCAGCTTCTGCTTGTCCCCTAATCCTGGCGAGTGTCACCTACTCGAGGGGGGGGGGGGGCTCTCAACCAAACTCATTAACATTTTCCTAACAAACGAACCACAAATTATCCTGTTTAATTTATTTTCAAACTAAAAAAATACTCAACCACTAGGGCAAACAGTGGGGAGGGGGGGAAACAGGACAGGCAATCACAGACAGACAGACAGACAGAAAAGAGAAAACATGGCTAAATAAATGGCCAGAAACAAGCGCCATGCAAAGTAACAGACAAACATTAGTTAGCTGGAAATTGGCCAGAGCAGCCGCACTCCGCTCCTATCCTGCCCCTCTCCTGACCCTAGGGATGTGCGAACCACATTCCCGGACTGTGATTAAATGCACGTAATTATCCAGACGCCCGTAATCGGGCTAATAGTGCAACTGCGGCCAAATGCGGGAGGAGCCAGAACGAAAGCCGAAACGAGTGCTCTTTAAAGCCTTTTCAAAGTTGGATCCGATTATAGGAAAAACTTCTCCGCATATCATGTTTATTGGGCATTTATTTATTCGATGGCTGGCCGAAAACTTATCAAAAGATATCAAAATGTTTCGCAGTATATATTGGGGGGGGGGGGGGGGCTATATGCTAATTTGACAGTGGCGGGGCGGGCCCTTTGTTTGCCTTTCGTATTAGCCATATTGGTGCCCGACGACACTTGGCTGACCCTCATAATAAAATAATAGGATTTGCGTGGGAGAGGGCCAAACATTTGCATTTTGGCCTCAAAGAGCAAACACACACACACACACATTGCCAAAAAGCGTTAACACAAATATGAGATGGCCCGCCAAAGACAAAGGCCGTTCGTCGAGGCACGGACGCCCAGCCAATATGGCCGCCGCCTGTTCGTTCTGCCGTGAATGTGTGGGTGGGGTATGTGGGTATTGGCCAACAGTTTTTTGCACTTTTCTACTGTTTTCTGTAATAGTTCTGATTGCATTTTCAATCGCTTTCGAGAGCTAAACTTTTCCTCGCTTTGGCGTAGGCCGTAATTAAACTCAATTTGAAGCTAGAGGGGAAAATGGAGTCTCCTGAGGCCGCCTCCTACAGACAAGTCCCGACTAAAAGTGCCATAATGGAGCATTAAATTTGTCAGTCGGTTAAACAAGGGCGGGGGAGGGAAAGGGGTAGGGGTAGGGCCATTCAATGGCAGCAATGGCGGAAGCTACTTTAGTCAATTTTTTATTGCAAGACGGAACAAATCTGATACATGAAATTGAAGATATCTCGAAAGGAAATAAAACAAAACGATCGCAGTAGCGAAATCAAATTGAAATGGCTCCTCCTTGCGACCAGACAAGGGGCCAGGAAGCAGAGTCGACAGCAAAGGAATCGAAAGGAAGGGCCAAGGAAAATCAAGCCAAAGCGAAATCGAGCGGACCAATGCTCCAAGACGGCGCTGCTGCCATAAAACGTTGGCCAAGGCAACGGCCAACGGCCAGGAGCCAAAAGCCTGGACAGGAACTGGACATGCGGCGCGGAAATGTCTTGTACAAAAAGTACAAATGCTCCACGACAGCCGAAAAAAAACGATAGAGACGAGAAATGTGAAAAGTTCAAAGACGACAAAGATGGCGGGAAGCAGCAAGAGACAGAGAGAAAAAAATGAAAATTGAATGGCCACGCTCGGTTGGGTTTTTCATCCTGGTGGCAGCAGTCTCCCGCTCTCTCTCTCTCTCTCTCTATCTCTGGGACACAGCATTGCTGTCCGCTTTTGCCAGGACCACCAGGAAGATGGCCATTATACTTTATGCAAATCTTGTGGCAGCTTTAACAAACCAGGGCCCGGGGTTCGCCTCCGCAGCCGCACAGGAACAGGACGTACAGCAGACGGCAGGCAGGCAGGGCGGCAGGGGCGGCTGCTCGGGTTCCTCCATTTCTCGGTCGATGGTTGGCCAAAAGCCGCAGCAGCGGCAGCAACGCTCCACGCATTTTAATTTAATTAATTTAAATTCTTAATGTGATATCTTACGCCATCCACATGGCCTCTAACTATGTGGCCCAGAGTGGCGTCTGCCGGAGAGGAGTCTGCTGCAAGCGTACTACCACTACTACCACTATGGCTTGTATTTAGTACGAGTTTTCTTTTTTCGCTGGCACTGCAATTGCTTAATGTTTCGTAAACAATTTTGAGGCGTTGCTAAATTAATGGCCCCTTGGCAGCGGCATCTTAAGTGTCGAATGCCGTTGCAGGACGCTTTTTCCGAGCAATTGACATGGCAATGGGTGCTCGGTTAATGGTCTTAAAATTCAAATTAGCCCTGGGCGCAGCCGAGTGCCATAAGCCAGTGCCGCATAACTCATGCGCCATGTGAGAGCGACTGCAGAAAATGGGGCAAAGGGGATTTTTCTATGCCATAAAACTTATTTTTCGGCGCGCTCTGTAAATTATTAGCGGGAATTCCTGTCAATATTTAACCGCCAGCATTTCTGTCTGTTCAGGAGTTTGATTTACGGCCAGGGAACGGGAGGATGTTAGGGCTGTATCCTAAGCCACTAGTTTCGCTCAGATATCCTGTGGCTTTCCACATTTCTGGCTTGGCTTATTAGGCGCACACATGTATGAGCATGTATGCGTGTGTGTGTGTGTGTATCGGTTGTGTGCGTGCTTCCAAGGCAATTGGCAGAATTTTCCGGGAATTTACAAAAACATAAACTCCCGAACCAGGGCGGTGGCCACACGTTGCCATTTTAATATTTTTATTACGGCTCTTTTATCTGCTTTATGCGCTTACCCTCTATCGTAAACGAGCATCCTGCCTACCCGCCGCAAGGGTGCGAAAGGGTTTTCCTCGTTGTTGTTTTTCCCTGCCGCTTGCCGTTCGCCCTTCGCCGTTCGCCTCAGCGAGCCAGGGAGTCTTCCTTCCGTTTTTCCGCAAGGCCAGCAGCGGCGTATTGTTTTTTTATTATTTAATTTAAAGGGTTTTTCGCCAATGTGCCTGAAATATAAATGGCCAAATAAATAACCGAAAATTCGTAATATGTTTATGGTCTTCTGGCACATAAGACCCAGCGAGGATGTGCCGCCATGACAAGGCAATAAAACAATTTACGAATCGCATTCTGGGATCGAACATGCGCCATAGAATAGTCGGGCAAGGGGCCCAGAGCTCAGAAGCTCACACGCTTATTACGCATACGCCGAGTGCACCGTCAACAAGCGTAAATCAAACGTGGCTCTCGGCTCGAACTGGAAATGCAAATTGAGAAACTGTCAGCAGCCAGCAACCAGCATCCAGCAGACAGCAGACAGATGGACAGGCAGACAGTCAGCATCGCAGTAAGGATGCACAGCAGCAGCAGCAGGAAAGGATGTGGATGTGGAAGTGGATGGGGGCCAAAGTGCAGCGCCTGCTAAGTGCAAACGTAAACGAAAATAGCTCGGAAAAATAGCATTTCGCCAGCGGATTTATTTGGCATTTCAAAATTTAATGCCCTGGGTGGGGCAGAAGGGGCAGATGGGGCAGAAGCACCGACACTGCTACCAAATAATGTTATGCAAATGATATGTGCATAAAAGTCAAGCCGGATTCTGACAGCAGCAGCAGCAGGCCACGCCCAGCAATGCAAATGGGCGGATGGGCAGATGGGCGGATGAACAGATTTGCGGTGGGTCGGAGTCAGTGGCGGTGGGGAATGTGTGGCAGCTTTCACATGTGAAACCAGTTAGAAAGATGAATAGATTGACTATCGACAAGCGCGAGGGATTGACAGGTTCACGCCCAGCGCGGAAAGGCAGCAGCAGGAGGAGGATCTGCCAAAGGACCAGCATGAGGTAGAGTTGGAGGTAGAGGTAGAGCTAGAGCATGGTAGCATTTGCATATTTCGGGTGTCAAATGGTTGGGTTGGGCGCTGGCTCCTTCTTCTAGGGGGCAGGTGGGTAAATGGCATTCGCTGCTTGAATGACATTTCACTCGCATTCGGTTTTTTTTGCCCCGTCGAAATTGCTTGGGAATTGCCATGCCGATGCAGCACAAAGCGGCACGTCCTTCACACGTTCCACCTTTTGCACGTCAGTCGCCAGAGAGAGAGTGCGAGAGAGAGAGAGAGTGCGGGAGGATTTTGATAAATGTACTTGCCACTCCGGGAGTCAACCGGGTTACATCTATGGAGTCCTGCATCTAATGTGCGTCTTCAGGAGCGCTCTGCTACGCTGCGCTAAAATTGCAGGCAATCAAAATGAATTGGCAGCAGAAAAAACTGCGCTTTAAGCCAGCACTCGCGGGGGTGGGGTGGTTATGCTTGCCGCTGGCCAAAAGTCGACACCCGTAAATAATTTGCATGCATTAAATATGCAACAAAGCAAAAGAGCACAAAATGCAATATGCTGCGGAGAGTGCCGTGTGCGGGCATGCCGTGCGGATCCGTGGCCAGCACGTTGCAGGTGTGGCAATGAGGCCCGCGGCACCCCCCGCCATATGCATGGAAATCTCGGCTAACAAGCAAACAGTTTGGCCAAGGAACACGAAACGCGCGAAAGGGAAAGCGAAAGCAGCAGCGACAGCAACAGCGGAAAATGTAATGAACATTCCCGCAGAAAACTAAAATTTTTTGTTCTTGTTTTCTTTCCGCTTTTCCCTGGTTTTTGGGTTTTCTCTTCTATGCATATTTTAAAATGCATTGAAATGCAGATAGCGCACGTTAAAGGTGAGGTGCGGCAGGGGAAGGACCCCCCAAGTAAACCCTAAACAAATGCCAAAACAAGCAAAGAAATGTATCTTCTGGGCACCGAGGCTCTGGATACCCTCTGCAGATCGATTGCTGCTCCCTTACCCTTCTCTGCGGTGCAAAGGACCATGAGACCCTGCTCGGAAAAGGGTATGGCCATGCAAAGATGCACTTGCGACACGTGGCAGAAGTTTTAATGAAACAAAGTGCGGTGGCTGCAACACGAGGAAAGCCGCTGTGGCAGTGCCAGTTGCAGAGGGGCGCTGGCATGTAAACTGAACCGCAGAAACCCCGAAAAGCGAAGTTAGACGAGAGCTGCAACCACGCAACGGAAATGAGAAAAGCTCTGTGCTCTTGCACCGAATGTGGTGCCGTGTGGCAGTATCTGTGTCTGTGTCCGCCGAAAATAATGCAACAAATTCAGAGCACCACGGGCCAGGGGGACGGGGGGGTGGAATGGAGTGCAGGCTTGCATATTTCAGTCGATGGAGACAGCATCTCATTGGAAACCGCCGCGTGTCGCCTGCAAGCCCCAACAAAGTGCCATTCGAAACGCGCGAAAAGTGGAACCGAAACTAAAACTATTGCCACACTCCACACTCCAAATAGGGGTGGGGGTGGGGGAGGCATCTGATTCCGGCGAAACAATTTCGAATGCCTCAAATCTAGCGCGTCGAACAGCGACCACCTTTCATGTGAGGTAGGGACAGGGGCAGGGGCAGGCAGTGGGGCAGTGCGAAATCGAATCGAGGCAGTCGTGTGGCAGAGTGGCAGAGAGGACTTCGTGCTCCCAGTGCCGTGTGCCACAGAACTGAGGCTGTTTTTCGCAAAAGTATGCCAATGCGTTTCATTTTCCAAAAGCAAGCGAAAATGCCACAGACACTCACAGACACACACACAGCCAGCGATGCTCTCCAACGCGCATCCCGCATATGGAGAGGCGACACCGCCGCCATTACCTTGTCCGGGGGTAAGCAGCCCCAGTAGCACCAAGTGCCGGAGATACTTCAGAGCCAGTATTTATGCAACAATGTTGACTGTCCCCGCCACCGCACGCCCCGCTTCGCATTGTCGTTGCCAGCTAGAACATGCCTCAGCGCCTCATGGAGTGGCGTGGCAAGTGTGTGTTTGTGCAGCAGATAAATTATTTAAGCAACAAACTGCGCTTTTCGCACCACTTGCCATTCGAGCAGGAGGGGCGAGTGTGTGCCACAATCGAGGCAGCTGCAGATGGAAATCAATCAGCATTAAAACGAGATAAACTCTAGTGTACTTTTCCCACTTTTTTGGCCACATTTTCCGATACAAAGCAGATCGATATGTGATGGGAAGAATGGATATCCCCCAGGTCTATCTTAATGAGATGATATCTAGACCGATTTTTATGAAATTATTGTATAGGTATTTAGTGGGTCTGGAAATAGGTTATTAACCTTCTTACCACCACCATACAAGCAAGAAAAATGCGGAGCACAAAGAACAGGCGAACGAATGCAAAAAGATAACGATAAGGTGCGTGTGAGCAAGTCGCAATTGCGTGAATCTCAATCAAAATAGGCACGAGATAATCGAAATCAACATCTCATTATATTTTCATTGATCTGCCAGGGTATCTAGAGGTTCGACCCTCAAATGCCTTGCTGTTCGAATTGAGTTTATTGTGTGGCAGAGGGGCAGCCCGTTGCGGTAAGCAGACGATGCACTCACTCACTGGCAGTTACTCACACAACCGCAGAGCTGCTATATGCTATATGCATTTTTGATGTAAGTGCTGTACGGTGTGTGTTTGTGTGTGTATGTGTGTGTGTGTGGGTGTGTGTTAGTGTGTGAGCGACCTGGCTGGCGGCACATGTGACACAGTTTCGCGACAGTGCAGGGCGAGGACACAAAACCCATTCGCGCTCATTTTTCATCGCGGACAGAGAGAAAGTGTTCGGCGCGGAAGTGGCGAAAGTTTTTGTGTGCTGTGAAACGCACGCCACATGACTAGAGCTACGCGAGTGTATGGGTGTGTGGAGTGTATGAGTGTGTGTGGTATGCATTTAAGAACACTTCGAGTTGAGCTCTCTCGCCTTTAAGTATGCAACATTATTGCGAGTTGGTCGAGAGACAACGCATAAAGTTCGTCGTTCCATCGAAGCCCTCGCTCTCCCGCTCTGCCGCTCTCCCTCCCTCACTCTTTCGCAGTTTTAATGCAATTTTGTGCATACTTTGAAACCAGTTTAAAATTGTTTAATGCGCCCACAACCCCACCCAAACCCCACACAGCACAGCACAGAACAGAACAACCGAAGCCCCCAAACCCATCAGAGCCACAGAGGCTTACGCACACACGAACACCTCTTCCTTTGCTGCTCTGCGGGTGGGTCCGGGGCCGGGGCGAAGTGGTTTGCATGTTTAATGCATTTCATGCATGCAATTTAAGGCCAACTGCATTTTTGGCCATTTGAGAAATATGTGCAAGAGCCTCGACATGTGCCACTTGGGCCGTTTGGCCCGAATGACCAGCGTCTGCAGCCAGAGGGACGGGGACACAGAGAAAGGATACGATACCCTGCCTGCCAGCCAGCCTGCCTGCCTGCCACACAGTTTTGCATAAAATTCATGTGCAAAACTCTAATTTCGGAAGGCCCCGAAACACCAGATGGAGACCGGGAACGGACCCTGGCCGGAGTGCATATCGCGCCCGAGTCCAAAACATAGAAATATTTATGCATGGTGAGATATTAACGCCGGGAGCCAGCCAGTCAGCCAGCCACCCAGCCAGCCACCCAGCCAGCCAGCCTCGTATTTCGACAGCCAGTGTCGACTGTCGACTGTCGACTGTCCGGGGCATAAAAGAGATTTAAAGTGGCCTGCCAGGCCACTCGGCAAGACACTTTTTCCAGGCCCCTACTGTGTGTGTCCGTACCAGGACTTTGACTCTGTCTCTGAAGCTGGGATTGGGGATTGTGGATGGGACTGGAGCTGGAGCTGTAGCTGGGTTATGTCCACGTTAACCTGACCCTAGCTCTGAAACTGGGAGGGGAAGGGGCTGACGGGTTGGCTGTCTTAAAGTTCATTTAGCTGCGAAATTTCCCAAATTTTACACAAGCGTGCACTCTGCTCCAGAGACAATATAAAATCTGAGACAGAGAGGAAGAGAGGGGGAGAGCTGTGCGAGGGGCGACAAATTTTCCACAGGAGCAGCATTAAAGTCGGACCAATTTGGCGTCGCTTCCTTTGTTGTACTCCTGGCCCTCGCACCATAAAATGATGATCTGCGAAAATGTCCTTTTATGTCTGTTGGACGCTAAGGACCTGTAAAAGTGTCTCTTAAGAATGTAACTGCAGCGGGGGGAGGTCGGCTAAAAGCAAAGACAACCCACCTGGTGGTGGAGCCATGGCAGCAGGACACGTAGTGAAGGAGGGCCGCTGGATGTCCTGGACCTGCGTCTGGGTGCCATAAAAAGATAAAATGAAAGCACAAACGGAAAAGTGCAGCCAGCAGCCAGCAGCCAAGGCGACTTTTGGCCTGTTTGCTGATGCCGCCGGTTTCTAGCTTCTGGCCAGCAGCTCCTTGGGGCGTCTCTCTCTCTGTCTCTGTCTCTCTGTATGTTGCACAATCTGCACCATGCACCATACACCCCGCCCTGTTGTTGTAATCAAATTTGTTACGCTGCGTTGGTGTCCCTGTCGCTGTGCCCGTGCAAGACAGGACTCTTGCTCTTGAACTACATGCAGACACCAGCCTTTGGGGGCATTATGGCATTGGGGCATGCCCCTGGCAGGCATTTGCTACGCTTCGCTGCGCTCATTTGTCGCCAAAAGCCAACAATGGCCAGGACAGCAATTTTCACGTTTGGCCCTGTTGGCGCAGCCCCAACGATGCCCCAAGGACACCGACAGTGCGTTAGCACTGTGGCACGCACCGAGTGCTGTACAGCCCCACTCCCACGCCCACCCACACATGGACACCCCCTAACGCTGTACGCATTTATTGGCATCCTGGGAGTCCTGGGCGCCGCCGTATAGGCGTAAAGGACAACATTTTTATGCTAATTGAAAGCCATTCATATGGAAACAAATTGCCATCGATATCGGGGAGTCTAAGGAGTGGAGTGGAATGGAGTGGAACCGAAACTATAGCCATAACTCAAGCTCATATTTCTCTCTCTCTCTCTCTTTCTCTCTTGTTCATTTACAGGCAGCAACAGCCGCTCGATGAGCAACGTGCAACAGTCGGCGGGCGCCCCATCATCGCTGACCGCATCGTTGCCGCGCTTCCTGTCCCGCGGCCACACCTACCGCGCCGTGGTCGGCGACACGCTCGTCCTGCCCTGCCAGGTGGAGAATCTGGGTGAGTCCTGACGTCCTGACGTCCCGATAATGCTTTAGTATAATTAATCCGCTGGCATTAGTGTTTCGATGCCGAAAATTCGATCATAAAAATCAACAGAGTGGCCGCAAAAAATAATAATATCAGCTCGGAATTATGCAAAATACATGCAAATATGTTTAGGCAGAATGTCATTTCACATAAATTTAATTTACAACAAAATCAGCATAAAACATTCGCAGCCGCAGCCGCAGCAGCAACAATGGCGAACAGGAGCGACAACATTAGGAGGGGCGAGGTGGGGCGAGGAGGGGGCAAAACCAAACAGCTGTCAGCAGCTTGTCGTTCGGTTTGTGCCACGCATCGACACATTTCGCAAAAATATGCAACCTCGCACATATTGGCAGCAAATAAATTTGCCTGATTAACGTCTGCAGCCTGGCCTACAGCCTGGCATGTCCTGGCATGAGGCAGATGGCCAAATGCTGTTTAGTTTAGCATCAATTTCCAATATATACCTACTCGCTCATGCGAAAAGGCGGCTGCCTTTATTGGGGCTTTAAATAAAATGTTATTTGATTGCCCATGGATGCATGAATGGCTGCCGCTGCTGCTGCCGCTGCTGCATGCAATATTTTCCTATAAAATATGCATAAGCTCTGGAAATATCTTCGATTGATTATTGGCATATCTGAAATCTTAATTAACAAAAACACCAAGGGGCCAGCTGTCCATTAACCCAAGGAGGGTGGCTAGGTGGAGTCCAGTGAGTGGCAAGTGGCAAGTGCAACCATTATTGATAGCCGGAAAAACTGTTCGTCCAACGGCTGCGCTTTGTTTGCTCACTTGTCCGGATGGGTGGGGTGCGGTGGGGTGGGGTGGGGGCTATGACGTGATCCGGGCCAGCAAAAATCGAACTTTAATCAATTAAAGCCCACACAATATTTGCTGCGACTAAACAACAGTTGAGCTAATATTTTCCCTGCACGACGGTGGATGGGTGGATGGGTGGGTGGGTCATTATCCTTCGATCCGCTTTAATTTGTTGACCCAGTTGAAAAGTTGGTGGCGGCAAAATACAGGGGGAGGGGAGCACTGCAACTGCTGTTGACATGCCAATAAATAAAATGCAATTAACCGTTCGCTGCAGCAAATGAAAATAAATTGCACATTGATGGCAGTGCGACGACAGAGGACGCGGCGCTCCAGCCACTCCAACTGGCAGATTGACATCAGTCAAAGGTCCCCACTCTCCCCAGAAGAACGGGCAGATAGATGGCATCCGTACACGGCGAAAAATTCAGACACGGACTAGGGATTTTCCAAACAAATAAGGCTGCACAAAGGACGACTGCAGCGAAGCCTGATGGCATCCTGGATATTTAGAGAATAAGTTTGTCTGCAAGAAGGTTTCCTGGAACGAACAGGGGTTCCTTTTCGACCAGTGTAGGACGCACACAAATGCCGTGAACATTTCCGTTTGTGTCAGCTTGTTTTCATTCAAAAGTATTTTCAATTAATTGGATACAGTGGCAGAGAGACATTAAACTGCAATGATTTCCCATTAACGCCTGATGTTTCGACTTTTTGCCAGAAGTTGACACCGATTTGCAATCTCGGCCTTAATCTGCCATGTCGCTGGCCAGATTGGAGCCTCCTCAGACCCAGCAAAAACACATAAATTTTAGCTTAATGCAAGGCGGAGCCGAGCAGATACATTCCGCCAGCAATTAAATGCAAATTCCAATAACTTTTAACATTTCTTGCTAAGTAATCAGGATAATGCCACAAACGACACTGGCAGAGTAATTCTATAGCCCAGACACTGCTTCGATTGCACTTTGGCTTTGGCTGTACTTCTGGTTTTGACTGTCACTTTTGCTGGTGCTGTTTCTGGGGCTTTTCTTTTGCCTTTTCGCTTGCTGCAGTGTCATCAATCCGCATCAGCTTTTAGCGGGGCGGTTTGATTGCAACAGATCCGGCCAGAGCTGGGAAGCGAGGTCAAGCCGTGAGTGGGAGGTGGGAGGTGGTAGGTGGTAGGTTGGCGGTGGAGAAGAAAAGCCCTTAATCCAATAAAAGAAATTAAGTATCAAATGGTCTATGAAGCCGTTCATTGATTGCCAGTCGAGTGTCGAGAGTGCAAGCCACACATATCCACACTCGCGTGTGCGTATGTATGTATGTCTGGGCGAATCAAATACGTATACGTCATGTTGTCACCCATTGAATGGCGGACCGAAATGCTGGTCAATAAATACCGAGCACCGTTTCAAATTGGATTTTCATTGGTCTAAGGAAATTCAATGGAGGGTATTGACTTACCAAATTGCCTCCACTCTGCAACCACTAACCCTACAAAAAGAACCCATTGAAAACGGTTGAAAAGAATAAGTAATTCATGGGGGAGTGGCCATCGGCCAACCCGTTTCGGGGGAGCTATCTCCGAGGGGCAGCAGCCCTGCGATGGCCTCATCGGGGGGCAGCTTTAACGTTCAATACGAAATTCATATACGAATATGTCGGAAATTGACGAGCTATAAAATGAAATTTTTATTGCTGCTCGGTCTCTGCTGCCAATAATATCAATATACGGCTGCCCAACCGCCATTAGGGTCTAATAAAATGCAGGACCCGAGTGTGTCGAGGACTAATATAAAATCAAAATAAAACCCTCCGCCACCTGCAACCCCCCAGCAGCCCAGCCACACAATCATCATCCCACAAAATGCCCCGGCAATTGCTGTGTAAGACTCGAACCGTTTCAATAATAATCGAACCCAATAAAACGATGATTGCGTGAGTCTTTTGGTGCCACAGAATGGGGCAGGGCGCGGCAGGTCCCGTTAGAGGGTTACTTTAACTTTCGGGCGATGGGGGCGGAGGCTTACGGCTTAAGGTATTTGCATTTGGCCTGCGGGGTGGGAGTTTTCTTTTGTACTGTTAATAACCGGAAGGAAATTGGCACGCGACCCACTGAACACACTCATTACGGGTTCGTATGCATTTTTAAAACGGCCTCCATAATGCATCGCTTTAAGCTGTGATTATTTAATGGCCAGCTTAAGGTCGTCCGGGAAAATGTCAGCTGCCGCCCGCACAAAAAATACACACGCTGGGCTGGTGGGTGTACGCCCAGGGTGGGGGTCGGGGTCGGTCATGCGAAGACCCAGCGACCAGGAGGTTGGATAAATGAAAACATTTCATTAAAATTTTATATTCGAATGCTGAAATCATATTCCAACAAACGGTCAAAGCGACCGGCCAATGGGCCGAAGGACAACCTCCCTCCCCCCCTATATTGATGGGCGGCCTGACCACGCCCACGCCCACTCGCACATGCATTGGATAAACGTTGACGACGACGTCGTCGTCGCTATCGTCGTGCTGTGTGTGTTTACACAACTCTGATTTTGGTTTTATGGCACGTATACGTAATATGTCCATGCGGCGCTTCTCCACGTTTACTCGTGATTTTATTTTTATTTTTTTAATATTTCCATAATAAATACAAGTTCATAAATTGTTCGAGGCTTTCGGTGGGTTGCCTGAAACTCTCGGGCGCACATAAAATAAATAAACATATTATACGCCACTTAATCTCATTTAACAAATTTTCGTTTGCCTTTTGTGGCAAAGAATAAGAATAAAAGTAACAACAACAACAACAGCCGAAAAAAAAAACAAAAACCAGACGAAAGAAAGAAAAGAAAACTAAAGTGGCATAAAATATGCAAAGAATAAAAAGCAAAGAATTATGCCAAGAACATCTGCAAAATTATGTCATTTATATGAGCAAACATACTAAAAAATAGATGAAAACAGAAGCCCACACACACACACACACACACATACACTTAAACACAGGACTATGAGTATCCTGTAGGAGATGCCAGGCCCCAGCCATTTCGTAGACAAACAGAAGTGAATCTCCAGAATGTTCACAGCTCAACGGGCGCGCTCAGAGAGCGAGAGAGAGAGCGGAGGACAAGGCAGGAGATAGATAGATGTAGATATATCGCATGTGTATGTGTGTATGTGTGTGTGTGTGTGTGGGTTAGAGGGAAAACTATTTCTACGCTCTGGCATAGTGACAGCTAAAAGTTTACACATACATATGTACATGTTTATATTGCGGCATTTTATAATACATTTTCGTAGCCAAACAAGAAGACACATTTCCCTCCATATATATTTCCCGCTCTGCTTTTCCGCTACCCCTCTCATTCTCTATGTCTGTCTCTGTCTTCTCCACCAGGCAATTTCGTTCTTCTGTGGCGACGGGGAACAAATGTGCTCACCGCCTCCAACATAATGGTTACCAGGGATGAGCGCGTAAGACTGATAGATGGTTATAATTTGGAGATATCCGACTTGGAGCCGCAAGATGCCGGGGATTATGTTTGTCAAATCAGTGA
This sequence comes from Drosophila helvetica, assembly GCA_963969585.1. Lineage (NCBI taxonomy): Eukaryota > Metazoa > Arthropoda > Insecta > Diptera > Drosophilidae > Drosophila > Drosophila helvetica. Next base: position 44,492,850 of record OZ018403.1, read on the forward strand.
CAAAATAAATCGTGATCAAGTGCACACTGTCGAGATATTGGGTGAGTACATGTCGACACACATTTCCTTTGCCACAGCCCCTCCTAATGCTCCCAGATTTACATTTGACAAGTGTCAAATGGAACCCGCCCACCCCCCTCCAAAATACCAATTAATAACTGATTTACCTTCGATTTTCCCATTTTCCCCGATTCAGTGCCGCCCAGTGTTCGAGCCATACCCACATCCGGACAGCTGCAGGCCCGCAAGGGCGGACCCATCACGCTGGAGTGCAAGGGATCTGGTAATCCGGTGCCCACCATATACTGGACCAAAAAGGTGGGTGGCTTCCCCTCCCCTCCCCTTATCTTTTGTTCTTTGTTTTCCGGCTTCTCCTGCCATTTCCACTGCCACTTCCACTAGTTGTGCTGTTTTGTGCCGTGCTGTTCTCGTTTGCAATTCCGATGGCATTTTTAAGTGAATTTCATTTGGCTTTAATTGAATTGAATCTAGCCAACTGTTTCGCTTCGTTATGTAAATTTAAATTGTGTGTTTTCTCACAGACAACGGAAGGACTGGGCAGGACAGGCAGGGCCATTGCTAAGCACTTTTCCTTTTCCACTTTCACGGGTCGAGCAGGGTCGCTTGGCCAACGTTAAGCTCTTTAGCAGCGCTTCTTGGAACCGTTTTCGGGGAGAGAAACTTCCTTTTGCCAGGAGAACTTTTTGCTATTAATTAAAAATGATTCTCGTCCACATTAAAGTCCTGCACAGAGATGTGTATAAATCAGCAGAAATATGCCAGCCCATCAGCACACATTCCCCGTTGAAATCTGGGCAAAGTGAAATGATAAATTGTGAGGCAGCCTCCGCAAGGAGGCATCTACGATTGTGGCATGTGGCTGTAATGGGAGGCAATTATGAATTCAACAAACACATAATTTTACGCATGAGCCAACAAAGGGATAACATATTTGCCAGCTATTCAAAGTGGGTCAAATGTGTGGGCCCAGCCCCACCCAGCCCCATCCTGCCGCATCCCCTGTATCCTGTAGGGCAGAGGAGAGCAGAGCAGAGCAGAGCGGAGCAGAGGGCTTGCCAAATGAATTTATGCCGACTATTATGACTTGCAAATGCGGATGCGAATGCGGATGCTAGTTGGCAATTAGTTTTCGCTGCTAATTTGCGAGGAGTTTATCAACTTGCTAACTGGAGCACAGGACACTCAATATATCAATATATTCCCCCCCACACCCCATTCCAACCCCGTTTACTATGTGCAAATTCAGGGTCTGATTCTGGCATTCATTCGGATCCATTTAGGTGCCAAAATGAGGGATACACACTAAATCACTGTCAGAGGCAGTGTCAGTGGCTGTGGCAGGAAAAGAAGAAGGATCCACAGGCAGCACAGGCAGCCCAGGCAGCCCAGGCAGCCCAGGCAGCCCAGGCAGCCGTATGCAAACAAGCAAGCTGGTCGCCCAGTCCTCACCGAATGGTTGGGTCGAATCTGCAGTCAAATTGTAATTAATGCGATTCATAGACCCACAAAAGTATGCTACGAAACAGACTGGGGACAGGGCCAGCAGTGTGCCGGCGGCGGCAACTGGCAAACAGAAAGTGACCCAGTGTCCCTGTCAGTGTCACTTCAACAGATCGATCTCTTACGGAAACACAGACAGAGAGAAGGAGAGAGAGAGGGGGTGTGGCATGGGGCATGGGGCAGGTCAACAAGCACACGAAACTTTCAATAAAGCAAGTGTCGGAGCAAGGACTCCCCTCCACTCCACTCCACTCCACTCCATATGGGGATGTGCCGGAGTTCTCTTCATTTCGGTAAGAGTTCCTTCCGTTTGCATTACTGCACTTTGGCGCATTTGACATTTCCGTTCGATTTGTTTGTCTGCATGCAGGACCCTCTCCTGCTCCTGCTACTGCTGCTGCTCCTGCTCCTAGAAAGGTAGAAGTCACTATGGCTCCGCCCCCGAACCAAAGACACTGCCAAGTTATATGTCATTTCATTTTGTTCCGTTCCGTTCCGTTTCAATCTATCCTCGAGTTCTGGCGCTTCCGCTGCTGCCACTATGCCCCAGCGTGTGTTCAGGTTGACACGTGCTCCCCTTGGGGCAAGGGGCAACGGCATACCAAGTCGGTTGCCAAAGAAAAGACGCTCGCAGCCAGCAAAGAGCTGACTTGCTACAACGCCCATTCCGGTCTCCTTTGGGACCTGCCGCAGCACAAGCCGAGTCCTTCAAGTCCTTTTGCCATTGCCATTGCCTGCTCTGTTCTATGCTGTTCGATGGCTGTGTTTACATCCAGTTTTGCATGCTCCAAATCCAATATTTGAGCGCAACTTGACTTTTGCCTTCACAGCAGCACCCTTCAACCTCAGTCCCACCCCCAGCCCCACCCCCTTTTGCCCTGTCGCCGCCCTGTACATTCGGAGTAAGTTTTTCGCTTGAAGATCTCTCTTCATTGGGGTTTTGTTTCTCGCTTTTCTCGTACTCTTTTCTCGGCTGTCTTTTGTCTTTTGACATTTGCTACTTCATTTTTGCGATTGATTCAATTTGTCGGAGTCCTGTTCCCTAAATCGTTTCATTCTGCTCTTCTCCGTTTCAGAGCGGCGCTAACAAGTCGACGGCCCGCATCGGCGACGGACCCATCCTGACGCTGGAGAAGCTGGAGCGCCAGCAGGCGGGCGTCTACCAGTGCACCGCCGACAATGGAGTGGGCGACCCCGTCACCGTCGACATGCGTCTGGATGTGCTCTGTAAGTATTGCGGGAATACCCACCGCGGAATGTGTCATTAATCACGCAGAAAATAAGGCAGCAACTGGAGCAATGCCATCCAAGGCTGTGGCATCTGCGATGCTGAAATGCAAAACCAAAGAAAGTGTCCTTCAGGCATCTCATTCCCGCATGGCTCGTAAATCAGGGCTGCCTAGGTCTCTGACAACGACGGGAAATGCAAAAGTATCTATGCCCAGGCACAGATACACGGATGCACACGGGTACAGGATACACACGGATATGTGGATGAATGCAACAATGCAGTGCAGTACCTAGGAACCAATCCGGATCCAAATCGAAGGCTGGGGAAAACAATTTTGAAACGGAGAAAAGAAAAGAAAATCAACCAGCAACCAGCGACCAGAGCCGGGGTCTTAGCAACTGTATATAAATTGATTTTTGACTGTAATCAGATTGCTGCTTTCATGTGCTAAATTCCTTCTCTCTCTCTCTCTCTCTCTTTCTCTCTCTCTCTGCCTCTCCATCATGCAACCTGACGGATGCCTTTGTCTGTGGCTGTGCATGTGTCTGTGTGGCACACACAGATCCCCCGGATATACAAGTGGAAAAGTCCTGGATACACTCGGGCGAGGGTTTCGAGGCGAAACTCGTTTGCATTGTCTACGCTGATCCAGTCGCAACGGTTTGTTGGCTCTTTGAATCGTTTGCATCGTTTCATTCGTTCCATTGTATCCAGAAGATAGTTTTTGTTATTTTCGTGGATTTTTAGATTATTACGATTACAGGGGGGGCGAGGGCCACCACCCGCCTTCTCCCCCCACTGCCTGTTTTATGCAAGAACTTTGTTTTCAGGTCACTTTTTCCTGTTTTTTCCTTCATTCTTTTCTGTTCTGTTCCGTTGTGTTCTCCCATGTTTAGTGCTGTGTTGCCTTGCAGTTGCTTTTACTGATTTCTTCGCTTTGTTCCTGTGGCAAATTAATGCCATTTTTATTTGCCCAACTTTGCGTTTCTTTTGGTCTCGAATCGTGGCAGGAAAAACTTCATCTGCTGCAAGTGGGTCAAATTTGAGCTGAATTTATTAGCTGCAATCGCCGTTGCACCCAATTGACATGTCCTCTATCATCGCCATTGCCCTGTACTAATCCCCACCGTCTGTCCTGCTGCAGGTGTCCTGGTATCAAAACTCATTTCCGATACAAACGACCGATAGACGAATCATGAACACCAGGTCCAATCGACACACCCTCACCATCCGCCACATCCAGCAGGAGGACTTTGGCAACTACAGGTGAGTGCTCAAGTGGCAGGGAAGGGGCCGAGGGCGAGGGCGAGGCCACAACTTGTGGCACACAGTAGTCGTAGGAGAGCCAGCGTTGATTTAGTCAATTTGGTAACTTTTGCTACAACTTATTTCACTTTCTGCCCGCCACCGAGCGGTTCAAAGTTCCCAGTCGACTGACTGACAAGCCGGAATCAGTCCGAGAGGAGAGCCATGCAGCCATGTAGCTAGGGCTAAGCCAAGTTGGCCGATGCTTTATTTGCTATATGCTTCACAGTCCCACGTCCAGCGCCCAGGGAATTGTCCGTCTCTATTTGCTTTGGGGCGGCGGGGGGGGCAGTCTACCAGTTACCAGTAGTGGCCCTGATACCGGTACTGGGTCTGGGGTCTGGGCGCCCATTTTGCGGACAAACAAGTTTTCCACATCAATGTCAATCTGTCTGAAACATATTAAAGAAGCGGAAGTTTCGCCATGTTGACACAACATTTCATGCACAAAGTTTTAGCCATCTTCCCCATCGGAAGTGGGAATGGAGGAGCCACCTGGCACCACCCCCCACCCCAGCCCCACCCGCAGTGAGTGGCTTTTGTGCACACGACGTGTCGACGTGTTTGGATTAGTTGAGTCGACTCCAGTTGGCTTACTCGCTCAGTCAGTTGCCACTTGCCACACTGCCAGATCGATGCGGGCCCGCCCGCCAGGGAGTCCAATCCACTCCACTCTACTCACAGGACACACAGGGCGTATGAGTAATGCTGTCAGAATTTAATGCAAAATTAAAAGGAAATTAGATTTTTGGGCCCCAGTTGCAGGGCGCCAACATGACGCGAGCAGAAATTAGCAACGGAAACCCCCAAAAAGTCGATTAACATTAAACTAAAATAGCTAAAGCCACACTCCCCTCTACCCAATCGAGTCCTTGTGCTCCTGCATCCCCCTGCTAATTATAAATCAACTTTCAGCTGCGTGGCCGACAACTCTTTGGGACGATCGCGCAAATACATGGAGCTGTCGGGCCGACCCGGTCCCGCGGAGTTCTACTCGCCCAAGTGGGGCCGCTCGCCGGACAGCTACAATCTGACCTGGAAAATCGATAGCTACCCGCCGCTGGAGGAGGTGCGTCTGCTCTATCGCCGTGTGCTGGTAAGTGGAGGGGGGTGGGGGGCAAGCCACTGGCAATCCGATATATCAAGGGATATATTTTTTACCTTTCGATTAATTAATTGGGAAATATGCACAGAAGCCTCCCAGTCGCAGTCGAAGTCTGACTTCTAGACAAAGCCCCAGACCTGAGGGTTGCGCTGGAAAGGTAACCCGATGCCATGCCACATGCCGCATGCTACATGCCACTGGTGCGGGTTATTATTAAAAATAAGTGAAATGTGCGGCACACACTAATGAAGCACGTGATTAAAATAATATTCTATACGCAGAAATGTCTAAAAATCGAGACACACAAAATACCAATGGAAATAGAAGAAGTTCGCGCACAAAACGGCGGCAATTATAAAGCAAAAGAAAAGCAGGGCAGAGACAGAGGCAGAGTCAGAGAGAGTCTGCCTCAAAGGAGCAAAGGCAGCGGCACAGACAAAAGTGATTTTTAATATCAACGAAAATGTCGCTTAATTGCAATTTGCGGCAGGGGGCGGAATGAGGCGCTGGATGAGATTTAATGAGATTTTCACTTACGCGCTCTTGATGATGAATGTCAAACCGGCCCTGTGGCTCCCTCGATTGGTTGGCGAGATGCTCCGGTACTCGGTAATATTTATGTGCAGGAGGCGGCACTGAAGTGCAATTATTGCAGGATATTCGAGAGGCTGTGGGGGGGGGGGGAGGGGGGGGTGGGCGGTGCTTAATTGATGATGTTCCTGTCATAACTGCATATAGCGATGGGTCATTGGTTCGCAATGGCAAAAGGAAGCAGTAGTCGGGTTCCTGCGGCAGGACATGAAATTAATTAAGGAATCAAAGGAAAACTGTCGAATGGTAGAATCTGACACTTAATTTGCTTCTCTCTCTCTCTCTTTCCCACCTGATAGATGAACGATACCTTCCAGCAGCCGGGCAGATGGCACGACTTTATACTCACACCCGAACACCGACCGGCCTCGGAGCCCCTGACACACATCATGTCCTACACCATTAAGAATCTGTATCCTGGGGCTTACTACGAGGCGATTGTCCAGGCCAAGAACCGCTACGGCTGGAACGAGGTGAGTTCTCTCTCTGCCGAAAGACCCGGCATTAATCTGAGTCCCACCCCCCGGACAGAGTTCGACACTCTGGCTAAATTGCACGCACACGACCGCCCCGGACTGTGCGACGGGGCGGCTACTTAATCTTGATTTTGTGCGACTTTCTCGTGTACTCAACGCCCGACGCTTTTCTTGCACTTTCACCCCGTTGCAGGTCAGCGATATATTTCAATTTATCGTCGCCAGCAACAGCCTGGACATTGCCCCCGAGGATGCCGAGGTGGTGGCCAGCTCCAAGTCGCGCAGCAACAGCGGAGCCATCAGCAGCCTACAGGGCCCCCTGCCCCAATGCCTGCTCCTGCACATGGCCCTGCTGCTGGCCCTGGCCTTGAGTAATTGTCAGTACGACAGGCGTCGACTGGGCCTGGGGTAAGCGACTCATCCCAGCCACCCACTAGAGCAGCAGCAACAGCAGCAGCAGCAGCACAGCCAGACGAGGCAGCTCACATCAGAAAGGGGCAGAGAGTGAAGGGTCATGGATGCTGGGCCCTGACCCAATTTTGGTTGGAGTTTGTACATCAGTTTGGATTTGGATTTGGATTGATTACCCGCCAATTGTATTTCCCTCCCGGCCAACCCATTTCCTACAAGCAACAACTACAACCACAACTAAAACTAAAACTACAGCAAGCTAACCAAAGAGCAAACCCGAAACAAACAGCAGAACAGCAGAACAGCAGAAACAACCAGGCAACACATGTAAATACTATTTTCAAGAGTTTTGTCCACGATTTAATTAGCACACATACTCGTATATAAATGGAAAACGGAAAATGCGATTCAAGCATGCAAATATGGTATTAAAAAAAGAAAAGAACGCCCCCAACCATTAGCCCCATGATAGCGTAAGCCACTCGAAAATAGGTCATGTAAATAATAAGCATTAGATATCTGAATATGAACTACATTTTACTCCCATAAAGATCCAGCAATGTGTATGGTATGTAAATTAAGCAGACATTATATAGTGATATTATTTAGTTTCAAACGAAACCGTACTATAAATACTATACTATAAATATCGGAAATCGACTCACCACAGAACGACGTTCGTTTGTAAAGTATTTTCCGAAATGTTTTGTGTTCGATGCCCAACCTTTCGATTGCAGTTGTTCATTCATTTCTGTAATTGTAATTTGATTTAGCAATAGCGTGTAAGTGCACCCAGTAAGTAGCCCAGTAAAATGGCATAAAATATCGTATAATGTTTTTTCGATGTAAATTAGAGCATAAGCATAAAACAATGTTGTACCACCAAAAAAAAACAAACAAACAAAAAACAGAAAACAAAAAACAGAAAACAAAACCGAGATAACTAAAACTAGACTAATCCTTTGCTCCCCGGAAAATACAATACAGAAGATAGAAATACAGACAGGATACCGAATAGAATACTCGTATTTGAATGTGAATTTTGCATATTTGCGACATGTACTCGCAGCAGGCACTGTAAATACATGAATACTTAATGTACACTTGTACCCGTACCCGTATCGGTATCGGTACGAAGCATTTTATCAGCTTTTGCACCTTTCCAATTGTACGATCGAGCCGATCCGATCCGATCCGTACAGTTCACAGTACAGTACATCCCCGTCTCGTTCTGGGGCACACAAATAGGGTCACAGCTCTCTCTCGCCACACACACCTGTACATTCTAGCATGCCCCCGAATGCAACACCGAAACCAGAAACCAGAAACAAAAAAACCAAAACAAAACAAAACAAAATCAAAGCGTTACAATTTATCTACATAAATGTGTATGTGTGTGTGTACCTAACATAGCCAAGGATGGAAGCAGAGGATTAACTACAGATTACTACAGATGGTATAATGTACGGTATAGTGTCCGGGCCAAAGAAGTCCGACATGCTATACATATATACACAGACAAGAACAAGAACAAGAACGAGAATTGGAGGCAGGCAGAACGAACACCTCTGGGAGGGATGGTGGGAGCGTGTTCATTGACGGAGAATTCATTAATTACTAACTACTTAGTACGATGCTAATTGTATGATTAATGCGCATAAGAATCCCTAAATATTCAAAAATTACAAAATAAAGCATTAGATGTAAAACTAAACCCTCCCACAAATTGGTTTCATTTCATGTACATTTTCTTTAGATTTTCTTCAGATTCTCCCAACTCCCAGGCCCTTTAGGTCAAGTCGAATTGCACTCCACATTCGATGAGGCATGCCTCATGCAAGTTTAAGCAGTCCTCCAAGTGGCTGGCATGAAATTTAAATGTTGCAATTGCCGAGCGCCGAGTGGGCCAGCCAGGAGTCCTTGCCGGACCGGGAAACTTTCTCAACAATTTACAAGAGCGAACGTTTTTAATATATAATCGTCAATGGCACTCGCGTCCAGGGCCTAGGCCCCAGGCCCCAGGCCCCGGCCCAGGACCTGCTCGGCGACTTTTACCAATATTTTTTCATCATTCGAACTAAGGACATTACCTCGAGCACTTCTAAGCTCTTCTTGCCAGCACAGCACAGCACAACGGCTGACCAGTGGACCAGGGACAGAGGACACAGAGGACTGAAAGGACATTGGGACAGCCGGCATACGTGCCCGGCTTAAATTATTAAAACTTTTGCATTTCGCAAAAGTTTATGCATGAAATTTCATGGGGCGCACCAAACTCCTTGAGCTGCGTTTTTATACAGCGTCGAGTGGCATCATAGTTGGAGGCGAAAGCAAAGGCGAAGGTGCAGGCGAAGGAGGAGGTCCCGCCAGGAAGCCAGGAAGGCAAAAATTTCTACCAATGCAAGTTGCATTTGGAACGGAACGGAACGAAGCGGATGCCCCGGATGCCGCTGCCAGTTACAAGTTGCCGCTCCTGCCGTATCCTGATGGTATTTGCATGTTGCAAGTAAGCAATGCGTCGTGTGGGAGTGGCACACTTGAGGCCCCCCCTGGTGACCATTATGCATGCAAGTCTCAATATATTTCACATGAATTTTAATGAAATTTGTGTCGTTGAACTGGCCTGCCCTGCAGCACTCCTGGCTGGTCCTGTGCTGTCCACTGCTGGCGAAAGTATGCTACGGAATTTTGTGCAAATCATATCGCATAATTGGAAAGCCACAAGCGACTATTTCCAGCTATTTGCATTACGGGGAGAAGCTTGTGCCGGGGCCGGAGCCGGAGCCAGTGCCAGTTCTGGTGCCAGTGGCCCTTGGGACAAGTTTTCGGCGCATATTAATTAGCTCGTTTATCATCTGAACACTTTCCCGACAGCCAGACCCGAACAGCGCGTACTCGAAGCAATGTAAAATTAATTAAGTTGCGCCACAAGGAAACTTTTTCTGCTTTTCCTCCTCTATTCGGCAGCACTCTCTCCCCCCCCTGCCGCTGCCACTGTGGCACATGGACTGAAGTGCAATTGGTATTCATTTCAAATGGATCCAGCATCAGTTGGAGCCAAAGCCAAAGCCAGGGCAGAAGCAATAAAAAAATCGCTGCCAAAAGAAACTGTTAACTAACGAAAATGAAATCATAATTAATATTGGTGGAATCGGCAAACTGCAGAGCTGCCGCTGATACTACCCCAGGGACACCCACCCACCCCCCAATGTTGCACTAATAACTGTTTGAAATGGCTGCGATTTCCCAGCCGCCCCCGATCCGCGCAGACAGGACGAGTCAGTCAGGCAAGCACAGGCGTCAAGGCGAGCAAGATTCAAACTTTTATAATTAAAATTTTGCAGCTCGGTATTTTCAATGATTTTTTTTTGTTCGCTCGCCAAAAGAATGAAAACGCAGGCAAATCATAAAGCTACATGGAGGGGGCGAGGCGGCGTGGGGGCGTGGCAGCGTGGAGGCGAAACTTTGCCGTTCGAGTGCGAATTAAATTAATTTTCAACTGATTTGATTTCTCGCAAAAGTTATTGCTAAAATGTAAGTTCTTGGCCATTGCCGATGGAAAAGTTGTCCCGTCCGTTGGCAAATCAAACGAAATTTTTGTGGAGAATGCGAGCGAATCAAATTAACAGAGACAAAAGGGAAAGAATTTCATATGTTGTGCCAATGGCCAGAGAACAAAGGCAAAAGCCACCACAAGAACGAACAAAAAAACTATGCCAATAAAGAGAGAGAGAGAGAGAGATATAGAGGAGCCAGTGGCCAGGAGATGGGTCTGGCCAGGATGCGTTGCCTGGCCAACACGCACAATAACTCAATGAAACGGGGCCCAGGGACGGGGCAGTGCTGGTGCTGTGACCAAACAAATTTACATAATTCTTCAGTTGAGGCGGGAGATGGAGAGGCTCTTTTGGGGCGGGGCTGGTTGTCTGATATTTATGGGGGGAAACTTAATGGCGGTTTAAAACGTTGCAGCAGAGAGCAGGAAAAATCGCTCTCGGATCCCAACACCATCCACTCAGAGCTGCACAGACACACACACACACAGCACCATAACACACACTCGCACACGAGCATTATGCTAAAACAAATCTACATAATTTAGGAGTAGGCCGCCAAGCACCGCCAAGCCACGCCACGCCACGCCAGGACGAAACAACAACAACAACAACAGCAACAGCAACCAAATAGCAACAGCCGCAGCGGTGGCCCACGCCTGTCATTGCCGCACAAATCAAAAGGCAGGCAGGCAGGCAGTCAGGCAGGCAGTCAGGCAGGATCTCCTTTGGAGAAAATTATTTGCGGATGCTAAGAAAAATTTGTACATCAATCGATTTTGTTTGATTTTTTTTCTCTTGCTCTCTCTCTCTCTCTGGTTCTGGTTCTGCTGCCACTGCCACTTCCACTTCCATTGCCATTTCTCTGTTGAGTTGGCCACAAGAGATTTGCATAATTCATGGCGCTGATGGCTGGTGAGGATTTCAGGATGGGCCTCTTCTTGGAGAGCTTCAGGATGGGGCGCCTGGACTGAGTTATTGGGTGGAGCGGGATGTGTCTGCCTGATTGCTTTGAGTGGCTCATTTCGCACAGCCTGCCCCACCAGTGCTGCCGCTGCTGCTGCCGCTGCTCCCCCTGCTTCTGGTGCGGGGGTAAATTGGAAAAGTATGTCTAAGGCTGACACCCTCCGCCCCCGGGCGAGGATTCCAGAGAAGTTCTGTTCTGGCACCAGAGCCGTATAATTTTCGCCTTGGCCTGCGTGTGGCACGTGAGTGGAACATGTAGTTTTTTAATCAACTTGCAACATGCAGAAAGCAGAAAGCAAAAAGCAATGACAGTTCCAGTTCCAGTGCTGGCTGCTGGCTGCTTGCTGCCGACTCCGTGCCGTACCGGGGACCAAAAAGAAAAACCATCCAAAGGCAAACAAGTTAGGCCGTCAATTTCAATTTATATTCTAATGACATATTGTTCCAGCCATTGTCAATTTTGTTGCGCGTGTCGCACACAAAACCGAAACCAAAGTCAGAGATGGAGATGGAGATGGCGATGGCGAAATTTAAAAACAATTTTCAAAACTTGCCCCAGAGAGAGATTCGTATTATGTTTAACTCATTTTCATAAAGCACTGTGGGGGGTGGGGGGTGTCGGCGGGTGGCAGGCTGAAATTATAATGCGAAAACAGCAACAGCGGCGACACCAGAGCGCGACAAAGTTCAGGCAGAACAAAAGTTTATCTCGTACATTGTTTGCATACACAAAGCCCGGACGGAAAAGAAGCTCCGCTCCTCTCTGCTCCTCTCCGCTCTGCTCTGCTCCTCTCCGCTCCTCTCTGCTCCTATCCGCTCTGCTCTGGCAATCGTTGCATGAAATTCAGCGCAGGAATATGCCACGGAAACACTGCTTTGCGGTGGCTGGCTGCCATCCATCCCATCTCTGGGATAAAAACAATGACAACCCTCCCCTCCCCACCCCACCCCCCAAGGCTGAGCGTCGAGTGCTGAGTGCCGTGTGCCCTGTTCCGTGTGCCGTCTGCCGGGCGTTGAGCGATTTCTTTTCATAAAGATAAATGCCAAGAAAGTTGAGGCTGGCTGCAGCAGCAGCGTGCAAGTCGCACTGCAATCTGCCGCCGCTACTGGAGCTTCTGGACGAACCGCTCTCCCCGCGTAAGTAAAGCTTAGTTCGGTTGCCTCGGGCTTTGTTAAAGCTTCCCTCAGTCTCTCGCTGCCTCGCTCTCTCGCTCTCTCACGCTACTGCCAGGCATTAACTCGGCAATGTAAAATAATTTACGGCGCTGCATTGCAAATGACATTGACTTTATGCCTTTGCAGCTTGTGTACCCTGTACTGGTACGAGAGAGAGAGAGAGGGAAGCCTGCAACTGGTACGAGAGAGAGAGGGAAGCCTGCAACTGCAGAGAGCCATTCATATTCTGCAGAGGTGTGCGAACAAGTAGACTTATTGGATTACTGATTATTTAAATTTGAAATTCTTCAAAGTTGTGTGCCATTAAATGAAACATAGCTCCCGAGTGCTAGGTATCTGATAGTCGGTATGCCCTTTTTCAGGCTCTCTGTAGTTCATATTTCATGTGGGCAGAGGTCGGGCTTCGCTCACACTGCGTCACGCTCGCTTCCGCGGCATCGCCTGTGTGGTGCACATTTCGTCGTATGTTGCATGCCGTCCCGTCCCGTCCAGCCTGCTGCCGCTGCTGCTGCCGTTGCTGCTGCCGAGAGCTGGGCCAATTGACCAATGGCTGCTTATCAGGCGAGAACATGGTTCTATGGAATTTCATTAGGCTTCACCTCCCCCAACTACACCCACCCTGGCGAACGCCCCCCTCCTTGCCGCTGCTCCAGTGCCTGGTTAATGGTCGGTTGTTGGCCTTTTTTATTACCACATTGTTCGTTGTCGTTGTCGCAACAGCCCGCGTTGGCTAATGGCGTTAGTTCGTTAGCCAAGCGATAAGATTTCCAGCCGAAAGGGGGTGGGGGTCAGGGACACAGAATAGGGATGGAAGGGCATCTCCATCTCCCAATCAGGCGGCAGGAAGCTCTTTAATTATGAGAAGTTGTAAAGTAATCCTTTAGTACATGAGTACCCCTAACCCTAACCCATCCCATAGTAGCCTTGCGTACCCCTAACCCTTACCGCATACATATATTCACAGATTCACAGAACAATTTATTGGCAGTGCAGCAGCAGCAGCCGCAGCAGCGCACTTTCCTATGCACATAGCGATGCACCATACCATACCATACACTCGTAGTCAGTGTACGAGGCGGTGCCCAGGGGGCAAATGCATTCGATTTTCCGGAGCTGTGAAGATTCTACTTGCCTCTTCCGCAGTTAAAATTATAAGAAAACATAACAGCAACGAGGGATGGCACGTAAAGCCTTGTACTCCGATCCGAACCCCATTTGGGATGTTGCAGGACCAGTTGAACGTATGGGTTTCGTCGGGCTTGATTGGTTTGCCAGACAGAGCCGGCATTAACATAAGAATCCTCCCTAAAGCCAGCACTGATTTTGAAATATTTAACACAACCAACGGCAGCAAACCAGAAGACCATAAGCCCCGCAAGGACGAAGATCTCTCCGAGCCTGGCTGGCCCTGGCCGAGGAGCAGAAGATTCAATTCGAATATAGTCCGAACCCTTGACATGGGTTCGTCGAAATAAACGTGTAGAAAAACTACAAAAGAAAACAAACTTTGCTCAATAAATGCCCTCTCATGCATGGAGGCTTGTCACGTGAGAATCCTATTCGGAATTAGGCTTACACAATCGCAGTCTGTCGCCGGGATTCTTTCGATGGGTCCCACGCCCCGAACACATGTACTCCTGTCAGGACTCTCGCACGCAACTGCTGCCCCCGGCCCAGGCGACACGAAGGCCCGCTCTAGTCAGAGCAACAGTCAACCCGGAGTCGGAGTCGGAGTCAGCGTCACAGTCAGAGTCAGTGAGCGTCAAAGGCAAAGCTTAAGGAGAAGCAGAAACTGAGGCTGAAGCTGAAGCACGAGTGAAGGCAGCCACAATCATTCACATTTAAATTAACATTTCCCGGCACCGATTATCCTAATTGGGAGCTGGCCTCAGAGAGAGGCCTGTGGGAGAGATGTAAGGCGAATGAGTCGGCTGTTACTTTGGTGCGGGGCCAGGTACAGTCGGCACGCGAGTCTGTTGAAAAATGGATTTAATGTGACGCAAAACAAGCGCGGCGGACTCATAAAAATGAAATGGAAATTAATCAAATTAGCATTTTGTACAAATAGCAAAGCATTACTTAGCTTATGCCAGCGATTTGTAATGCCAGAATTCCGGAAAGAGGATTGTAGGATGTAGGATGTAGAATGGTTGATGGCTGATGGGCTGATGGCTGAAGACGCGGCCCCGAACTGGCAAAGTCCCGGCCGAGGACATGCGAGAGCGGTTCAGTTGGTTGCCTCATTTGTAGGCCCGGAATATGTACGTACATGCAATCCGGCCACGCCAAAAAGTGATTGCATAATTACTCAGAAGGCAGGGCAGCAAGTGCCAGAGCGCCCCAGTGCCAGAGTATGCCCGTGGACCACAAAAGTATCTCCAAATGAAAATTAAAAGTAATGACCACAGCCTCAGCCCGGAGAGACATCCCCGCCGATTGCCCCGAATCAATTAGGCAGCGAGCAGGCTAAACGCTGCCTGTCCTTCACTCCGAGGTCAGCCTCAGAGCTCCACTCTCTTTTGGCCAGCTCGTATATTTTTCCTGCCCTACGAGCTAGGAGCTGACGCCCGAAAACGGACCGAGCCTTCGTGCCTTCCTCCTGCGATTTTATTGCAACACAATGGCATTTTAAGTGCAAACAATAAAAATGATTTATGGCCCCACAATGAGAGCCGTCTCCGTCTAAGGTGAAAGGCGAGCCGAGTGAGGCGAGCCTTGAATACGCTCCTTGCTGGGCCCTTTGCCATTTTGTTTTCTGGTGTAATTAGAATAAAAAATGCATGCAGCCCGAATGCTCCACAAAAATTGAATGATTCCTCGTTCTGTGCGGCTCCCACCTGTGCCCGAATACACGATTATACACTTAGGCTGAATTATTTAAACGTCTTTAGGGGGGGGGCAGCCCATACCTGAAATGTTCGATATTCATTAAAAGCCCAAGACAGGAGAGCCTTCATCTTCATCTTCAAGTGAAAATCCCAAGTGCAGGCTGCAGGCAAGAATGAAAGGAACGCCCCGTACAAGAGCGGGCTAAAACTATGCCAAATGTGCAAAATGAAAACTTTTAGGAAAACAAAGAAAGACAGAGACAGGGACAGAGCCAGAGCCAGAGAAGTGTGAAGAGAGTAAAAGAGCAAGAGCAAGAACTAATGTCAAATGTGGGTTAATATGATTTATGGAAATTTGCCAGCTTCGCATTGGGTAAAAGCACTCGACCCGCACTCGAGCCTTTGTGTTTGTTTGCTAACTCAGGTGGGTGCACACCTCACCACCCACCCACCCTCCCACCCGCCCCACCTGTCGCCAGAAAGCAGAAAAGCCCGTGAACACACACACAAAGTCGTTTGTGGCATGACTCTCTCCGTCCGTGTGTCTGGGAGCTGGAACATTTTTACTTTTTGCGCAAATTTGTCAACTGAAACAGTTGACGTTAGACTCAATGCAGCCACCAGCCAGCCAGCCAGCCAGCAGCCAGCCCGCATAATGCCAGGCATTTTTGGTGTCATTGTTAAGGGGCAGCCACCCATCCAACCACCCACAGACATACCCGAGCAGACCACACACACACACACAGAGAGGCAGAGACAGAGAAAAAGAGAGAAAGCCAAAAGGCGTAGAGACTCGACTCCATTTGCCTGTCTCTGCAATGTCAGTGTCATGTTGGGGCTGCTGCTGCTGCTGCTCGAGACTGCTTTCTGGTGAAAGGTTTTTCATTTGACAAATGCTGATTAAGCGGCCGACTGAGAGTAAAAAATATTTGCCTATATTCGGCTGGGAAAAGCAGGGGCAGAGATTACATGTTCATACGAGAAGAAGGGGCGCCTAATCCTCGAGTGTCTCGGTGTGTGTGTGTGTGCACTTTAGATGTCTGGCCATGGTCTAGGCCCATTCAATCAAGTCTCACCAGCCGGTGTGTGGGGGGGGATGGGACCTGGGATCATGAAGATGTCCCGCCCGAATATGTTTTGCAGCATTTACCAGATTGCTGCTGCCGCTGCGAAATCCCAAGCGTGGAGATTGGAGAGCGCTGGCGAGATTGAAAAGTCAACATGGCCGAAGGTGACGGTGACAACAAAACCAAATAAATGGACATGACACGCATATTTAATACGCCCCCCCCCCCCCCCCCCCCACGCACACACACACGCCCCCCTATCTACCACCCTCTTGGGCGCGTGGCTTGTGCCACATTTTGGATGATAGGATCGCTAGGCAGGGGTCCTGCTTGTCATGATATTTGTGTTGTGCCTTTTCTCCTGATTTTATTGTGTGAATATGTGGCACATTATTCATGATTAGGTTGAGGTCGTTTGCTCCTCGTTGTTGTGCAGGTGTGTGTGTGTGTGCCCCCCACCCGCCCTAACTGAGGGCGTGTGTCCGTGAGTCGAGTGTTTACCCACTTTGATTGCTTGACAAGGTGGTTCCTGTCCTGTCCTATCCCGCTCGAGGATGCCGGTGCGTATCCCCGTCCATTCTGGTATAATTAGTCGACCAGGTTCCGCTTTCGGTTGGCAAAAAGCCAGGCGCTAATGAGGCCAATAACTCAATTGCGGCCAGGGGACAAGGGACAAGGGACGGCCACACAAATCTCCGAAGTTTAAAGCGTTTACACACCATTTAAATCAAAATTAATGTCCGATTGCCGGGCTATGGCTACCTGCCGGGGAAATCTCGTACCCGGCTCAGAAGGCCAACCAGCAGCAGTAGTTGGACGAGTTGTATTAGCTGGAAATCATTTCATTTTAATGACTCCACGCTTCGAATAAACTTTTTAATTACAAACTTCAATTACAATTAACGAGCGGCAGCTAAGCCAGAAACGAAAGCCGGAATGGGACAAGGGCTCAGAGAAGCAAAGATGCTGCTATCCGCTGCTGTCTGTTGTGTATGTGTGTGTGTGTGTTGCCGGGTCCGGCGTTTGCATAATTGCCTTGGACCAACTGCGGAGCAAACGGGCTGACAATGACGGTACAAGGCAGGGCATGGCAAGGCAAGGCATGGCAAGGCAAGACAAGGCACTGGCTAAGCTGCTGCTGGTACTTCCTCTTGGCCATGGCCAACGCCAACCCATCCATGGATAATTAAGAATAATAATTACCTCCCTTTCTGCAGTTTATCTGCGTCTGTCGGGCTCTCATTTTTTATTTCCTTTCTCGGCTCGGCTGCAGATAATGTTGATCCGGCTTGCAGGGCCATTGGCTGCGGTTTCCGAAGAGATGGAGCCTTGAAGGACATACCTCGAAATATACATATATTTCAGCCAATTAATGTGATAATGCACTCCTTCTCGATTGTCCAATTCATGCAAATTTAGTACCAATTTCTTGCTGACAACTTCTTACCAGACTCTGGCTCTGGCTCTGATTCTGGCTCTGACTCTGCCAGAGAGAATAAAAAACTTTGTGCGCGAATAAAATTTAAATTGAAACTCAAAAGAGAACACCAGAGTTGTCAGCTTTAACTTTATGTGTTATGCGTTATGTGCCTGAGCCTGTGCCTGTGCCTGTGCCCCACCCCCCCTCGGAGCCAAGTTCCAGCCGCTATTTGCTCAACACAGCTCGGAAAATGGCAATTGGCTTGCGTTTCCCCAACTTTGTTTCACTTTTGCCCGTCGCGGCTTCTAATTTTGCCTTTTTGTCTGGTTTTTTTTGTTTGTCTTTTTGTGTTTTTTGACAAAATAAAAACTTTTCAATTTGACTTCTTGTTTGCCGAAATTCAAAAGTTTCGAATGAGTAAAACAAAAAAAAGAATACCTGCATCCGAACAAAAGACTTCAAATGGCCATGCTGACAGTTCAAAGGAATCTGTCCAAGGCAGTTGCGGGTTCGGGCACAACTTTATTCAAATTCAGCCACCAACCGAAATACGAATAGGTCTCATATGTATCGGCAGCCCTCACTCCTTTGCAGGTGCGATGGTGTCGCCTAATGGCCATGGCTGGCTAGCAATTCAGTTATATTTTTCGGGGTGCCATTGCTCTTTCGGTGCATACAATTTTCAATTTCCATCTCCATCAGTGGGCTCCAGACAACAATACCCAGCGCCTGGCTATTCAATTTTGTCAAACACCAGGCAATAAATGGTCATAACAGCACCCACCTGGCGGTATTGGTTCCCGTTCCCGTTCCCGTTCCCGTGCCCATGCCCGAGATTCAAATGAAAAAGCGAAGCAATCAGTGCGGGGTTAGAGGCAACGCTGCAGCATTATCCTTACCATAGCCATCATCGTCGTCATCGTCATCCCTGTCAGACACGCCGCAATGTGTGACATTCTTTGCATGTCTTACTGACATTTAACATTTGCGTTTCGTGTTTCATACTCAGCCGTGTACTCGCCCCCTCCTCGCGGTGTGTCCTGTTTGCTGTGGCGTCAGACAAACGATAGTTTTTTGTGCGGCTGCGACTGCGACTGCGGTCCTGGCAAATAGACAATCAATGGCTCTAGGGCGAAATTGAAACGCAAGCAATGGTTCGCTGTCGCTATGGGATTGCGTGTACTCGTGGTACATGGCCCTGTAAGAGTAAATTGAATTTTTTCCCCCAGCGACAGAAACAAAACAGCTCAATAAAAGTGTCAAATGGGCCAAACGCCACAGACAACAGACAACAGACAACAGGGCTGGCTGCAGCAGTCTGAACCGTTTTTGGAGTAACTTTTGCCAATTGGCTCTCGACGGCCTCAAAATGGGAACAAAGCAAATCCATCAATCAATGCAAAGCGAGAGAGTGTCAGTGTGAGTAAGGGTGGGAGTGGCAGTGGGAGTGGCAGTGGGAGTGTGGCAATCTTTTAACTACTCATTTATGTGCTTTAAGTGTGCTTGAGCCCGGGCCTCGATGGCTGGTGGAGTGGTTGCTGCTATTAATTGGCTGAGCTGCAGCAACACTACACTTCCCTTGTTCCTCTCGCTGCCTGCAGTTTCAATGAATTGTTTTACACTGCTGGCTGCCACGGCCCGTGGCAGCGGGGGCCGTGGGGCCGTAGGGCAGCGGGGCAGCGGGGCAGTGCTCTGCGGATCGACTACAACAATAACTTCAACAAATACCAGTGGCAGAGCATAGCAGAGAACAGCAGGCAACTGCTACTTCAGCCGTTCAGCCATTGTGTGTTGGTGTGTGTGTTTGTTTGCTGGCCAATGGACCGACGTGACGTATACGTAATATTTCATTTCATTTGTACAACGCACATACGCGTAGCCCTACAGATGTGTGTGTGTGTGTGTGTGTGCGTGTGTCTGTGTGTTTGCTTACCGCTTGCCTCTGGCCCAGCGATTGGGGCATGTGGCATGGATGTGGATGGGGCACGACTACGGCGACGACTACACGGACTGCCCGGACTACACGGACTCTTCACGGCCTACAAACGTTTGCACAAAGGTTCAACACCGTTATTTATTTAATTGCATTCAATTTGCGGTTAATTGTTAAACAATGCTGCTGCTGCCGCTGCTGCTGCTGCCCGGCACTGGCCACGCTGCACTGCACTGCACTGCACCTCGAAGCCTTTGACTTGCACAAAGTTCATTTCGCATAATGGCCGAAAGGTGCGTACGAGGAGGCGCTATGGAGACGGGTTGCTTTGCAAAATGCAAAATGGTGGTCTGTGTGGGTGTGTCTGTGTGTTTGTTGAGCAAACAACTACAAGTGCGGTTTTAATTGAACTCAAGAGCACTGGAGGGGCATCATGGGCCGCTCACTTTTTACACAGATGCGGGCGAGCCAGAGAGAGGGAGAGAGGGAGGGAGGGGATGAGAGACAGTGCGTTAGAAGAAGACCCCATTCTAATGAGTGGTCAAATATTTACACAGGAATGCCACTCGCCGGGCTTCAAGTAATTAGTTTTTAAATTAGCCAACATATCTCACTCTCGGAATCCCATAAAACACACCAATTTGCAAGCGCCTACACACTCGCACAAGTTTATCTCGAAGCGGAACTCATGGCCCGGCAGCAGCGACAAATTATAAAACAAATTTGCCACTGCCATTGGGCAGGGCAGAAAACTAAAATAAATAACAATTATGGCAAACAAATCAGGACCAGGTTAGCAGTTATCTGTGGCAACGGCAGCGGCAGCGGCATCCACCTCCGCATTGGCAGGGAAATTAGCGGCCGAATGGCTGGCTGGGCGTCTAAACCATTGTTATCGGCCGCCCAGCCGCTGACCAGAAAAAATTTGCATTTCAATGGGAAATAAAGTAACTGCGGACTCCATTCGACGCTAATCGCCTCGCCCAAATGTGTGTGCACAGCGACCAACGGGCCGTGCGGCATGTGGCATCGGCATCGGCATCCAATTAAAATGCATCGTTTCGTAAGTACTGCAGAATGTTGGGTCATTCTGCGACTGCTGCTGCTGCTGCTGCTGTCCCCTCCATTCAAAATTGAAACAAAAACTATAATCGCTTTGGCAGGGATTACAACACACAGAACACCAGAACACCAACCTGCTGCCGATCCCCGCACCGTCTGAGATTTTCCGGACCAGAGCCATAGACAGAGCCAACACCAACGACCAACACACCCTAAATCCCTATCGATGCTCGGCCGCTCCTGTGGTCATGTGCAACATGCGAATTATATTTTGTGTGTTTTATCGCAAATTCAATTCAATTGCGATAATAATACAATTTATTTGCAGCAATTTTTTTCTGTGTGTGTTTTCTATGCGAGAGTTCTGAAATTTAGTGGCTGTCCAATGGCGAATTATAATTATGTGCCTGGCCTGGCCTATCCAGGCTTCCTCTGGCTTCTGCTTAAATTGAATTTATTTAATTATGTATATTAAATACACAAATTCACACACAAAATATATGGCACATATACCTACCATATCTGGGTAAACGTGGGCGGACAGCATTTTTAATGGCTGATAGACCGCGCATGGCCTCCATCAGCAATTGCCCCAAAAAGACATAGAAAAAAGCCATGCCCTACGGCTACTGGTACCACAAGCAGCCCAAAAAGGCCATTAAAAGCCGCCTAGCAGGGCTCCAGAAAATGGCCTTGACAGAAGCCCACACGAGAATTTATACAGGGTACAAAGAGTATGTTCGAAACCATCAAAATAGACGAAGGATCAATACCCTCTCGAACCGAGAAACAGCGCTGTCAAAATCCCCAGCTTAACAGTCTGTCACCGCTCAGCTTTAACAGCCTGTTACGGATCACCTTTAACAGCCTGTTACAGATCCCATTTAACAGCCTGCGGCCGCTTTCGGTTACAGCGCACTGTTACCGCTCTCACGATCCACACGGCCTCCACACGATCCACACGAGTGGGTACAGCTTCTAGGCCAGCAATAATTACGCATCAGCAATTAAATGTGAACCAGAGGGATAATATATCTACATAATGAATTATAATCAAAAAACATACATCATATTTCAAATTAATATTATTCCTACCAACAACAGATCAAGAAAGAACTAACCAAACTAGTCCCAGTAGCAGACAGCTAATTATCTCATTATGTAGTTGCTGATTTCAAGACTAATCTAATCTGTTCAGCATTGTATCTTCAATCGATTTCCCGAGGGTATCCGCTGTTTCATTCATTCCTTCTTCTCCTGCTGCTGCTGCTGCTCCTTCTGCTGCTCCTTCTGCTGCTTCTGCTGGCCCCAGTTTATTGTCTGTTTATCAATGTGTTTACCTTTGAGCATCTTTTGTTATACTTTATGTTGCCCGACGGCTGTTTGTGCGCAAAATGCATTTGTTTCGATATGCCGCCCATATAAAATAGATTGAATACATATTTCCTTCAGCTCGAATGACTGTATATCGAGTCGCAGGACTCTGGCTCCAATGGAGATGCAGTACAGTGGAATGCCGCCGCTAAAACAAACATCCGAGTCATCTGCCGGAAATGGGATACAAGCTCAGAGCTGGAGCTGGGCTGAAGCTGAAGCTGGAGCTGGATATCATCGCATTTGCTGTGGCAATAAATTCCCCAAGAAACAGTGGCGACACAAAAAGAACTTGTAAAGTGGCAAAGAGCTGCGCATGGAGGCAGTGGTGTGGCCGAAAAGGGGCCAACAGTTACACCCCATTGTATTCCCAAATGGAAGAACGATTCTCAGAGTTCCCTTATGGTAGGTACCAAAAAATCCACTTGATAGCTATGGCAGGTGGAACTGCTCCTCCAGTTGTGGAACTGCTGTGTGGAAAGCAGAGACATTGGCTCACAAATGTTTATAGCACTAATTTTATTTGTCAAACTAACAGAAGAGGCAAGGCAAATAAATGTGTCTGAGAAGCGATTGAGCGCGCACAGAGACGACAGTCATATAAACAGAGGGACATAAAACTCATACGACATGTGGGCCGGGACGGGCCGTGCCGGCTGGCACTCGTGAAGTGCGTAAGCGTGAGAACATGGCACTTCATTCACGCCCCGGAAGTGCCCCCACCCCCCCTACATGTCTCTCTGCCACCCTCAAACGAGTACCAGTCCAAAGTTGGACTAAAAGAAAGACAAACTGAAACTAGAAACAAAGCCAGGACCAGAGCCGTGCCTGCCGAACAATTTATACGACTATTTGAAGCTGGAGAAGTCTGAGTAAACGCTGCTTAAGTGTGCGTAAATCTATAAGGACCCTTACCCTACCCTCTCCCTCACAGAACCTATCGAAAGATGCTCGGCACTCTTCATTGTCACCCGACATCTTTCTCCCAGTGTTAACACATCGTTGCCGTCTGCTGTCTTTCACAGCATCCCGCCCCGACCTTCTCCCGAGTCCCGAGGTTGTTTTTATGCTGTAAACCATTTTCATTTGTTTTTAGTTTCTTTCCTTTTTTTGTGACTGCCTTTCAAGCGCAGAAGTAGGGGGCTTGTGGCTCACTCTGTATCCCCCATCGGGACGGGACATTCGCCCTTGTTTGGCTCCTTGGAAATTGATAGTTTTAGCCGACAGATTATGATCTGTTTATTGTGCAAAGTGCTGTGAAGTTCGGGGCAGCAATTAAGCCGCCTTAAACGAGAAGAGACGAGACGGGACGGGACGGGTGTGAAATGTGTTTCTGCTGATAGCAGCCTCTGGGAGTGGCGCCCGTCAAGGCTTTGTTGTCCTTCATGTTCGATGGACCGATAGGCAACTTTAACTTAATTTACTTGGTGGCAGGCAACAGCCTCCTGTTCCTGTTCCTGTGTCTGTTTCTGTCCCTCAACTGCCCAGTGCGCCGCCCTCTGCTGGCGAGAGAACAACAAGAATTGAACTTATTTCCGGCGGAAGTATCAGTATTTGGCAATTTCCGGTCGGGCATGGTTTTTTCGTTTCGCCCAGCAACCGCTTTCGCCGAAGCAATAAATGTTAATACATATTAAGCGATTTCCTTCGAGAAGAAGACAATAAAGTTTGACACGTCCGATGAAGTCAATTTCCCCGAGTCAAAGTGTAATTAAACCCTTGGATGGAAGATGGCAGATGGCAGATGGTAGATGGCAGATGGAAAGATGGAAAACTAGACGCAACCACTCAGCTTGGTATTCAGCTGTCGAACGGTACTTCCATTAGTCCTCTGCATTCATTAGAGCTGCTGGACTGGCCTGGCCTGGCCTGGCCCATAATCATCATCAATAATAGCGCTCCGAAAACACATCACAAATTAATTTTGACAGCTCTTGGCAACGATTAATATCAATTATTCAAATAGTTTGAAAGCGGCCAAGACTCAAGCTGGGCATTGGCATAGCTACCGCCCCGTCAATGAGCCTCTCCACTATTATGAGCCATGGACAAAGGCGGAAGCATGGCAGAAGGCTGTTCGGGGGTTCCTGGATTAGGCCTTTGTTATTGGCCCATTCATATACTCGCAGGAGCGGCTTGCATGTGAAGGCTGTTTGGGGAAAGAGCATCTGATCTATGGATATGAATAGCGTGGGGTAGTGGAAGCTCATTTCTAATTGGATCCTTAGAAATTAAAGCCGCTTAAAGTGCATTTTAAACATTCCATTTCCATAGTGGCCCGTTTGGATTCTATGGAAATGGGTTGGTTTTCCGCTTGTCATGGCCTTCAGCATCAGTCCACAATTTCCCAAATTATGCGTGCGCATGTATGAAATACCAAATTGACTAATATTTATTTATACAATTTTGCGGTCCACGGCATGCAGATAATTCAATTCCTGGGTCAAATTTACCAAAATGTGCGTGCTCTGCACACCTGCTCTTCTCTGTCCCTGCTCGCTCACCTCAACTGCAATTCAATTTGGCGATAAACCAATTTAAAGCAGACCAAAAATCGGCCGAAAAAATGCCAGAAATAATAATAATAATACAGGCATATAATACGTGTGTCGCTTTATCAGACCGTCTCTCTCTCTCTCTCTCTCATTCACATTGCTGCTGCTGCGGTCAGAGGTTATCAATCGTTCGTCGAAGTGGTTACCGCTCTACAAAAACCCCACAGAGCTCTGTGACAGCCGGCGGAAAAGTAGGCGGTTCTAGTGAGCTCCAGTATGCTGAATCCATCACCCTTGGAGGCAGTCAGAAGAGCTCTGGACAGAGAAAACTACAGAGAAAATAATACAAAAATGTATATAGCTCCCACAATCTTCCCTGTTTATAGCAAGAACAATAACAAAAAACTCCATGAACTGCTGCTTCTGCCACTACCCGAAGATCAGCCCCCAATCCCCAAAGGCGGTCAAAGGGTAGGGAACAATATTTTCGCTGTCCTGACACGCCAAGTGTCAAACACACCTTCCAGCGGTTGTGGCACTGCCACTGCCACAGCCAGAATAATGCCGCCAAGAGTCGGCCATGAGTGGGTATTAAAGACTGAGTGAGCAATTGTGAAATGGGCTGGGCAGGGCAGGGCAGGGCAGGGCCTGGGTTTCGGTTGGGTTTGGGTTTGGATCGGGTGGGGGGAGACCCTTGGGCGGAGTCAACAATTTTGTCTAATTACGACACGAGAAACAAGACGCCGGGCGACAAGCCATAAAAAATATGCCATTTACACGAAAATAACTGTGATGTGCTGTGACCTGTGACCCCGCCGCCTAGCTCTGGTATCGAAAGCCCAGCCAGCCACAGATACAGCTAACAAATGGCTTAATTCGGCCAGGAATGCTCGGGCGATAAAGAGTACACGTATTAAAATTAACAAAACAACCAAGTCCGAGGCCAAGTCCCCGGGCCTAGACAACAGACGAGACGATGATGTGGGGGTGGTATGGGAGAGGGGAGGATGGGATGGGAGAGGGGAGAGTCGTCCCATCACGTGATTGACGCACATTTCGACCTGGAATTTCCAACTGCTAATTCGACGCACCCTCTCTCGATCTACAACATTCTGGAAGTGGAAATTTTATGTGTCTTCGTCATGTTAATTGTTTTCCTTTGTTGGCATTTCCTATTGTTATTGTTGCTGTTGCTGTTGCTTACCCTCCGACTGGGCTGGACTGGATGGACTGGATGGCTTTGTTATAAGCCATAATTTGTGCGCTTATAACTGAAAAGTTTCGCCGTCAAGGCGAACGCAACTAACTTTATTAACCGAAGGAGAGCAGGCACCAGGCCCAGGCACAGGCCCAGGACTTCATTTGAGTTCATTCTTTTTGTTTTCTTGATTTCCGTTTCCGACGACGCAACTTTCTTTGGCTTGTTTTTATGGTAATCGGCGCATAACAAAAACCACAATACGCTCTGGCCCCGGTTCACCCAGCCACGCCCACAACGCAGACCCTCGAGGCATAAGCCAGAGCCAGAGCCAAAGCCCACCTGTGAATGGTGGGGTGGTGGGGTGGCTGTGGCCGTGGCATGGCATTTGGAAATTAAACAGCGCATAGTCCTTAAAATTTTATAACTTAATTTCTGTTGGTTTGGCATTTTTGTGAACTTTTTGATTTGATTTCCGCTTGCCACTCGCGCAACTCCTTTTGTGGCAGTATCGGCTGTTGGGGCAGGTGAAAGGTGAAAGGTGGGGGGTGGTTGTGTGGCTGGAAGGTGGTGACGTGCCTGGCGTTCCTTTTCTGTCGAAATTTGGCATGCGAATTAGAATAATAAACTGTTGGAATTTATTTCGCACAGGAAAATACCTTGGCCGCGCTGATAAGGTTGATCTATGGCCGGTGGCCACTTGAATGGCCGCCGATAAGCAGACGGGCATCCATTGTTGAGGGATTATGCCAGGGGGTGAGAGGCAGCATAATTGATGCGCCATGGGGCATGCGATGCGGCCATTTCGATGGCGATGGGATCGGCAAACATAACTCAATGGCTGAGCTATGGCTATGGCTGTGGAATGCAAATCCTGGCTCTTACGCACTTCATTACGATTCTTCCTGGCCAGGCTTCCATTTGGGAAGAAGTACTTAATTCCTTTGAGTGTTTGGCCTGTAAATCTTTGGGTACCAGGTTCCCTCTGTCAGTGGCGGGACCTAGTTTCATTATGCTAATTGCACGGACATCAACTGGGAAAACAATGCTGCAAATGACAAAGAACTGGGGCAGGGCAGGGGGCCAGGGTTGGGAGTGGGGATGGGGCGATGGGGCGATGGAAACCAAAGAATTTTCATTAAAAAATGTTCATTTAGTTGCACAATTATTTTTGTGCAGCAATTTTAATAACACTAATTTACCTTCAATTTTCCCAACTCTTTTTCCGTGCCACACACAAAGGCGACCAATGCCAGCAGCGGACACAAACGGAGAGAGAGAGAGAGAGAGAGAGAGAGAGGGGGGGGACGGAATGCCAGTTAAAAATATGCGCAGCTGCAGGAATACAAAAAATTATAAGTTTTTTTCGCTCGATTCTCCGTTTTTTGCCGTCTTTTAATTTGATTCCTTTCAGCATTCACTCAACCAGGCCACAGATGAAGCCCCGGCGACGACCACTACCACTAGCGTCCTCATCGGACGCCATGCGAGCGGCCATAGCAATGGCAACGGGGCAACGGGGCAACGGAGCCACAGCAAAAACAAAATCATCAAAAGCGGACACAGGACACAGGACCAGGACCCCGCTAGGACCCCGCCAGGACTGAGCCAAGTTCATTCTAAGCCGTTTGCATTGCAAATGGTGCATCTGCCTAGCGACAAAAGGCGATGAAGATGGGAAGTATTGCCATTGCCCTACGGCAGAGGCTGTGGATGAGGACCGAGAGCCGAGAACCGGGCACCGAGGACCGAAGACCGGGCTGGTTGGCCCCACAATCACTTTTCAATTAAATGGCATTCTTCTCTTGGCCATTATTTCATGTTTTCTCCTCTCGGCTTTGTTTTTTTGCTGTTTGCTGCTGCCACTGCCGCTGCGAATGCGAATGCGAATGCCCTGGGCCGAATGTTCCTGCCACAAAGGCAGCAGGCGTAAAAAGCCATGCTATAAGGGGGTGGGGGCAGGGAACAGTTCTTTGAAAATAACGAAATCATTTTGGGTTCATTTATTTACTTGACCAACTCAGATGAAAGTCTTTTGAGCCTCACAGGCACACAGCCCCATAGCAGCTGTTTCAATTGTCAATCATTTATTCGGGGATTGATTTGACATGATGAGAAAAACACGACGGACGACAGTCTAAGCATTTAAATCCCCCAAAATTAATTAGAAAATCAATTAGCAGGGGCTCCAGTTCGGGATTAACATAGAGCCCAGTCATAATTAGGTGCCGAAAAAGGTTTTCTTTTGGCCAGAAAACCCCCTGAGAAAAACAATAAAGTCTGTCCCCCGCTCCACTTTTCAAAGTTCGTTTTGGGATGCGATGCCGTGCTAGTCCTCCAGGATTAGGGCTAAACTTTGGTAATTCAGGGCAAGTTTTTGAGACCAGCAGTAAGCAAATAACTGGGAAATTAGGCCAATAAAAAAAGGTTTTCCGAGTATTGCTTAGATTGAAAACGAATTGAAAAACTCACCTCGATGAGGGGTCTGTCCCGGACTCGGACCCGCACCCGGACCCTCACCCGAACCCCGATCCGAAGTAATTGCGGAAGCTTAAAGAAAATATGTCTAGAACTTTTCGCATTTAGTTTTATTTTCATTTTCATTTGCACTTTGTACTTTGTGCGCGTATTACCGAGTGCAACTAAGTACAGGCACATACATTAGTATAAGTACTACAACTAGGGGTACAGTGGGATTAAAACTTGTAGCTGGCGGAGTTCTGGTTAAGCCTGATGGCATCCACGGGGCAAGGCAAGATCGTTGCCCCTGCAGCAGCGGCAGCACCGTTTATGCCCTTTTGTATGCGTTCGAGGGGGCCGCGGGCCCCGTTGGAGTTGGGGTCTCCAAGGTGGCCTCCTCCTCCACTGCATCGCCATGTTTGAGCCAGTGCGGAGCTAGCCGCAGCATGAGGATGGCGCCCAGCGGCGCCGTGAATATAATCGCCAGCACCGAGATGATGAGCACATTGCCCGCCAGGGCCAGCTGCGCTTCGTTGGCCACGCTGGCAGCACGTGCCAGATCCAGTGCCACGGGACCCAGGGCCGCCTGAGGACAGACAGAAAGAGAGAGAGAGAGAGAGAGAGTGAGAGAGAGAAGGGGGGAAGAGGAAGGGCTCACTGATTAGATGGCTCAAATTAAGAACAGGCAACCGCTGCGTATGAGTGATATGAGCACAGCGCAGCGCCAAGCAGATTAAATACGGGTTTGCTGTAAAATTTTAATTAAATCAGTACAAAAAAAAAAAAAAAAGAAGAGAAGGTAGACAGTGAAATATGTGACCGCCGCCGGACCGCATATTAGGGAAAACTTCAGCCAGCGACAGTGCCACATGTTGGCTTTGGCTTTGGCCGAAATTCGAAATAAGACACATGCAGCAGGCAGCAGGCGGTGGCTTAGTAAGCCAGCGGAACATTTAAATTTCAGTCAACCACAGACACAGATGCATACGCACACACACACACACACACACACACGCATTGGCCAGGCGACATAAACAAAATGTCCGTTTGTGGTTAAACTGCAAACAAAAGGCTTCCATGCCATGCCAACTGCAGCAGAGTCCGAGTCGGAGTCCTCGACCTGTGAATTCGTGTATAACTTAAGCATTTCGGGGAAAACAGGGACAGCCAGACCCCCTCGGGTGGTGGTGTTGGTGATGCCATGGCCAGCAGCGGCATGGAGCGAGTGAAATGTCCAGCAATGAAACAAAAAAAAGTTCCAGCAGGGGGAAGCGTGGGGCTGGGACAGAGGTCGAGCTGGGGATCCAACCGCAGCAGCAGCAGCAGCGGAGGCAGCGGCAGCAGAACATGACACGCGGAACGGGAAACTTACTTGGACAGTTGCCTTGGGAAAACCGGAAATTGTAATGTAGGCACGTTCCTTTCTCGACAGATTTCCGCCATATGTGGATAAATATGCAAAGCCCAAGCGAAACTGCAAACGAGAACAAGAACAAGAAAAGGGTCATCTCTGGTTAGTCGTTTCTCTATATTTTTTCGCCCCGTTCCGTTGCCCGTTCTCTCTCGCTTTTCTGTTGTGTGCAGGTAACATTTTCATTCCGGTTCACCTCCCCGCCGGACTGTTCCTCCTTTTTTTGTTTTTTTGGCGGAGGGATGACCCGAAACCGCGGGGACCGTCGCACAGCAGCAGAGTATTCCCAGCACAAACGGAGTGGGAACCGAAAGAAATTAAATAAGTGGCAAGGCGAACGGAAAACGGAGAACGGAGAACGGAGAACATTGTTGCATTCCCCCACAGAGCCACCGGCGAGCGGCGACCGGCGACCAGCGACCGTTTTAATTACCAAACTTCCGACCAGCACCAGCAATGCCCCATAACCGATTACATGGCCCTGCAGCACGTTGAAATTAATTTCCTTGCCGATGAGTGCGAACGAGACGGGCTTGAGGAACTTCCACAGTAGATCCAGGCGCTTGGGGACACTGGCCTGCAAGAAAAGACAGAGAGAGAGTCCATAAATTCTGATTAGATCAATATATTCCCGAATGGCATTCAATTAGGACTGCTTATGTCGTTTCCTTCAACGCAAAGAGGCAATTAAACTCCATTGGCTAGCCAGAGCCAGACGAAAGGAAAGGGGGATTCCTGGAAAAACTTTGCCTGGAAAGTCAACAATATCGAAGCAGCATCCTCCACTGCGCTAAAGGTATTAGCCAAGAGTCAAAAACAAATCGAGAACTAACAGTCAGCCCTGACCTGGCACAGGGACATGATGTCACAAATTACCTAGCAAAAGTCCCCGACACAAATAGAGGCTTTTTACAGAGCTCCAAACACTGGGCAGACGCTGCTTCTCGGATATAAAAAATGGCACTATTGCATGCTATATTTTTCAAGAGTCAAGCGAAGAAAAAATAGCACAGGTGGGCTCCGAAGCACTCAGTTACGCAAAGGCAGGACCAAAACACTCTCGAGAGCACAAAAAGCTAGTCACAGGCTCCATCCATCCTACCCCACCCTCCCCAGGTTCCCCCAGGTTACCCCCGGTTCAACTTACAATCTGTTGGGCCTGCAGTTGCTGCGGTGTCAGCTTGGTCTCCTCCCGCCTCCAGCCAATCCTCGCAATAAAGGCAGTCGTTACACATCCCAGGGCACCGGCCGACGTATAGCCAATGACGCGGCTGCCCATCACGGCGATGGTGCCGCCCAAGATGGTCAGGACGAAGCGGAGGCCATTTGCGTACGTCTGCAAGGGATGAATCAAAAGACAGGCATGTGAAAAGAGTGGATGGGAAAATGGTTGAGTTAGGCATACGCATACGTAAAAGAAAGAAAAAAAAACCAAATCACTTTACAAAACTCTGATGGAAACTGTTTTTCTTCTCGTCCCCTCCAGCCTCCCTGTTTTCCAGCCATTGTTTGGGCTCTTTCTGCTTTGACGGGCAGTGCGCCGTGTGGTCAGGCTGCGTATACGCAACGTGTGCCCCAGTCGGATCGGCAAAAAAATTCCTTGTATTCCCATTTTCCTCGTTTTCCTTGTTTGGTTCGTTCTGCTGTTCTTTTGGCTTTTGCTGGCATACGAAATTTTTAGTCAGAACTCGAAAAAACTGTAGCTAAATGGCCTGAACAACGATTTAGATCTGATAAACGTCGCCCCGAACAAAGTTATCTTTTTCCTGCATTCTGTCTTATATTTTGTATATTTTACTCGCTTTAGTCGTTCCGGCCAGGCAGCTTGTTGGTTCTGCCGGACGACAGGTGTTGAGGCTGATTGAGATCTTTTAATTTTCGTCCTTGCTGGCTGGCTGGCTGGGTGGCTGGCTGGCTGGCTTGCCCTTTCAGAGCACTCACTTTGGCACACCGCAAATCGCTGCAGTTCAATTTTCCTTTACTCCTTTGTCCACAGATTTAGAAAAGGTTTAAGCTGCATTTTCCTCAAATCGAATGAAATTGCATTCAATTGCGCTTCGTTAGGCGACTCGCTCGGACACTCTATCGAGGGGGAGAAATGCCAGTCTCCTCTCCTCCGCGGGCCATGAAAAGTACTCTCTGAACTTTTAATTTTCCATCTCCCCCAAGTGCGCCCAGTACCATAAAAGGTTGAGTTTTCTTCTCTACCTCGTGCAATTGCAAACAGTACCTATTGAAAAAATACTGTCAACGTGGAGGAAAAGAAGAGGAAAATGTTGAATGCGAAGAGCGGAGAGCGGGAAGCGGAAAGCGGAGTGCTGGAAAGGTGAAACTGCAAAATTACAAGAGACAGCGTAATCATAATAAAATAAAAGCAGCACCAATGACACGCGCGAAGATGCTGGAGACCAAAAACCGAGCCTGATGACAGCCACAGCCACACACACACACACACACACACACACACACAGACTCTCTCACTGTGAACTGTGGCTCTAAATGTGTGTGCAAGGATGTAAGGATGCAGCGACTTCAACGTCGCACAGCGTGAAATTTTTGTACAAACTGCAGCGCCGCGTGGCTGCGGATGCCACTTGACGACGACGACGACGACGATGACGACGTCGACAAAGGCGCTGCACAGGCAGCCCCACGCGTTACAGAAAACAAAAGTTATGAGAGGTCCATGTGTGTGTGTGTGTGTGTCTGTGTGGGTGAGTGGTTGTGTGGCTATGTGGCAGCACCAGTGCATTCGGTGGCACCACCCATGGCGTTTGATTATGCGCGCCATTAGCGGTGTAAGTTGCGGCAATGAGTTTTGTGGCTGTGGCACTGGCTCTGGCTGTGGCTCTGGCTGTGGCTGCCACAATGTCCCCAACATAACTTCACATAGATGCTGGCAGTAACTGTCGTCGCAAATGTCGCCAGCTCCGTCGTCGTCGCTGCCGCTTTGCATGTAAGTGTCTTTTTATGCAAAATGCACCCACACACTCACACCGAAACGAGCGAGAGAGAGCCAGAGAACGAGAGGATCTGCTCTCCTCCCCCTCTTGTGTGCATATGGCACCCAGCGCCTGCCAGCCCCATCCCAGCGGTGCTTGTGCGCGTTTTGCATCATTAAATGCGCTGATTGAGTGTCTAAGTGTTCACTGAATGTGCATTTTAAGTGCAGCTCCACCAAGCTCCAAAGAGAGCACTACCACGTCTGTGTGTACCGTCTATGCCTTTGTCTGGCCATGGGCATGGGCATGGGTGCCGGATCGGGCAGGGCGCTTACCGCGTTGCGAGACGGCAAGAACTGGAGCATCATGCCGTACAGATAACCGAAAACGAGTCCAATTCCAATGCCAATGGGACCCTGCAGCACTTGCTGGGTGAGCGAGGCTGTAAGCAAGAGCAAAGACAGTATTTATTTCACAGTCGAGCAGTGGGTGGTGGGTGTTGGGTGTCGAGTGTTGGGTACGCACTTGTGGAGAAGATGACGCTGATTATCACGCCGAACATGAAGATGGACACCACATCGTTGCATGTGGTCATCGCATAGATGAGCGTGTGTATCCCACTGTTCAGGCCCAGACGATCCTCCTTCAGCTTGAGCATGACGGTGACCACCACATTCGGGGAGATGGCGGTGATGACCAAACTGTGTGGGATTACGCAATGGAAACCAATGGATAGCCATACAACCAATCAATCGAAACCCCCCCACACACACTCACCCCAAGGTGATGCCCCAGAGCCAGGGCATCGAAAGGGTGAGGTAAGCCAGTCCGGCAATGGCCGCCACCTCGGCAATCGTCGGCAGCAGCGTCAGGCGGAGAATCATAAACCACAGGCGCTTAAACGCATCTCCGTCCAGTCCGAGGCCCGCCAGCAGCATGATATTGATCAGAGCCATTTCCCTGTTGAGAAGTTTAGACACTTTTCGATTGGAAACTGCTCCTCTTAGCCTCTTAGCCGCTTGACCGCAACTCTTACCGCAGAAACAGCTCGAATCCCTGATAGCCTTCGAAATTGGCCAGCCCCAAATTGGCGTAGAGCACGCCAAAGAAGAGCATGCCCAGCATGTCCGGCAAGTGGACGAAGGTCACCAGGATTCCGGATATCTGGGCGCCCACAAATAGGAACGCTATGCGCATGATGACTGTGTGCGGCGGGGAGAATTCCCTCAGCAGTATCCAGGCCATCGCCCAGAGACCCAGAAAGATGACCAGCAGGGCGACATGCTCGGAAATCAGGGACCAATGCAACACCAGGTGACGCCACCTGCAAGACAGACATCAAATGGGTTAAATCAATACAAAATAAATTTATATTAATTTATATTTATAATTATTACTAATGGGAAAGCCCGCCGCTTCGCCCGATAAGAGTAAGATATGGGACGAGGATCCAACTGTTCGAACAGTTTTCCCGACACGACAAAACCCATTCGAGTAGACTTTTTTAAGAATTAATTTTCTGAACAGAGTAGGCCAAGTTTAAACTTTCAAATAGCCAGATACGAAAATCATTTCATTCAGTTTGTTCCAACTTTGCGCGCACTAAACAATTTTTATTCATCTTTACAGAAATATTTTTTAACAAGCAAATATTTGGTTCACTTTAATATTTATACACTTTTAGCGAACATTTGTTTTTGTTTCTCGAAAAAAAGTATGTGTTCTCTCTACTGCGACCACTCTCTAAAAGTCTTCGAGAAACAGTCCTCTCTGCAAAATTGGTGGTAAAAAGAAAAACAAAATTATACGATATACGTATAATAATATATTCTCTAAAAATCTCGGAAAATAGCCGAGAATTGCCAATGAATTTACGTTAAGGTCGGGCATGATGTGGAAATAAGTTCAGCTACAAAAGAATTGAATTTTGACATTTAATTTTTAAGCATACTAGATCAAGCACACAATAATTCCAAAGTAAATAGTAAGTCCAAATATAAATTGTATTAATCCCGAAAATGAGCATCCGAATCTGACCACAGCTCGATCATGCAACACCAATACAAAGTGGAGTCCTGGCCGTCCGAGGAAGATCTCCAACCTATAATCAGCTTCTCTTCAGACCCCACTAGACACTGTGCCACAAGTGCCCCTATCATTCCGGAGATGTGGAGCCACGTTGTAAATGAGGAAGTGGAGCCCAACGTGGATGCAAAAAAACTGTTTGGAAGCGACTGTTTGCGCTCATTAAGCGGATTGGCAATGCCTGCATGGAAAGGGCGAGCAAAACTTATTTGCATTTTGGATGTCACGAATTAAAGAAAATGTTTAATCTAAGTTTGTAGTAAAATTAATTTGTATTAAATTGATAGGCTTATTGAGGAAATAAACTAAGTAGTATCTCCACAAATATGAAGAGAAGTTTCGCTAATAACGGTCATCAATAAACTAAATTCCTAATCCCCGCTTATTAGAAAATTCGATGTAAGATGTATGCCCGACCTACACACTTGAGAACCTTTATGGAATTGTATTGTTGGTGCAGAGGAGGGTTGGCTTATAAAATATATGTACATATATTTCCTCTCATTGAATTTCTAGATTTAATCTCATATTTAAAAATTTTCGTCCAAATTCCATCTATTTATAGCCCGTTTTGGTGCCATGAAGACATTCCATCAGAGCGCCACTCTGTTGGCCAGGCTAACAACCAAACTCCCACAAAATGGCATCAGACTTCAGACAATTCAAAAATCCCGTGAAACAGTATCCTGTAAAATGGAATCCTGTCAAATACCAAAGACAACCCCCGAACCGCCACTGAAGTTCAGATGATTATGGCTCCTGTAGGTCCTGTGACTAGATGTGGATCTGTGGGAGTGGACAGGATGGGACTTAGTCCAAACTTTATTATTAAACTGTGAATAGCCAATAGCTGTGTCATTTTAATTCACGAGCATGACGTTCGGCAACAGCCAGATAATGAGCACGCTCGCAATTAAGTACAGGTCAGGGGGGGTGGGGACGAGGTGCATCCATGTCCATCCAATCACATGACATCCCATCACGCGAGCACCAAAGTTCAGCCGCAAAATACAGTACAACTGCCAATTATTGAGCTCAAGGAATAATGATAGTTCCAATCATAAAACTCTATATATTCGGTGGATCCTTACAATCACACTTTTCCTGCAAAATTCGCAATTTTGTTCACGAATTGAAACAGTATTTCCTTCACAACAAATGTCATCCGAAAAGCCTA
The DNA here is from genome assembly GCA_963969585.1 of Drosophila helvetica. Lineage (NCBI taxonomy): Eukaryota > Metazoa > Arthropoda > Insecta > Diptera > Drosophilidae > Drosophila > Drosophila helvetica. The sequence goes on from OZ018403.1 coordinate 44,528,638, forward strand.
TTTTTCACCAAGTTAATTTGTTCACAGAAACCCAAGAAAACTGAGCTGAGTAGGCGACGACTAAATATAAATTTTCAAGTACCCAGGATACAAAAATCATTTTGTCATTCGTTCCCCAGTGCTCGGTGTTAAAACATTAAAAATTTTTGTGCTCTCTAAAAGTCTAAAAGTAAAAAAAAAGTCTAAATTATTTCTCTACAAAATTGTGTTAAGAAAAAGAAAAACAAAATTTATTCTCTACAGAATTTTGGTAAAAACAACAAAATTATTTCACTACAAAAGTGAGGTAAAAAAAAAGTGCCAAGTATTGTGCTCAAAGAATATTGATAATTCTAATCAGTAGATCCTTACGATCACACTTTTCCTGCAAAATTCTTAATTTTTTGTTCGAATTGAAACAGTATTTCCTTCACAACAAATGTAATCCGAAAATCCTATTTTTTACCAAGTTCATTTGTTCACAGAAACCCAAGAAAACAGAACTGAGTCGGCGACGACTAAATTTTCAAGTACCCAGGATACGAAAATCATTTTGTCATTCGTTCACCAGTGCTCGGCGTTAAAACATTAAAAATTTTAGTGCCCTCCAAAATTAAAAATAACAAAATTATTTCTCTACAAAATTGAGGTAAACAAAAACTAACAATATTAAGCTCTAAAAATCAAGATGAATAACCGTATTTCCCTAGAATTACCGATTAGGATATATGTCGCGGTCGGACATAATGGAGTGAAAGAAATTCCTGGAAATCGCTTGGAGCCCGATATGGTTGATGATTCGCAACGTCTGCCCAACCGTCGTCGTGTTGAGCCGACACACGAATGCAATTGCAAGGACTACATAAAATGCCTGAAAATCTTGACCAAAAAGGAGCTTTTGTAGGATTGCTTTGAGCACCCAGAGACTGCGGGATCCAAAGAAGGCGATGAAGAATCACTTTAGAACATTAAACTGATTTTAATGCTTTAAAGTTTAAAGTGATTAAAGTGACTTTAATGTCTTAGAGTGATTCTTCATTGCTGTCTTTAGGTCCCTCAGACTTTGGCTGCTCAAAGCAATCCTTGAAGAGCTCGTTCTTGTACATGCTTTCCAGGCATTTAATGCACTCCTTGACATTGCATTTGTGTTTCGGCTCAAGGCGACGACGGTTGCGCGGACGCTGCCCATCATCACCCATATCGGGCGAATAAAGGGAGATGTTGGATTCAAGGGACTCTTTCAATTCAGTGGCTGTCCGGATCTCGAGCATGACTTCGCCGTTCGCCTTCCGCACGAGCTGTGATCGGTTTCTGGATTCCAGGTTCAGAGTGCACTGGGAATTCTCTACAAACAAAATGTAGGCAACATATTTTGAAACTTTATTCAAAAGCATACTAGATCGAGCAAAATCAAAATTTTGAAATTCAATTAAAATATAACCAATTCCACCCGCCAAAATGTTTCAGTACGTTAATTCCTGATAAATCATGGTCCTTCATTGGTTTTATTTTGAAGCATAAAATGTACCGAAAAATGTATTAAAATAATTAACAATAAGTAATAACTAATAAATGTACAATAATATATATAATATTTATAACTATTAGCCCGACTGGGGATATAAACTAGCAATAATCTCCACAAATATGAAGAAAATTGTCGCTAATAATAGTCGTCAAGAAATAAAATTCCCGGCTCCCACTGAATGGGAAATTCGGTGCAAACGGATTGCCCAGCCTACCACTTGATGTTTTTAATGGAATTTTATCATTTGTTGGGAGGAGGGTATTTTGGGGTGGGTTTAATATATAACAAATCCAACCTTTATTATTAAACTGTTCACAGCGAATAGCTATCGGAGATGTCGGCATAGTTTTGGAGTTGGCTTTCGAATTGTAATCGTCATTCGTCATAGGAACCTCCTCATTCACCAAACAGGAACGCCCGTGCAGGATTAAGGCTACGCCAGTATCACTTGTCCTACAGAAGAGCACATGCTCAACATTCACGACATACCTGTTCTCTGATGAGATGTTATCCCCTGTCAAAAGCCTGATGTAAAAGAGCGACAGTCCATTACCAAAAGCTAGGTCCTCGAAAGGGTTAGACTACTCCATTTGAAGGCTCAGAATATACTGAGGAGGGCAAAGGACAACCAGGCGGGAGTTTCGTGTGTCTCTGTTAATCAGGTAAATTATGTAAACATAATTGCTGCTAATTGCCGTGCTCCTTGGCAGCTATAAAACCCCCGCGGACCTTGGCGACGGCCGACAAACGCCAGCCAAATGGACAGCCACAAGGATCGCATTGAGTCCATGCACCTGATTCTCCAGGTCATGCGACTCTTCGGCCTCTGGCCCTGGTCCTTGCAAGAAGGAGAGCAGTGGACTGTCTGGGGCTTCGTGAAGCGAAACTATCGCTTCCTGCTGCATCTGCCCATAACCTTCACCTTCATTGGACTCATGTGGCTGGAGGCCTTCGTTTCGAGCAATCTCGAGCAGGCGGGTCAAGTGCTGTACATGTCCATCACGGAGATGGCGCTGGTCGTCAAGATTCTCAGCATTTGGCATCACCGCACGGCTGCCTGGAAGCTGATGAACGAGTTCCAGCAGGCGCCAGAACTTCAGCTGCGATGCCAGGAGGAGCGGCAGTTCTGGCAGCGGGAGCAGCGATACTTCAAGTGGTTCTTCTACATCTATATACTCATCAGCCTGGGCGTGGTCTACAGCGGCTGTACGGGCGTGCTCTTTCTGAAGGAGTACGAGCTGCCCTTCGCCTACTACGTGCCCTTTGAGTGGCGCAACGAACGTGGATATCGGTTCGCCTATGGCTACGATATGGCGGGCATGACACTGACCTGCATCTCGAACATTACACTGGACACCCTGGGGTGCTATTTCCTCTTCCACATCTCCCTGCTCTATCGATTGCTGGGCATGCGATTGAGGGCATTGAAGAATACCACGGATGAGTCCTACTTTGGCCAGGAGTTGCGTCAGATATTCAGGATGCATCAGAGCGTGCGCAGGTCTGGAGATCCTAACACATATATCCTATAGCTACTGCTACTCTTCCCTTGCAGATTAACCCACACCTGCCAGACAATTGTGTCGCCGTACATTCTCTCCCAAATCATTCTGAGTGCCCTGATCATCTGCTTCAGCGGCTATCGCCTCCAGCATGTGGGTATCCGGGACAATCCTGGCCAATTCTTAGCCATGCTGCAGTTTGTCAGCGTAATGATCCTGCAGATCTATCTGCCCTGCTTCTACGGCAACGAGATCACTGTCTATGCCCACCAGCTGACCAACGAGGTCTACCACACCAACTGGCTCCACTGCAGGCCCCCGCTCCGCAAGCTGCTCAATGGATACATGGAGCACCTGAAGCGGCCAGTCGCCATCAGAGCTGGCAACTTCTTTGCAGTTGGTTTGCCGATTTTCGTGAAGGTTCCTATGAAATTCGATCTGTTTTCCGAGTGCCTACCCATTAAACAAGTTGTTTCCCTCCTTCCCTCTTTTGCAGACCATCAACAATGCCTACAGCTTCTTTGCCCTCCTGCTGAATGTCTCTAAATGAGAAGCGGTTCACTTTATTAGGAATATCTAATATAATCAGAATATGTATTTTGAATTGCAATAATTAATAGACATAGAAAATAAAAAGATTTATCAAAGCAAACATGTGTTTTAGAAGGGGGTTGGTTTCCGAAATAGTTCATACCTTTGACATTTTGTGAATCATTTTACTGATTAGTAGTTAATTTTGTTGAGATTTAATGCCACTGCAAAACTAAGTTCTTCAAATAGGACACAGGTATGAGTACTCTACCAACACGAATCAAAAATACTAGGAAAGGTCATACAATTCTATTTTTATTCCATCAACTTTTGTGGCTATCTATCATAGTCATAGCCACTAAATAGGGGTTCTTTAATTTAAAAAAAATATTTTCGGGGGAAAATTGCGGGTTCTAAGTGACCTACTCATGGAAAATACAAATCATACAAATAATTGCAAATAATTCTTTGCTCTCAGAGTACTTAAACTATATCTAATTTGAGCATTGTAAAGGTATTGTTTGGGATTGCCTAATTGCTGGGGATACACTTCTCCACTATAGACCCGCGACAGTAACTGCCTGATAGATATGATTTTTGGAATTACAATAAAGCATATTCCTAACAATAATAAATGCAGTATAAATATTTGAATATTTATTTTTTTCATTATCAAATTTAAGCAGAAAATGGTAAAAATATAATTGAAGGGTCATTTTTGTGGGTTTATACTGTATTTAAAACTTTCAGAGGAGAGTGATACGGAACAATGTGGACTTCCTGACAGCCTTCGATGAACTGAAATAATCAAGGAGCAGCAGATGTATCCTTCGGTCCCTACTCCACCCACTCTTGTTGGCCATTGCGTGACTGATGTATTTTGGTAGGAGAGAGACAATCAATGGGAAACATTATGTCAGCGGGCTAATTACTGTAATTGCTTTCGCCTTAAAATTGTATAAATATTTTGGCTAATTAACTAAGCGACTCAGGGATGGAAAATCGTTGGAGCAGTGCTCACAAAAAGAACCAGTTCCACTCGCTTCAATGATAAATAAGTGAAAATAAATCGAACAATGGATGCCAGCCGCTTCTTGGTCCTCATTTTGACGAGTTAGATGGGAACTAGAGTCGGAAAAGTGTGTTCCCGAGGGAAACGAATCAAGAATACAACCCTAGTTCTTAATTGCGTCAAAGGGTGTTCGTTTTGGAAGACCTCAAGTCTATAAAAGGAGACCATGTCATCCGTTTTCTATTGTACACAAGAAAATGGAGTCCACGGATCGTATAGCTGCTGTTCGGTTTCTGATTACGGTCCAGCGCTGGACGGGGCTCCTGAAATGGCAGGATGACAGTGGAAAGGACCTCTGGACACGGGTGAAGCGCATTTATCCGCTTGCCCTGCATCTGCCGCTGACTTTCACCTACATCGCCCTGATGTGGCTGGAGGCACTCACCTCCGTCGACTTCGAGCAGGCCGGCCAGGTGCTGTACATGTCAGTGACGGAGCTGGCCTTGATTGCCAAACTCATCAACATCTGGTACAGGCGAGAGCAGGTGGCAGAGTTCATCAGCGAACTGGAAGACGATCCCGCTTACGCGCTGCGCAACCCCGAGGAAGTGGAGTTCTGGCAGCGCCAGCAGATGCACTTTAAGCGCATCTTCTACTGCTACATCGGGGGCAGCCTGTTTGTGGCTGCAATGGGCTATTTAAGCGTGTTCTTTCAAGGGGAGTACGAGCTGCCCTTCGGCTACTACGTGCCGTTCGAGTGGCGCACCCCGGAGCGCTACTTCTACGCCTGGGGCTACAATGTGGTGGCCATGACGCTGTGCTGTTGGTCGAACACCCAGCTGGACACCATGGGCTGCTACTTCATGTTCCAGATCGCCATGCTCTATCGGGTGATGAGCCTCCGCCTCCAGGCCCTGCAGCAGACTCCGGAGAAGGAGGCCAGTTCCGAGCTGCGTGCCATTTTCCGGCTGCACACACGAGTGCGCCGCCTGACTCGACAGTGCGAGGTGTTGGTCTCGCCCTATGTCCTCTCGCAGGTGGTGTTCAGCGCCTTCATCATCTGCTTCAGCGCCTACCGGCTGGTCCACATGGGCTTCAGGGAGCGGCCTGGTCTCTTCCTCACGACCCTGCAGTTCGTGGCCGTGATGATTGTCCAGATATTCCTGCCCTGCTACTACGGCAACGAGCTCACCTTCCATGCCAGCGCTCTGACCAACAGCGTGTTCCACACCAACTGGCTGGAGTACTCGGGGCCCACCCGCAAGCTGCTCAACTGCTACATGGAGTTCCTTAAGCGGCCCGTCAAGGTGCGAGCCGGCGTCTTCTTTGAAATTGGCCTGCCCATATTCGTCAAGGTGAAAACGGGGGTGGGGGGGCATGAGCCGCTGTGCCACTCCATGCTAAATTGTGTTTCCTCTGCAGACAATCAACAATGCCTACAGTTTCTTTGCCCTGCTCTTGAAAGTATCCAAGTAAGCGGAGAGCCACAGCCTCGCCACAATAGGACAGACCCCCAGGGCCAGGCCACACAAAGTGTGTTAAACACAACACCATAACCCAGCAGCAGCAGCAGCAGCACCGCAGTAACTCATACGACACGTTGTCCGCACCCCGCACCGCAAACAACATCGAGAATAAATGCCGGCAGCCAGCAAGGCATTTCGCCAGCTATTAAAGTAAGTGTCACTGCCAAAAAGGAAAAGGGAGACAAAACAAGAAACAAAAAACAAAAAACGAAAAAAATCAGGCTTGACTGCGACTAGACGTCGACCCGGGGAATTGGGGACCAGGCCCGGGATCCAGACTCGAATCCAGAGCCAGAGCCAGGCGGAAGCACGCGCGGGTGCCTGGTGTGGCAGCAGCAGCAGCAGCAACAACAACCATGAGCACCATTGTTAGCGCATAAAAGAAATAGAAAACCAAATGCAATGCAAAGCAAAGCAAAGACCGGATATGCGAAAAACGCGTGCAATGCAAGTGTGAATGGCGGCGCGGCTGGCTGTCCCGCCGGAAGTGCATTCAAAGGGTTAAGCATGAATCCGCACAATGGTGCAGGAGTCCGGGGTCTGTCTGCCTCGGCCACATGAGCATTTCACTTACCACTTGGGTCCTTTGTATTCCTCGGTCTGGCCTCCTCCACTGGGAACGGGCAGGGCTCCCGCATTGTTACTGCCAACATTTTGTTGCGTTGTATTTGTTAAATTTAATGATGTCGGCGTTAAAATTATTGTTGCAGCATTTTGTGTGGCATCGTCTCCCGCTCCCACTCCCGCTCCCACTCCATTTCCATTTCCATCCGTCTGCGCTTTGTTGTAGTCTTCCGGGAATTTTTGAATGTCTAATTTCGTATGCAACGGCGGGACAGGGCCGCCACTGAGTGTGTCCTGTGGCGCAGTGTTGCCGTTTCTGCCTTGCTCCTGTGTCATGTTGTCAGCCTTCTGCTGTAGCTGTTGCAGCCTCTGCTTTTGTTGCTGTCTGCTGCGCTTAGCTGTAAGTGGCAAACAGATTTAAATGTTTTAATAGATATGTCAATGTCGGATAGAGAGAGAGAGGGGGAGGGAGCTGCTGCAGGACAGCTGCAGAGAGACTGCAGAATGCAGAGCGTGTGTTAGTGTCCCCCTTCGAGCCAAACCGAAACCGAACAAAACCATCGAAGGCACAAGCGCTAACAAGCTGCATTTAACCCATTTTGCATTCATTTCTGCAGCTCATGCATAAGTAAAAACCGGAGGAGAAGAGCGTGGAGGAGCCCACGTCAACGGCAACGTCAACGGTTCTGGCATCCCTGCAGTCGGCAGTCGGCAGCCGGCAGTCGTCACGTTTAAATTGCAAAGTGCAGCCGAGTGCGGCTTTCATACGATACGTACTACCTGTAGTACTCGTACTTCTCAAGGTGGTGTCGACGATGGCAAAATGAAGATTGCAACAAAGATTGACAAGCGTTGATTGCGCCCCAGCTCTGCAGTGCCTCAAAGCTGTGGGGCCTGAGTGTGGAGAGGTGGATGCAGCGATGCCAACGAGCCAAGGATGATAACCCAGGGAAATTGTTTTCGCCAGGCCACGACAAAGCCTCTGCCAGTCGACAGGTGTGTCGAGTCGGCTCTGGCTCTGGCTGTGGCTCTGGCTCTGGCTCTGGGGCACAGCCTGTGCGAGTCGAGTCGCCTCCGCCATAATTGGCCTTATTGTTGCCGCGACAACTTCACACTTTTCCACTGCCAATGCAATGGGGCAGGGCTGGGAGGTGGGAGCAGGTCTGCAAGGAGCCTAAGAAATACATAAATATTTCCATTTATAATTAGCGCACTTAATGCCGGTTCGGGTCCGCCTGTCGACAGCCTGTCGAACCATTCCGGCCAATTGACGCGCTTCTAGCCGGGCTAATTGGACTAGAGACTCCTCTGGCTCTGGGCTCTTGGCTCTGGGCTGTGGGCTCTGGGCTCCCTATTTGCATATGAAGCGCTGCTCTAATAACGACAATTTTCAATCCAGTTCTCACAATTATTATGCAAGACTGTCGCTGTGTGTGTGCGTGTGTGTGTGAGTATCTGTGTTAGGCTGCGCAATCAGCAGTTGATTTGATTCGAGATTCTATTACTTTTTTTATTCTCGCAGCATCGACTGGTGTTTGTATTTGATTTTAGAAGACAATCTGCTTGTCATTTGTCAACCGAACTGCTGCCGACGGGGCCCGGCCCTGCCCTGCCCGGCCCGTCTACGTGTTAATTGTCCGCAAATATTTAGCGCCAATTCGAGGCTCCAGATTTGACACAGTATGACAATCGGACTGTTTGCGTATCTGTTTGCCCTGGATCACGTGTCGTTTGGGATTCAGGCTATCATGCGACCTATTCATACGCACACAAAATAGGGGAGGGTGTCATAATCTTAAGCGGCAGGGTACCTCTAAGGCAAGATGAATCTGAGATATTGCTTTATCAGTAATTGGATTGAATCAGTCAGCAGGAAAGAAATCAAATTTACTTCACAGAAAATATTCAATCGACATTGATTTGTCTCTTCGCAGATGAAAACAGACGAAACATATATGGGAAATGTACAGCAGATCCATGGACAGACCTTCAACAACATAAATCCTAGCACTGGCATCACAAATATCGCTCATACGCACAGGTGGCTATCCACAGATGTACAAGAAATAAAAATACAGCTGATCTTCGGGGTTATCCACCTCTGTTTGTTCAGTTAGAGAGATATACCTATATGTATTGAGTCAGATCAACATTGACATTGAATTTTGTTCGGAAATCAGATGCCCATCCCGCGTGAGGGCCTCACATAATCTATTCAAATATTTCTCCCGCCTTCAGCTACAAGCACAGCTGATCTATAGATGGTATTCCACCTCTGCTGCTCTCATTGCCATCCAGCAAGAGCGATAGAAAACTAATTAAAACTCTGAGAGAGAGAGAGAGAGAGCGAGGAAAAGCCCCGACAAAAGCGAACCAAAACAAGGAATTACCCAGCAATCAATTTGTGGGACAAAGACAAAGCAGCCTTTTAGTTTCTAAATTAATTTCTAATTGCATTAACAATATATTATAATCAACAGCAACTGAATATAAAATATTAAATGCACAGTTTTCAAAACAAACTTTTTAAATAATCTGTGCACTTTCCATTGTACCTCAAATATATATGTAACATTATTTTCAATAGATTTTCGCAAAAATAAATGAATGGAACTAAGTAAAATTTGTGGTCGGCTAAGCGGTGTTTTTCCCCCGGGACGCGGTGCAGCGCTCGTTTGTTAACACTCACCCGAACAATTTTCTGTGAATAAATGAGTTTTTAATAAGCACAACACTTGCAAAATTAACAATTTCCATGGAACACTACGAACACATTCTATTCAGGGAAGGGTATTTTTCCGGGCCCGTATTTAGCACCGAAAGCACCGAAACGATCGAATTTAAGGCCGGATGATAACTAATCGCATTCGATGCCGTCTGACAACTGACAACTGACTTCTGGCTCCTCTGGCTTCTATAATTTTCACGGAAAGAGCATCTCACATCTACGGTCTGTGGTGCCGTATATACTTTTTATCTTATGCTAATAAAAAAACCATACAGCCGCACAGTCTCCGAGAGATACTTTCGCGCGGGCACGGGCACGGGCGCGAGCACGCGAGTGAGATACATAAGATATTTGTTTAATATTTTAAAATTAGCAAATAAATTGGAAGACAACAGAGCGGAAGAGCGGCGAGAGCGGCGAGAGAGCGCCAGACGAGAATGAGAGCTGGGAAAATATTGGATTATTAGCAAACAAATTCAATGGAATTAACAGCAGCATGGCATTAAAAAAGAGTTGTCTGTGGTACACGACCAAGATATCGACATCAAACAGTGTTAGAACATCTATTAACAAGTTGGGGAAGTGCACTGGCAAACAGCGGCTGGCCCCTGGGCCTCGAGCATAATTATGATTGCGAGCATTTGCTTATCAATTAATTAGCCCCATAATCAACACAGAAACTTATGTACGCTCGGTAAATATTTGCCATTTCAGTTCGGTTACGTTTCAGCGTTTCAGCGTTCGGCGGTTCATTCCGGCTTCGAGCCTATTGCAAGTTCAGTGAGCAGTTCGCGTTTGAGCTCTGGCAAATATTTAAGTTTTGCTAATTAATTTAAAATATTTTCGCAGTAATAAACTGTCTTGCGGCATGGCCTCAAGCAGGGCAGGGAAATGGGAAATGGGCTGGTTCTGGCATGGGAATGGGAATGGGAACGGGAGAAAATGGAAGCTAGAGGAATGATAGCATGCCCACCATTTTTCTTGAATTATGTGCCTCATTTAAAAGTTTTTCCCACGCCGAATCGTCGCAGTTCTTGCGTTGGGCATGGGAAAAAATTGTGCATAAATTGTGTGCAAAGGTGTCAGCAGAGATAGCGAGCAAAGAGCGGAGAGAGCGAAGAGAGCGAAGAGAGAGCGCTGCACAGGTATTGTAAGACAGGACTTTCGGCTGCAATCAAGTGGCTGGAGAGGGCACTGGTGGAGTGGAGGTGGAGAGCACTCCTCCTGTGATATTTCATATTCATGCCCTGCACTCGGCAGGACACACAGACAGACAGACAACAAAAAGACAGAAAATGTTGAGCCAACTTGAACTGCAAGTTGGGCGGGTCATTAAGGCTTTCTTTGCACTCAAAGACCACGGAGCACCGGTCGGTCCAGCCCCGGCCCCATTGATTATTACCTTTGGCAGAAGCTCCATCTCTCCGCCCCCCCATTGACCAGCGGGCGGATAGTTCTTGAGACTCTCGCCCACGCCCATTGTTGCTGCAGCAGAAGGAGTGCGGGAGGGAGGGACGGAGTGACGGAGGGATGGATGGGGCTTTGCGCACTTGCCCCGTGGCACTTTTTGGCATTTTATCTTGTCATATTTTCTGCAACTTTCAAGTGACCAGGCACGAAAATAATGCAAAAGTTTCTTAAAGCCAGCACAGAAATTCGCTTTTCAATTGCTGCGAAACTTTCCACACAAATTATACGACGACTGGCGCACAGAAAAAAACAGACACTCCGCTCTCAGGCTGCCCCGGAGAAAGCCAGAGTCATGGATGCAAAGATGGCGACGAGTGCATTTCCGGGCGATGGTAAAAGTTTTTGTCATTCGGCTGTCATATGCCCCTTCCCGTACAAGCGTACAAAAGTCGAGGAGCATCGGACCATCCTACTATCGGAGCATCGGAGACAATGAGTTGCGTACACATCTGAGGTGTTAATTGGAATCAAGGCAAACACTTTCGCACGGCCACCGGCCAGGGCTGAAGGAAAAAACCAAACAAGTTTCGGAAAATCTCCAAAGAGACTTCGTTGGAAACTTCTTTAAGATCTAATGGAAAATTTATTGTTCTTTTTGAAGTTACTGAAAGACTTTCCTCTTTCCTCCTTCCTCTTCCCTCTCTCTTTTTTTGTCACTTTTCATTTAGATTGCTTTTGCGGGAGGCTTGTGGCACGGAGGCAGAAACTGCAGAAACTGCAGAAACTGCATAAAGTGCCATAAATTTGTTTAATATTTTTACTGATTCATTCACTGAAAAAGCAACTCGCCGAAGGAGTATTCCTCGAGACACTCGTAAGTATTTCAAGTGATTTATATGAGTTATTCAACTATTCATTATTTACAGATCTCTTTTTTCAATATGTTTAAACGGCAAGTTGCACAGGACAACGACGATGCTGACGACTTCTGCTGGGTATCCTGATCCTTGTGTGTGTGTGTGTGTGCTTGCTAAAGTGTTTCAAGTTCCAGGACTCTGTCTGCAGCATATATCAATTCACGTTTTTCCCCGTACCCAGCATGCATTTATTTTATTTATGTTTACTTAAGCGTGCCATCCTTTAACTACGCCACCCATCATCGCCGTCCTGGAACGCCCTCACCCCCTCCGTCTCTCTGTCTGTGGGAGTCGTGCCCTGAATGTGTGTGTGTTCCCAGGGAAGGATTCCTGTTGCATCCTCTTAGGTACTTGCAACTTTCCTGTTAACCAGTGCGTGCAAAACACATTCAAAAAATAATTTCTTTCCGCAGAAAATATTGTATGTGCTGCCATCAACCCATGCAACAGCAACAGCCACCCATGCAACAGCAACAGCGGAAGAAGCAGCAGATTGCATTCCCGCAAAGAGATGAGCTCACGCTTCAGCGATTCGTATCTAATTTAGTGCTCATGCGAGTACGAGCATTATGCTGCAACGTCAACAGCAAATCAGTGGAAACTGCCAGCTTCTTGGCTCCAGGCATAGAAAATTCTTGAAGCCTCGTGAGACACATTGGGGAGAAAAAAAACAGGTCAGCCCCGTCACATTCACAGCTTGGCAAATAAGAGGACAGATTGAAAATGCAAAACCAAATAAACAAGTCCTCAGAAAAACAGAAAAACAGAAAAAACAGATGAGGAAAAAAACACAGTCAAAGATGATGCGATGACAGGGAAAGCGCTCGATTAAGCGTAGTTTAGAAATTAGCTGTGCCACTCGAAACCCAGTCAGCGTTCGCGTGGCAAGTGCAAGTGCAGCATACTGTGCACAGCATGTCAAGTCAAAGCGAAATGCTGTGGGGCATCAACGCATCAACGTCAATGCACATGGCGTCGAAAGGAGTGGTTCTCCACACACCCACACACACGCACACACACACACACACACACACAAACACACACACATTTGTAAGTTGAAATTTTCCCATTCATTTGGCAGTCATTATGCTCAGTCACAGTGCAGCAGGCAGCAACAGCAACAGCAACGTTGGCATTTATAAATGTCATACACTGCGTATACGTAATAAACCGACCTGAGCGCAGTACCGCCCGTACCTCAGTGCCTCCCCCCCGCCACGACGTGCCGACGTGCACACGCCTTGCATTTATCAATAGTCGAGAATGTTTGTGTGCAAAGCGTATATCATGTTGGCTTTAGTTAACAGAAACGTCCCCAAAGTGACAGACGACCAGAAGCAGAGGCAGAGGCTGGAGGCAGGAGGCATCCATTTAAGATTGAGCTTGAGAGATTGGCTGGAAACGCAGCATTTAAATGGAATTTATTTAATATAAACGAGCTGGCATTAGCCAGCCCCCTCTTTGGCCTGCAGCGGGTTGGTGCCGAGAGAATCTATTTAAATATGACTTTTTCGAGCGGTGGCAAAACTCGAACTGAATGCACAGGAAATGAGCTCCGCTCCGACTAATGCATATTCATGGAAACAGACTTTTCCGAATGCCTGTGGGCCAGGACAGCCGGCAGGGCCAGGAGCGACCAGTATGGGTCCGTGGGTCCGTGAGTCTGGGACTCGTGTTCGTTGTCTGATTGTGGGCATTTGTGCACAACTAAAACAGCTCATTATTCGTGCGAAATATTCCATGGCCTGGCAGTGTTAACCCTGTCCAAAAAGCCCTGCCCGTTCCCAGTGCCCAAATGGCGAAAGTTTTTCCCGGACAGATGCAAAACAATCGCAACTGCAGGAGCATTTCAAAAATAATATCTGTTGGATTCGGGGAAAAACAAGCCACGACCACCTGCCAAAACAGGCCAAGAGAAGGGCCCATTGACCATAAACAGAAAGTTGCCAGAGAGCGGGAGAGAGAGAGAGAGATCACATGGGCATCCACCCACTGGGCACATTGGGCATTGGTTGCATGACTCTGTTAGCCAAGGGCTGTGGCAGTGGCAGTGGCAGTGGAACTGCCAAGAAATTGCATGCGAATGAGCCGGGACAGGCAGCCATGCCAATTCCAGACACTCTGGCGTCAATATACGGAAATATTACGTATACGGCTGCTAAGCGTGGCTCTTGCCAGCAGCATCCAAGCAGAACGCTCTTTGCCAGTATCTGGAGTTCACTTAAAATCGAAATGCCTCAATCAGCTCATGGAGCTCATGGCACAGGACTCAGAGCCAGGACTGTGATTCGACTTTAGACACATGCCTCCTACTCATCCTTCCACATGCCAGCGAGCGCTATTTGCACAAACTCGAGCAGAGAACAAGAGTGAAACAAAAACTTTGAATAAGCAAACTATGAATATATGCTGATATATATACTATATTTACATATATAAATCTGTATCTGTATCTGCATAGTCGTATGTGTATCTTCGTGTGTGCAATGTGCTTTTGTCTGTCTCTGCGCTCTCTTCAGACCCACTTCGCTTGGTTGGCCAACAAAAGCGTTGACGTTGTGCGGAAACTATGTGCATTTGGATATCTTACTCTTCTCTCTCTCCCTCACGCTCTGGTCCTGGCATCGTCCTCTGGCTGGCTGTGTTTTTGCGTGTGGGGAAAAGAATTTCCGGTGCAAATATCTCTGCTTTGCTGCAGCACCAAATTCTCGGTGCTCTCCATGACAACACACATCCCGTACAGGACCAGGACCAGGACCCTCTCCCCGCACTCAAAGCACAATTAGATGTATCACTCACCTTCTCCGAGGACGGGCACTGAGATTTGCTGCTGTCCCTTGAACGATGACTGGCCATGGCTGCGTGGCGGTGGCTGGGGACGCTCCTTGCTCGTCCCCAGCAGATGCTCCTTTTCGGGCTCCAAATCGGTAAGAATGCAGGCGGTCACTGTTTCGCTGGCTCGCCGCAGCAGCTGCAAAGGCAACTGGTTGGCATCCTGCTGCCGGCGATCTTCTTTGGGCATCGCCGGCGCCTCATAGGAGTCCTCGAACGGGTTGCTGCTGTGGTAGGCCTGCAGCTGGGGGCCACTGTCGGCGGCCACCACATCGAACACATCTGTCGGGACGAGATTTAGTCATTAGTCGGCATAATCAATTTCCGAAATCCGATTTATTTGCCCACGATTCATTTATTGGCACTTTGCACAAAAAATACAATACGTATTTAATTGATTAACCATAAACTCGTAAATTAACAGCCGAGTGGAAAAAATCCACATGCTAAAAAAATAAAAAAATAAATAAAGAAAATGACGACAGTCGACCCTTAGATACCCTTGCGAATAGATATTCTTTCGATGGAGCAAACAAATACTTATCCTTCTATATATCGTTTGCATTACTACTGAACCATGTCGTAATGGGTCTTTGAAAATCTCGACTATAGTTTAATTTTTTTTTCGTTACTCTCGTCAAATACCTTATACGAATACCCCCCGTTAGGGTAATCGAAAAAACAACTCACCAAATTCGCTGCTCATGATTCCCCAGCAACAGAAGAGCGAAGCAAAACAAAACTGAGCAAAAATCAAAACCAAAAAAAGCACAAAGCAAAGAGAGGTAGCCGATACTCAATGATGACGTATGCGGCGGAGCTTTATTGACAGCCCTGAGAGAAGAACGACAGGGCGCAGAGATAGGGCGATAGCTACGCAATCGACGACCACTTGACCGATGGACGCTTCGCTGCGCGACCAGACCAGACCGAACGCTGCACTGCAAGAAAGAACAATAAGACGCGCGACCGAAGTAGCCGCAGCCCGCCCTGTGGAGAGGGTCTGCGGCAGCGGGTACATCGGATTTCATTAATTGTATTACACGTGCTCTGGCAAATATTTGCGCAACGCATTAATTAGAAAAGCAATCGAGGCGGCGACTGTGCACTTGGGGCGGCACGGCGGCTGGGCGCTCTCTTCGATTAAAACTAATTGGCAAACAAATAAGCGTCGCAAAACAAACGCCGAGCGCAGCGACGTCCGCGAGAATGGAGAAAAATTAGCAAAGAGAGATTATGTAGGGGCAAGAGAAAAGACGTTCGCGTGAGAGCGGGTGAGTGAATGAATGAGTGAGGGGGCGAGTTAAAAGAGAAAGGAAATGGGAGTGGAAGTGGAAATGGAAATGGGAGACGAAGTCTATAAGGGAAAGGGTAGATGGGTGAAACAGTGAAAGACATTGACTCCTGATTGTAGAAGAGGACATTTTAATATAAGGTGAGTGGCATTATTTCCTTCTCATTATAATGAGAGTGTTTTGTGTCTTTATACCCCTTGAGCTGGCCATGACGTTTATAAAGTTGTAGAGCATGGTACAGTCTGGGGCAGAGGAGGAACGGGTATCGGAATGGTAAAGAAGGAGAAGGGGTAAAGAAGAATATAATGAGAAGAGCTGACCTGAAAACTATGTGGCTAGGTGTACATATTTATACAAGGTAAGGCTCTACCTTACCCGCTCTACCAGCTCCACAGCTCCACAGCTCTACGCTCTGCACGCATCTGCCTATTTTCTTATCACAAAAGTCATCTCTCTCTCTCTCTCTCTCTCTCTCTATCTCTCTCTCTGTTTCAAGCAGCGGCGATCACGTTCGCAAGCCCCACTCAACCTCAGAAAATAAGCTGAAAGCACATCTTATGGATTTCCTTACCTCATATAAATATACCTTGCTCTAAGTCGCTGTGCAGTCGCGTGAAAGCTTTTGTGTTTGAAGTCAAAGAACCGGTTGAAGCAGAAACGCTTATCTTTCATACGGAATACGATTCTCATATTCTTAGCTCTGCAATTACCCGATAAATAAATGAAATGATAGTGCGATAGTAAAATATCCGGAATTGATAAAGAAGTGACTAATGGCTACTGAAATATTACGCAACTCCGGTATATTGTTGTCAGCCAGAGAGATTGTGAGCTTTTCGATAGACTTTGATTTCCGTGAAGGCATTTGAACCAAGCCGAATGCGACCTACCACATTATTTTTGGCAGAGCTTTTGTAGTTTTAGCACATAGTTTTGTTTCCAACAAACATGAATCTGACTGAAAATAAACCCTTTTCAATTTAGTTAACTCCCAAAAAATGGTTGCGAATATTGATTTAAATCTGATATGTATCGATATGGTAGAACTTTTGTAGTTTTAGGAGAGAAATAGTCATGGAAAAAATAATGTAAGTGCCATTTTGCTTCGTATTTTTTTAATTTTTTTAATTAATCTACAGTGAATATTTTTTTTAATATTTTATTATCAAGAATTATCAAAAAAAAACAATAAGATTATTTTTTAATTTTTTAGGTCGTTACAAAAATTTAATATTTGCTTGTCCCATTTTTTGCTTATTTATTTTTTATTCACTTATTTATTTAGTTTATTTTTATTTTATGTCCTAGCGCTACAAGAATTGTATACTTATAAATTATGGCGCTTGTCACAGCGTTAGTTGGCGTTAGTCACTAAATCCACTAATCCACCAGCTTTAGCACACGTGGATTTTCGTCGTGCAGGAACCGTTTCAACGTCAGCATTAAGGAGTGGTTCGGATCACTCCCACTTTTATGGAATTAACTCTCAACCAATATTGGCGAAGATTGTTTCAAATCGGATCTGTATCGATGTCAAGTATCTATAATACCAAAAATACGATCAAATGAAACGCTTCAAAACCCTCCAACAGTTTTGCAGCTTTCAATCAATTTGAGTGACCAACACCCCCCGCATCTGCTCGGATATCCTTGGGTCGGGCTGGGGCTGCGGCTGGGGCCACCAAACGATGCATTTGTTTTTATAATTGTTTTCTGAAATTTGCATTTTTACCGGCTCATCATTTTCGCCACTTTTTTCGTAATTGCGACGCCGGAGTCTTTTTAATTTACCTGATGGACCGCTAAGGACACTGCACAGTGCTTTCACTGTCCACCCACCCGCCACCACCATATCTCGTGTTGCAGCCAGATCATCTCCTCATCATCAGAGGCGCACATAATGTGTCAGGATGTGCGCAAAAAAGTGTCGTATGCAGAAATTTTTAATTTATTTTAACTATGTATGTACGCTTTTTCCATTGGTCATGCCCCAGTGCAGTGCAGTGCAGAGCAGTGCATAAGATGGCCATGGCAGGGATGATGTTGCTGATGACGATGATGATGATGGCTCATCACAAACAAACAGGCGACAGCGTGGAAAGGCTACAAAAGCAGAGCCACAATGGCAAAAAAAAAAGCGAGTACGAGTATAATAAAGCAAAACGTGCCTTTATTTGCCCCTGCACATGCAGTCAGCCACCCAAAAACACGGTACTATATATAGTACATGTAGTTGGTCTCTGTGATTTTTGTTGTATGAAAATTGAAGTTTTTTCCGTTAAATATAGTAAACATCGATGGAGCAGAGATTTATGTATTGCATGGCACTGATGAAAATTACTCATGGCGCTGGGCTGGGCTCCGTGTTTACTGTTTGTCGGACAGAAGAGTCGCAATTTACGCCCACACGCACACGCACTCGCACACGGACACGGAACAGCAGGAGCAGCAGGAGCAGCAAGAACATCGGGCAAAAAACATTAATTTGCATGCAAGTCAATTATCAGGAGGCAGCAAACAGACAAGCGCTAGTCGATGCTGCGGCTGTTTCTGCTGGTTTGCAATGCAAATATCAGAGTTATTTTCGCACAGGAAACAACAACAACATTCCCGACTATTGAGCCACGAAACAGGAATACTCTTGACAAAAAAATGTTGTTAAAATTTTGGGAAATTAATGGGAAACTGTGCAATCCATGAGGGGTGTCTGTATCTCTCACCAAAATGAATCCAAATCAAATTTTGAATATGACGTCAATGCCTTCCCCTTTCGGATGTGTTATCAAAATAGATTTAATCTTATATAGGGTATTAAAAGCCTCGATGTTTACATGACTCTTATATTGCCTGGCCAGCAAGTTTCTAAATGTTTTTATTAATTAAAAATATTGCACATTAAACACATTTCCAAATTGCGTTTTGCATTTTTTGCGAATAAATACACGAACACGAAAAAATGCAAATATAATTTACAGAGCACATACTCGTACACGTCAAGGCTCGTCAAGAGATTTTCATTCCACGCTCCATTTGTATTTGTATTTCGGCTTGTACTTTATTTTTGAACTGTTTCGGAATGCCATGAAAATCGGTAGTAAGTTACACAGATTCTAAATGGGAAAATTCCCCTGCAGTCTTCACTAATCACTAGTCTAAGCTAATCACTAATTTGGGTTAGGGTAAGGCTAAAGCTTAATGGTGGAGGATTCGGGCAAGAAGTCTATGGGCTTCTTTTCACCGTGACATCAAAGGCTGCGCAGGCGTTCTCCTGCAGGTTGTGGCAGGTGAGGAAATGGCCAGATGCAGCAATCTCCGGCCAACTGCGTCGGAGTGACTGGGCAGGACCGAACCACTTGACACGCCCGCATTGTGTCTCGATGACAGTCTCAAAGGGTGGCTGTGGCTGTGGCGGCTCCTCCTGGGGTCGGTCCTGGTCCTGGTCCTGGTCCAGGTGCCAGAGGAAGACGGCATGCCCATGCCCTGTGCTGATCGGTATGACAGCCAGGAAAAATTTGTGCACTCTGACATTCTCGTGGCCCGGACTGACATCCTCGCTCAGACTGAGGCATGCCACCGCCTGCTGGGACGGCAGCTGGACGTGCAGCCGCTCCCCGAACGTGCCGTAGGAGTGCAGCACGGCCAGGCGGTGCTCGCTGCTGAGGTGCCTCAGCAGCTGCCACTCGCAGGACTTTATTGATGACGCGCCCGTCGACCCCGAAACTAGCGACGACGTTGCCTGATTTACTTCAGATGCTGGCGCCTGTTTATGGCTCCCCACTGATAAGGTGGCCGCTGCAATTTCGGCTGCGAAAGGAGTGGCTGTGGCTGTGGCTGCGTCTGCGGTGGTGGCCCCATCTCTGACGGTTGACAATTTGTTCCGAGAGCCGAGAGCCGCCGCTGGCCGGGAAAGTTTCAGCATCGCGCTGCTGCTGCTGCTGCAGCTGGAGATGCATGATTTCCCAGTGGGGCAATGATAATTTTGAAATTGCAGCTGGCCTTTGCCGCCTCCAGCTGACTGCATCACCTGCTCCTGCTGCTGCTCCTGCCGCTGCTCCTGCTCCTGGTGCTGGTGCTGAGGTTGGTGTTGCCCAGTATTTATGTTTGCAACTTCATCACAACGCAATCCGTCTTGATCTTTGCCTGTAATCCGCCAACTTTTCTTGCTCAACTTTAACTTTGGTTTAACGAGCATATTGTTGCTCTCGAGCTCGAGGAGCTCCTTCTGCTGCTGCTCCTGCTCGCTGAAACGACTCTCCTGGTGCTGCACTTTTATCAGTGTGCAGCGTTGCAGGTCCTTCTTGTCCTCATCCTGGCCCTGGCTGTGACTGTGACTGTGTCTCCTGCTCCTGCTCCCACTGCCGCTCCTGCTGCTGCTCTCGTTGCTGTTGTGGCTTCTGCTGTGGTTGCTGATGTTGTTGTCGGCGACATTATTTCGAATTCGAGCATTTTCCTCATTTCCCTTTGGCATTTGCTGGTGCTGTTGCTGGTGCAGCTGCAACGGGGAGTCCCCGCCGCCGCCATCACCACCTGCTCCGCTGTCTCTGCCACTCAGAACCACAACTGCCACTGCGTCCAGCTGCAGTTGCCTGGAGATTTGCTTGCCGCATTTCTTGCCGGAGTTCGACTTGGCCAGCGCCATTTTTGGTTGATTATGATATTCATTTGTGCACTTGTTGACGCTGCTCAGTTTTCGCTGGCCCTGCGGGTCCAGGTCCTGGTCCTGGTCGTGGCCGTGGTCCTTGTCCTGGTCCGCAGTCACCTTGTTGATTTTTCCTTTTCCTGCAACAAAAACGGAAAAAGTTCAACGAATTGTGCAAAAAAGAAAATAGGTCCCAAAATGTAAATGCAATAAATGTTGCCACGAATATTGTAAATATCTATGGCCGCCCCTCAGTCCGGCTCCTGCCCAACCCCCCCTCCCCAGGACCATTCCTGGCATACGCACAATTGTTGATGGCTTGAAATTTTCAAGTTTTCCTGCAGTTGGAATTGTCCTTTTGCGCTCGTTAGGTCCTTCCACGAACCCAAGCCCCAAAGCCAGCGCCTGCCCCCTGGCCGGGAAACTCTCAAGAAGTTTAAGTGGCAAATGAAGATAGAAAAAAAGTAAATAAATTTCTCCATCTTTATATAAATATGAACCGGAGGGGTGGGGAGGGGAGCGCAGACGAAGCGGAGTGGGAAAAATCTCAGCAAAAACATAAAGAATGCACACTTAATGTAGAAGCAATAAAAACGTACTAAGCAGAGACTAAGCTAAACAAAAGGAAAACAAGAAAAGAAGCAAAGAATGGATACGATTTCGACTGTGAGATACCCGCTAATCGGGAAACCCTCACCCACGGGGGCAGAAGCGACTTTTCCGTTAGCATTTCGCACGAAAATAAACCAAATCCATCTCTCGTATCCATATTTTTCGTATCTTTAATATAGAGATATTTGGTATTTACTTTCCTTGATATTCCTTCCTGTATTTTAGATATAATAAACACAAGTACCCAGCGAGTACCGTGTACAAGCCGAGCAAAAACGCACAGGAAGTTGGCAAAAAAAAACAAGAAGGGAAGACCAACAAGTAAAAGCAAATGCAGACAACGGCGGAAAATTCGTTCGTGTTTGTTCTTGTTGCCGCTTGTTACCTACGCTGTAAACTTCACTTGAAGTTGAGTTGAGTTGGGCGGACGCGGACACAGATTGAAAATGGCAGCGAGGACCAACGCGGCGGCCAAACTTTAAGCGAAAGAACAGCAGCAGCAGCAGCAACAACAACAACAACAATAACGGGAATATGTAACGCAATGCCAACAATATGGTAACAGCGTAAAGCGTGAAAAACTTTAGCAATTTATGTTACATAATTATGCTATAAAAAGAAGAAGAACAACAGCGAAAAGATGAGCCATTGCGCTCAATTTCAAGCACTCTTGACTTGGCTCACATTTTCCTTTCATTTGCTTTCAGGGCTCTCTCTCTCTCTCTCTCTCTCTCTTTGAGCCGAGATTTAAGTGAAACATTGACACTTGGCGTGGCGCTACTCAAAAGTTTTTGGCACAAAGTAAATGACAGCTGGATGATATATCTTTTGATATATTTGGGACTGACTCTGGCCCATCCGGACACCCACACACACCCACAGACAGCTGTCGCCTAACGACGACGCTAATTTGGGTATCGTTTTGCCACGATTAGATAGATAAAAGTTATGAATACAAGTAAATGTGGGTTGCACTTACCGCCATCGCAGGGAAAGCTCTCTGCCAGGAGGGTGAATAATTTGTCCGACAGCAGGCAGCGGCCCCTGGGTCCCAGTGGCACACGGCACACCGGACACTTCACGGACCGGCTGCGGCAATTATTGCAGAGCACGTGTCCGTTGCAGCACTGCCATCCAGGTGGCTTGATGACCTGATTTTGGTTGTTGGTTGTTGGCCAGGCGCGGAAGGGGAGAGTCAAAGGAAGTGCAGCCACAAAGCGAGAATAAATCGAAGAAAAAAGAGAAGAAAATCTTAGTGAAAATATATACATAATTATACAATGAGGGTTGTGTGGAGCGGGTGTGGGGGTTTGTTTCATTTAATTATGTACAACCATCATGGATAGTGAGCACACTCAAAGGAGCAGCGCTCTCTGTCTGATTGCTCCTTGATTGTACTTTGAATTGGATTTTGAAGAAAATCCAATGACAGTCAACGTCATATGTAATGCTGGAAACTCAAACTGAAACTAAATTTGATTATTCCACATATTTGTCCTGTCCTCTGTCAGGGCATCAATCGAAATCCCCTGAAACATGGCTGGCCTGCTCCTTATTGAGGCTCCTGTTTTTCCTCTCTCGCATTGACATGAAAAATGTATTATATTGGGTATGTTGTGCGCAGAAAGCTTTCCATTTAAATTGAAAATCAAATTGAAAATATGGCAAGCGGATTTAAAATAATACAACTGTACGAGTACGAGTGCGAGTACGAGTATTTGATGCGCACGAAAATACTTTTGCGCATTTCAAGCTGGCCCTGGCCCTGGCCCTGGGCCTCGCTTCACAAAAACTGAAAAACTCTGCAAAACAACGGAGAAATATAACAAAAAAAGAAAAGGCAAAGGGAAAGGGAAAAAGGAAGGAAAACGGAAAGCGGAAAATCGGATCGACTGACAGATAGAAGAATATGTATTGAAATTTCGATGATGCTTTTTGTCTCTCCCTCGCCATAAAAGGGGAAGGCACGTGCACGTGTGCGTCTGTCTCTGTGTGTCGGGAGCAAAAACTGTTGTAAATATGCAGCCAAACATAAATTTGGTTGAATAAAGAAACAATTTCTGGTCTAAAGCTTACCATACTTTTTTGCTGTACCGATTTGGCCAAACTGCTTTGGGAGTATTACAAATGTAAAACGATTCGTTCGCAATTTAAACAAAAACCGAGACAGAAGCAGGAAGATTACATCTCTATCGAATCAACTTTCCGACGTCCCCTACCTGAATATGGTTACCTTTTTGCTGAGCACTAAAATTGGGGATGATGAAGCGGGGAAAACTAAGCTAAGCTTCCAGTCGTCTGCTGTTAAAACAATGTTGAAACCTTGGCAAATAGTTATTCCAACGAATCCTTTTTTACACTATACGGCAACTGATATTCTCTACATCTCTTTACAATAACAAACAAACCCAGTACCAGTATTCCATTAAATAAAACCGGAGCCAAACACAAATACAAATTAAGAACACCTCTGCACAGCTACATACAAGGATTTTCAAGAACGTGTGCGGAATAGTTAGTATTTTATTGTTTGATTCTGGCTGAAATGGCTTTCAGTTTTAATACCCCTGCATGCATAAACAAAGACTCCAATTAGTGATTGAAATCAATTAAATGATCTAAGCAGAAACAATATTGGTGAAAGGGGAAGGGGAAATGGAAAATGGAATCGGAAATTAGAGCATCCGCTTTATCACCGTCCTGCAATGGGCTTTGAATACAGAAACGAGTGCATGCAAGACCTGTTTGCACTGACTGAGTGATTGTTCAATTTCTTTAATTGATATTTGCTTCAAATTTGATGCTTAACCTTTCCTATATATTTTCAGCCCAAAAGTATGCACCACTTTTAGAGTGTAGAATGCATGTATGAGGCATGTAGAATGTAGATATATGGCAAAAATTAAATTCTTGTTGAATTTGTAACCGAATATCTCTGTTATTTATGCATTCTTTTTGCATCAAACCTCAAGGCAGCTTTGCAAATGGCGTTTCTAGGGAAAAATCCATGGCAGTCCCATGTCAAGAAGTTGCTAAAACATCAAACCACCCAAAGAAAATCGCTAAAGCAATGCATTTTCCCCAAATTTACTCGCTTACTTAATTCCAGAAAGGCCTGGAGGGGCTTTTGGCTGAAAGAAAAGTGTAAGTTAATCATCTTTTGATGTTGAAAGCCAATTCCAGGACTGGGCTTTGTTTGCTTGGGAAATTTATGAAAATTAAATGAACTGCAAATTTATGCATATTTAAATGAAACAAAAACAGTTTCATGCCCGATTTAATGCCAAACAAGGGAAATCCAATGCCAAATCCTTATCCGACCGCCAGGAGCATGCCAAGAGCAGCAAGAAGGGCAGGGCAGGGCAGGACAGGACTAATGCAAGCGATTATCTTTAGCAGGGAATCGAGAATAGAATGGACCAGTATTGAAAATCTACCAAAACAAAATCCCTTAATAACTTAATGGACTTGTGTGTGTTTTTGCATACATAAATACAACCCAAACACGCTCAGACACGCTCAAACACGCACGCACATGCACATGCACATGCATGCATAAAGAATAAGAGCACATACATACATATGCAAAGTGTATACGTACACTAGTGTCTATGCTCATAATACAAGACTCGTATAATGCCGGCTTCGTGCTTCAGTAATAATTGCCAAATCTAAAGGACTCTCCAGCAACTAAGCCGCAGGCCAGAGACGGAGAGGGGGATATCCCAGAGATGATAGAGGATAGAAGAGAAGAGAAGAGATGGGATGGGATGGGATAGGGGAACGAGTGGTTCCCAGCATAAACTGATTTTGGGTTAATAAACAAATTATTCAGTGCAGCTGCAAGTGGAGTTCAGCTCAAGTCCCAGACAGCTCTGCGGCGGCCCTCTAGCTGGCTGCCCCACTTTGAAGGCGTTGCAGCGTGGCTATTGGGGAGGGGGGCGGCGACTACGAGCGATATGTCCTTTCCAGTCCGGTCTGGGTCTCCTGAACATGTTTAATTTATAGCCCCACACACACACACACACACACACACACATGCATAGTAACACTGACACTGACTGGACAGTGCCACACGGACAGTGCCACACGGAGATGTGCTGCAAGCGAGAATTTCATTTGAAAATAACTTTACATTTTAAATGGCCGCCTGCACGGGGCAGTGGCAGTGGCAGTGGCAGGAGGGGCGGTGGCTGCAGGTCTGGACACTCTTTATCTTGTCTAATTAATTAAATTTATGTTTTTGCTGACAAGCTGGGCCATAAATAAATTTAAAGCCCGACACTCGCCAGCAGCTTCAATTTAAATGCACAACGAGCTCTGGGCGCAACAGAATCAGGACAGAAACAGGATCACCCTGAAAAGAGGCTGGGTGGGTGGCTGGTACCCGCAGGCGAATGACACGATTAGTCACACTGACTTCCTATATATCTATATACATATATACATATATGTATACATGTGCACACATCTGCCTAATCGTCAATATTTGATTTTTAAACGACATAATCAATCACACTGTGGAACATATGTATACTCGCTTGCACATACATATATATGTACATATGTATTTTGCCAAACTAATCAAATCACATGGCAGAGCAAACATTTATCAAAAACCCACTTCAATAAAAAACATACAAAAACAAGAGGGAAACACTGGCCAGAATCGATGCCTGGAATACCCTGGCAGCGACTTGATCGAAGGATGACTATAGGATGCTCAAGCAGTAGCGACTGGGGGAGGCATAAGCAGCATTAGCTAACAGTAAAGCAGTGCAAAATATGTGATTAAAATCATAGAACACTCAGGCAGGGTGCTCATAGAAAAGCACTTGGCCAGAACATAACCGACGGCCATTAACTGCCAACATGACGACAGGAAGGTGGAGGTGGCTCGGCTCGGCTCTAGCGTGGTGCGTCGTTTGAGTAATTGAGTAAACAATGCCGGCACGGCATACCTGCTTGACAAAGAGAGAAAGAGGGAGAGAGCGAGAGGTAGAGAGAGAGAGAGAGAGAGGCTGTGAGTGTGGAGTAGAGTCAAGAGTCAAGGGGGCAGCAATCACTGGCAGCCCAACGTTGCCAACTTTATATACAGTCAAGTGATTAGCAACAAACTTGCGCAGCAAAATCAACGCAGAGCCGGAAGCGGAATGGGACTGGGACTGGAACTGGGAGACTGCCACTGCGACTGCGACTGGGATTGGCACTGGGATTGAGATCAGGACTAGCAGCAACAGAACAGCAGAGGCTCTCAAAGGCAAACAAGCGGCAGGGCAGGCAACTGGCAACTAAGTTTTGAGAGAGTTCCGTCGAGTTGAGTTTAGATAATGACGAACTAAAACTAAAGCCCGAACGGGCTTGGGAACAGCCAGGCCAACAGAGGGCGACCTCATCGATATGCAACGCACATGCAACGATGGTCTGGATTGGCCTTTTCGTGGCAGTGCCACTCAGCCTCACCCCCACCCCCACCATCACCCACTTACCTCAAGGCACACAGGACACTCCAGTAATTGGGAAATATGTTGAAGGCATGTTGCAAACTTTTGCAGCGATTGTTGATTAATTCCATGCTGCTGCAAAGACACAAAGAGCAGAGGAAAACTTTGGTTAATTTTAGTGTTTTGGCTTCAAGGTTGAGAGAATCGCAATCAAATGAGTCCCCGGAATGCCTTTAATGATATTGAATGCTTCCATTAGGGCCGATTTCCATACGATTATCGAAACGAGCAAAGCACTGCATTATTGTAATTCAATAAAATGATTATGCTGCCACCGACAGGATGGCAGCAGGCATCCGATAGATACATACATCCATGGCCGAGTGCGGCTGCAAGTTTAATCTGTTTAACGGGCCAAACACACACACACACACACGCACAGAGACAGAGACGGAGACAGAGACTCGACTCGATTTGATGTCCAGATGCATAGCCTTCAGCCTTGATTGAAATGGACGCTCCACGTGCCAGGTATGCGGGCTGCCATTTTCGACTGTCCAACAGTGTCCGCCCCGCCCCGCCCCTTTGAGGACATTTGGGTCAATTGAATTGTAATAAAGTACACATGATGTGTCAAGAACAAAATTGCATTATTTCAATTCAATTGAATTTAATAAAATAAACAGCTTCTCGGTCGACAGACAAACAGCAAACACAGACGGACGGACGGACGGACACGCCCATGGGCCATGGCAGATGGCAAATGGAAGAACATCTACCTTCGGGCTGGGGCCATGTAATAGATTTTACATGTGGCACATGCAGCATTCAGCATAAATTCGATTCGCAGCCATTGTGAGTCAAGGATATTTAGTAGATGCGTTTTTGAAAAGCAGAACCGTGAGATTGGTGCTCCTCCGACTGAGGCAAAGACTCTGGAGAATCGCTAAGTAGACCAAGCTGCAGCGACTAATTACTAAGACAGAGCCAGCCAGTCATTAAGTCAATCAGCATTACGTAACGCTCAGTGGCACGTGAACAACATTGCCATTACCATTACCAGTAGCAGTGCCAGTGCCAGTACCGTACACACTTTGCAGCACACTCGTGTATGACAATGCCCCATTTAACCATCGACCACTTGAGATTCCGGGAGGCCATGCCAATTATGCGGCAAGTGGCTGCGCGGTCTCGACTCACCACAGCATGGGATGCCTCCTCAGCGTCTTCGGGGGATGAGACGGCCGCCTGCTGGCGCCACATCATCATGGTCACACACTCGGCCCCACTCCGCCAGTGCTCTGCCAGGCGATTGGCCAACTCACTGATCCTCAGGCCGAGTATGTCCACTCCATTCAGCTCCAGCAGAGTATCGCCAATCCGGACACCGCCGCGCTCAGCACTTGATTTCCCCTGCACCCCGCTGACCCATGGATACGGGTCCCAGGGGGCACGACTCAAATTCAGGCCCAGCGTGCCGTTGGCGCAGGCGTAGATGGTGCACAATTGGAGCATCCTCGTGGTTCAGGTTTCAGCTGCGAATAAACGGAGAAATTGGCTTCAATTAAATCCAGAATCACTCAAGGTCGCACACGTCGGCGGCATTTCATGCAATTTATGTCTCGGCACTGGCACACACGCGCGCCCCACTGCCAAGAGGCCAGACATAACACGGTCTTGGCCAGACATAAATTTGGCCAATTTTCAACACTTGAGGCGTCTGCCTTGCACACACACACACACACACACACAGTCACACATCTAATTACCTGCACACACCCACACACAGAGAGAGAGAGAGAGAGAGAGAGAGGGGGGTGGATAAGCCACAACGTCTCGTGCTTAGTTTTCCCTGTGAAAAATGGTGCCAAACTGTTTTATTTCCCTTGCTGAGTGGGCGTGTCATCGGTTCGAGGCCTCTTCCTGCTTTTGACATTCCCATCACGTACACAGGCGCACACACTTGTATCCATATATACATTATACATGCGTGGCAGTTAGTGTGTGTGTGTGTGTTTGTGTGTGTGTGGTGGGGCAACCACTTGTATCATCTGCACCTTTCTGTGGGCAATTCTTTCACCTTTCGGCAGGTGCGTCGAAGCGCAATTAATTAGCAAAGCTGCTGCCAGAGGTGGCCCGAAAACTTTTGCCAGCCAAAAGGCCGTAATTACGCATACGCCACGGTGGCCCGACGTGAAATTTGCTCACATAAATCAAAAGTTTCGCCTCCCGCAGGCCAGACATTAGAAAAAAGGGTTTCTTGAGACGTTGAAGAAACTACAGAAAATCAATTAAACCCCTGGGGCAGGCAAGGCAGGAAAAATTTGAATAATAAGACTTCACGTGCATGTAGAAGGCAGCGATAATGAGGCAGCAAATGCAGATGTTCTATCCGTATCTCCCGTCTGTAGAACATTTGCATCGTGTAGTCGAGGGCGATAATATGAGACCCAGAAGCAATCTACAGGCAGTACGAGCACAGCAGCATTCGTATCTGGCAGCGACTTTGGCAAACCAGATTCTTTCGTCTAGTCATTGACATTGTCGTTGCCAGTCTCCGCAGTGCGTCAGAGTCGTCGTCGTCGTCGCCGTCGTCTTTGTCGCTGGGCTGTCAGTTTAGAAGATTCTCATCGTTCTCAAATTGATTATTCGTACACTCGAAACTCTTCCAGCGCCGCGTTCAAGTATCTACGTATCTGTGTATCTGCGAGTGTGATGGGGAATGGAATCTATCTTGTTTTTGCTCTCTCACTCTGTACGCACGCGGATACAGATACAACAAACTTGTTGAGCGCACTTCACTACACTTCTTACTGACATTGGCCATGAAATCGGCTATGACGTCGACAGCGTGAAGTGAGCGCACGAATAAAAAAAACAGTTCAATAAATTATGAAACAATAAATCGAAAATAAGCTGTAGCAGCAATTAAAAGCGATTGATACTTGTGTCTGGCCATTATTCCATTATGTATTGTGCATGGGAGCATTATTGTTCTTTACTTTCCAGCTTCCCCCTGAAAGTTAAGGGCAATTAAGAAACTGATTTAATTATTTTTCAAAGCCGCACAAATTAATTAAAGTTGCGCCCAAAAAGTCCATGCCATACAAAAGGCAAACCACCAACAGTTGTGGACTCCGGCTGAGTGGGCAACCGCAGCAGGTCCGCTGCGATGCGGAGTTGCATCAATACGCGATAGTCGGGAACCGCGAACCGAGAGCCGGGAACCCACAGAAAGCAGGAGAACAACCACAGAAAGCCACGTTTCGGCCATTGTTTTGGCCAAAAGTCAATGAAGCGCAGCAGTTAGCAAACAATTACGAAACCCCAACCATAGACTCCTCCACTCCCCCAGTGGTAACGCTCCAATTGAAGCCCAACTTTATTAATTAATTGCCACATTTATACCGTAACTATATATACTCTTCTTTTTGCTGTATTTCTTTGTCGGAAGCGAACTGTGCTTAGGCGCGTGCGAATTGCAACTAACTGGAAGTCAGTCGTCGGATAGGCAGCCACCAGCCACCAGCGACCAGCTAACAGCCACTTGAAGGTAATGCACATTGCACACACGGCAGAAACAGCTCGTACTCGTATGTAGCTGCATCTGTAGCGCAGATTTTGCCGCTTTCGTTTTCAGTACTATATCAGGTCGTGTCTTGGGATCGGAGGGGGGACGGGAGGGGGACACGGAGCTGACGGAGCGAGACTAAAACAAACTCACACGAAAATTGCGTCACAATTACACGAAAGAAACCGCAAGCGAAAACGTACGACAGAAACAGAGGCCGAGGCAGTGGCAGAGGCAGAGCGGAGACGCGGCAGAGAGACAGAGACCCAGAAACCCCAAAGCGGGCAAAACTGTTGCGCATGCGCCATTGACGTTTCGCTGCATCTGGCTCTCTCCCTCTCTCTCTCACTCACTCACCCTTCCTCTAGCTGTGACTCAGTCGCTGTCTCTCTCTGACTCAGCCTACAATTAGCAAGCTGCGACTTGCGTTGCCGTGTAAATTTCCAATTGAATATGCCTGGGTTTTTTCAACGTCTACTCTTGGAGAGGGTATTACGATTGTGAACATATGTTTGAAGTGCAGAAAAGGAAGTCGTTCCGATCGTAGCCATATTTTAATTAAGATTAAGTTTTAATGTATCAAATAAGACAAGTCTTTGTGGGATGAACAAGTTTTTTGTTCAAGAATCTCTGAAAGAAGCAATCTAAGCTCAAATAATTCCACAGAAAATAGTGCTATTCAAATTAGATGAATGATATGGTCATATAGTTACCATAATAGAATCAGTTAGAGCATCCCAATATTCGGTTCCTGAATCTGGCTTTCCTGCCTTGTTTGTCTTCACTTTGTTTGGACTTCGCACAGAGTGTGAAATTCGCACAAACATTGCATTGCACATGCGTAGAGGCCCGGAGAGGCCCGTCTATGATTTATGATCACAATTTAGACTCGTTTCGTTTGTCTGCTATTTTTTTCGTACGAATTGTAGTAGGAAATGAGAATCAAAATAGAATAGCTCCGGCTAAACAAACTCGTTTGATATCTTTAATTATGCGAAATGCGATTATAATTGTGCGTTACACTTCCGCATTGGAATGGAGAGCGTGGGGCGAGGAGCAATTACCGGGCGGATTGTAAGGTAGCTGCCGCCTTGACCTAAGACAATGTTACCAAAGCGACCAGGCCAGACCAGAGCAGGCCAGACAATAGGGCTGCTCAGGGCTGTTCGTAAGCGTAAGGTCATATGGCCCATTAGAGAGGTATAATTTTTACAGCTAAGGTTTCCTATAGCTTGACCGGACAATCGTTAATACAATAATTATCTTTGATGGACACACACGCACCGTTTTCTTCTTTTTCCCTTAGGTTTTGTGGTAGATGAGCACACAACGCTTTGGGTTTGGCTCTGCTTCAGCGCCTTGCTGGGAAATCAATTTTCACAATTTTCCTTGTGAACTTTGCGGCTTTTCGCTTCGTCACCCTCCCACCCAAACACACACACACGGATTCACTCGGAGGGGCAGGCTGATGTCTCAATTCGTTGATGTCTTGGTCTGGGCGCCGGCGCCACGCACTTCGCGTCTGCTTGCGGAACTTGCGGGGGCGGCGCGTGCGCACTGCTTGAACGCTGGGAAGAAACTGAAAGACTGGCGATCCGGCGTCTGCGCAGCACACCTGAGCGACGCGCAGCGCCCTCTGCGGGCAAAGCTCCGCGGGCTGAGCGCAAGCTTTCGAACAAACGGTTTTTCAAACATGTAAGCCATAAATAAACCCACTCGGCATGTGCCTTGAGCAGTAACCGTCCCAAATGGAGCTGGCTCATGGCGTGACTGCACTTGAATTGGGCCATTTGCCTTTAAGCCCGAACAGAGCCCGGGCCAGCTTCTTGGCTAATTGCTGGCCCGATTAATAAAAGTCAATTGCTTGCCTTTGCTGCCGTGCCATAAAGTACGAAGTACGAAGTGTAGGCGTTCGAACTCGTCTCTGGCTCATTGAGCAACATGAAACATGAATTTTGATGTTATTGGCTTTGTAAGTATTTGGTTAATTTTGACAATGCTGACGGCTGTTGGCTGCCGTCCGCTTCTGTGGCCACCACTCAAATGCCAGGCAATTCTGAATAGCACAAATAAATTCAAATCAAATCTAATTGAACCCGCAAATTGAAAACCCGAAACGAAATCAAAAGCCAAGCCAAAAGCCGCACAAAACACACCACCAACCACCACACCACCACCCAGTCCAGGGTCATTTAGCTGGGCGCAAAATTTAATGAAATTACCTACCAATTTCAATGTTATTTGGGCAGCAACCTATGCACGTCCCTGTCCGTTAAGAGCCAAACAAAAATTGCCCCATCAAATGGCAGCAAAACAATGAATGGAAAGCAACAAAAAAGCGAAAGTCAATTGGGCCAACGGCACCGCTGATGTGGGGGTTTGGTTCGGTTCGGTTTGGTTTGGTTTAGTGGCAATGCCAAATCCATTTGTCAGCTGCCAATTTCCATCAGTTATCATTGTTGGGGTTAATGGACGAGGCTGGCTTCTAGGACCAGGTATTTATATTAGACCCTTATTTATGTTTATCCTGGCACGACACCTCCGAACACCATCCCCACCCAGTTTGCTGTTTTCATTTCTCCCTCTGATTTGCGCGCCAGTCAATGACAATGCCATTTGACACTGGCTCTAGCACCCTGGCACTCTGACACTGGCACATGCGACACGCAATTAAGCTAAAAAATAATCATATTTATTTTTAAATTGAATTACAATGTCGAAAATAAACATACTCGTACATTTGGGCGTTGTTAGGCTAAACAAAAATTAAGCAAATAAACAGAGCTTCAGAAGAGTAGGGAATGCGGTAGTAAATTCCTGAAAAGTGATGTATTCCGACATCGATGGATATTATCGTACATTATCATTCAATAAACAGCTGCAAGCTGTGAGCATTTTCAAGCAATTTAAGGTAGTATTATTATAATTTTATTTCATATTTAATAAAGATTGAAATGCATCTTCGTCAAAAGGGAATATTATATGACATTTAAAATTATGTATAGCACTTCCTTTATTCCCTCGAGATGCACCATGAGTATTTTCACTTACATTTTGATATTAGTATTTATTTAATTATTTATTAATATATATATGCTATATATAATAAATAGTTACAACTAAGAATTAACACATTAATATAAATATAAAAAATATGAGCTAAATATGTTTCATAAAATAAATATTTTCATATTTAAATTAAATATATTTCCCACAAACTTAATATAATATATTTATTTAAAAAAAAATGTGCTGTATTAAAAATACTTGTTAATTAATTTATATTTAAATCAAAGTTAATTATATTTAATTGCATTACGTTGGTATTTAAATATCTAATTATCTAATTTAAATCAATATGAGTATGTTTATTGTATTTTGCCCTTTTTTCTCTCAGTGTACATAAATGTATACACCTTTATCTTGGGTAGCGCACACAAAAGCTGCATATGTCTTGATTCCCAAGCCGAAAATGCAAATATTTACTTAGCCCCAGCCAGCGGCAAGAGGCAAGCGGCAAGCACACATACTCGTGCTCGTAAGACTAATTTCCATGCGCACAACCTGCTGCTGCTGCCAACGAATCTGGCGGCCCTGGTCGCAGCCACAATTCGGCGCCGACAACTTACAACACAGAGACACCCGATAGAAGCCGTGGAGCGGGTGAGGCTGAGAGTGAGAGATGCTGTGAGCGCCGCCGAAAGCTGAAGCCAAAATTTGTTGTCACAGCCGATTGCGTTGGCCCAAAGCGCTCGGCGACTTTGCAGGCAGCCACATAAACGCGCGAGACTTGCACGAAAAATAAAATACAGACTCTGAAAACAGTTTGCCAGGTGAGAGCACAGGTTGAACACGTCTCGCGCTAGCCACTGTTTTTTTTTTGTTTGGTTCCATGTGGATTTTGGCCTGAATGCAACGCGAGATCTCTGAGGATTAGGAACAATGAGACATACGGCCCGTAGCACACAGCCAAATGCAGCTCCTGCCGACCACAACGAAGCAGCGAAATCTTCCGTTCGACTCTTGAGGATACCACGTGCTGCCCCCAGCATCGAGAACTACGGGTTTCAACTGACACGCAGCCAGTGGGACCCCTATCCATGGGTAATAAAAGGAAACGACAAGTGCAGATCATGCTACGATCTTTAATCCGATATTGTGTTCACATAAAACAGGTCTGCGAGGTGGCAACGGGCACACCTGCAGCACTGTGTGGCCTCAAGACGGGTGACTGTGTTCTGGAGGTAAGATTTGTCTAATTGGTCACCCAACTTTATAAATCTCTTATGGCATCTAAATTTACATACATATATTGTATGTAAATACTAGGTTTGTTGTTGGCGTTGATTGTTTGCTTTTAATAGCAATACAATAAAGCCTAATTGATTGGCACTTAACTTTGTATAGTAGTTTTATCAGATGTATTTCGAAAATAGAAAACACTCACCGAAACCCTGAAACAGTTGGTGCATTCAGAACCAGCTTTTGCCGGGACGGGCCTTACTAACGACTATACGTAATATTCAACTCAGGTAAATCGGAAAAGATTAATTAGCGCTAAGTAAATAATGAAAGCAAACAAAACTCTTGAACGAGCCAGTAAGAATAACAGCGCTTCGCTTAACAGTGCCGTTGGGCTGAGTTAACAGAGCGCAGGCAAGTGGTTCAGCAGAAGCAAGCAGGCCAAAGCAGTTCACTGTTAAGCAAGCAGTTGATTTGAACTTGAAAATTGAAATGTAAATGCGGACAGTACAAAGATTACAGATTTACGTTTAGTTCGTTGATTTTTAATGATTTTGATTGATGATAAATAAGCTCTGATAACATAGGAAGAAATTGAATCAAGAGATGACAATTACTTAGCCAGAATTAAATATTTAAACACGTTGCAGGTCAATGGAGTAGATGTCCTGGGCCTGCGTGTCGCAGATGTGGCCAAAATAGTCAAGAGCCAAAAGGACTGCGTCACAATCCTTTGCTGGAACAGTGGTTGCGAAAAGGACTGTGATAAGAATGTAAGTAAATTAAATCCAATTGAACACTCAAAACCGAAATTATTTTGCCAAAAACTCAACAGAGCATTTGCTGTGCCCCCATGCCGACCAGCCTAATGCGGCTCTCGATTGCCCTGGAGAGTATACTGGGCCTTATCGAGTGTCCCATCTGCAATCTGACCATAACTCCCCCGGCCATGCAATGTCAGAATGGACATTTGCTGTGCGTCGATTGCCGCATTCGGGCCGAGCGCTGTCCCATCTGCCGGGACTTTTACACGCCGCGACGGGCCTTGTTGGCCGAACAGATTCACTTGACCATTGCAAATGCCTTTGAGATGTGTCGCTCGGAAGATAAATTGCGACAAAAGCTCTTCGCGGGCATCACCAAAGTCCCAGCCCTAGCGCCAGCCCCAGTCCCAGCGAAAACACTTGCTGACCAAAGCATTTGGCGAAAGCGAAGGCCGCGGCTGCCAACGAATAAATTTCTAACCAAGCTGCTGGAGGGTCGCACCGACCCGCTGGAGAATCTCTTCGAGTCCAATGCTGCCACACTGCTGCGCACTAATTCCACAGACAACTTCAATGCCTTCAATGAAACGATACAATCAGCAGAGCCGGCAGAGCCAGCAGAGCCGACACAGACACAGAGAGAGACACCAAGGCCGACAACAATGCATCCGTCACATGATGAAATTTCCGGGCATCTTTCACTCTCAACAAATGATTTACGGCATGCAACAGTTAAGCTGAAAGGGCAGCCCAATGGAGAGCGTAATGTTCCAGTTGAAGCCGATGGGGCGGAGGAGTGCGGCAGTAGCCACAGCTCTGGCTGCGGCTCCATCTGCTCCTTTCCAACTCGTCCGCAGGCGGACGGTCTGCTTTTCATGGGAAAAAGTCGACCCTTGGCCCCTGCGCAACGTCCCCCATACGAGTATATGCCATCCAATGTCAATGAATCTTCGAGCACGCTCCAGCTAGCAGCAGCCGCACCACCTTCTGTCGCTCCGAGTAAATGCGGGACGGAGGATTTGCCGGAGGAGGTTGTCCAAACAAAGCCAGCCTCTGCCTCTCTGCTCTACTGCTGTCCGTGCGATGGCACCTTGCGATTTGATGATGAACTGACGCCGGACCAGGACGGGAATCAGCAAGAGCAGAAGCATCAGCAGAAGCGAGAGAATTGCTGCTGCTACAAATCCGCTTTTCGTCTGCTTTGAGCATTCAGTGCCGCCAGGCAACTTAATCAACGGACAGTCCGGACAGTCTTATATTTTTTTTGTGTTTGTGTACTAATTAAATTAAACGCCAGTTGCTTTGCCAAAGTTGCTTATCGCCCGAGCAGACCAGACCAGACCAGACCAGACCATTGGTGTCCCAGGCCGTGGGCATCTCTAAAGGAAAAATCTATGGGAGTGGTCCAGGACGGAGATGGGGGTGGGGGTTGGGGGGTGCACTCACAAAGTCCGAGGATGCAAAGAAGTTGCCCCAAACGCTGGTTGCATTCTGCCATTCAAGAAGGCTGCCCCAAGGATGCCTCGATGCCAGCCAAAGAACTTGGCGAAGAAGATTTCTAATTTAATCACTTCTGAACGCTTCAATGATTTTGTGTCATTTGGCGTGGCTCGATAATGAAGTTTGCAACGGCTCGGTCCAACTTTGACGTGCGCGCCACAATGGGAGTCCGTTTGATAGATATGCCCGTAAAAGATGCGCTCCTTGCACTGCTCCTTGCAAGCTATTATTGCAGCCAAGGACCCCCCCGTCCGCAGATGCTGGTCAATCAAGAGTGAAGCGCGTAATAAGCTTTTTACTTATCATTAAGGCGGACAGAGACTGTCCTCGGCCTCGTCCTCGTCCTCGGCCTGGGGCAGCCATAATGACAGCCGCAGTCGGACAGCCATTATGTCGGCCATTTACCATTTAATATCGATGCAAGGCAAGGCGAGGCGAGGCGTTGAAAGAAGGCAAGATGTCAGCTTGGAGTAAACAACGCCAGCAGCAGGCATCCATCCTAGTCCTTCCATCCTTCCGCAGCACCGGACAACCGCACTATGTCGCACCAGAGCAGAACAGAGGCCAGTCCCAGTCCCAGTCCCAGCACCCTGCTGCCTTCCTTGGATTGCTATGAAAATGTCATCAAAGCCGGAAGTGGCAGTTTAATTTAAGCGCGTTAATTGAATTTTATTTTCTGCCATGTTGATCGCCTCTGACAAGCCCCAGAACAGAGCCGACCCAAGCCATGGTCCGTAGCCTGAGCCAGAGCCAGAGCCGGAGCCAGAGCTGGAGCCGGAGCTGAAGCCGGACCGGGCATCCGGATAGGATGCGGAAATTGATTTGCTGCTGTTGCATTGTGTGGGCGCCCGGCCATATCCCGTGGCGTCGTCGTCACTGGCCGTCACCTGGCCTCGGCAAACTTTAATTACAAACTTCTATGCCACATTATGCGGCAGTCAGCAGCTGGCGGTGGCGGTGGCGGAGGCGGTGGCGGAGCGGAGGGGTTTGTTGTACGGGGAGAAATCTGTTTAAATTGCTGTTATTGTTGCCAGTCTTTCTCTATTTCTGCCTTCGCTTCTCCATGGCTCTCCTGCACTCCCAGTACCTGCACCTGTGTATCTTTGTGTGTGTGTCTGTGTGTGCGTCGCACACTTTCTAATTGCATTTCATTATCTATTCGAAATTACAGCAATTTCGAGGGTCGCTAATGATATTGGTAGCACTAATGGAACCGGAACAAGTGCTCCTCCTTCACGGGCACAATTGCTGCGGTGCCAGTGCAATTAATTTCAACTTCTGAGGCAAAAGAAATCTGAAGGTAAGCTGCTGCTGCTGCTGCTGCTGCATCTCCTTTTGATTCTGCCAGGAGGAGACTCATCCATTTGGTTTTTAATTAATGTGAAGCACTCATTATCGACTGCAAATTTTACCTTGGATTTGCAGGACTTGAAGATTGTTGAAGCTCTTCAGTGGTTCTGATTTGCATCCTTGGGAGCCGAGCCGCACAACCACAACAGAAGATGCAGCAGCAGCCCCAGCAGCAGCAGCAGCAGAAAGTTTAAGTTCTTCGCTTGCATCAGAACAAACGGCACTTTGGGGCAAGTTTCGCAGCAATACACCAGCAGCAACAGCAACAACAACAACAACAACAAGGGCAACACTAAGTGGTAATGGCCAAAACAATAAATTTACTTTGGAGCAAAATTTCGCTGCCACACCCTCTTGAGCACTTGCTGCAATGTTAGGGGTCACGTCAGTGCAGCAGTACCACACGGCGTATGCGTACCCCATCCAGGGGCCAGGGCTTATCAGCCGTGGCCGTGGCAGCCAGCTTTGCAACAATGTGACCGACCAGCCCACGCCCCCTAGAAGTGGGGAAGAGGAAGCATGCAACAATTCGGAGAATCCTTCCTTTTTGGCGGCGCAGCTGTTCCGTGTACCGCCACAACCTTAGAAAGTTTCTAACGAGCATTTTGCTACCAGCCCCCCCAACCCCCAGCCCCAGCCGCACCCACGAACGGCTGCTCTATGTTGCACGCTGCTGCCTGTTGGCTGTTGCCTCATGGCCCGTTATTGTTACTGTTTAGGCGGCGAACAACATGTGCGGTTGTCATAAATTTAACGCCAAAGGAGCATTTTAAGCACTCAGACAGAGTCCTAGTCCCCCCCCCCCCAAGCAAGCACAAGTATATGTGGTGGCGGCGGGGGCGAGGAGTTTGTCGTCTAATTACTCTCAGGGTAAACTTTCGAGCCAGGACCCTCTTGATATATAGACATATTGTACATATGTGCATATGTGCGTATGTGCTGCGGGGGCGAAGGCGGCTAACTGTAAACTTTGACGAGCTACCGGAAATGTTTAATTAATTACACAATGCAAAATGCAATATGCAGATGCTGCGTGGAAAACATTTTCATATTTAAATGCGTTCGCGTCGAATATTTGAAATTGTCAATGGCACAATATATTGTGGAGGGCTAAATGGAAATTATTTATTCAATTAAATGTTAAAAAACGTGCTGTTGCCAGGATGTTTTATTGCATTATCGATGGCGGCGCTCCGGCCACTGTAAAATATGGTACATATTTCTGATTTATTTTATTTCTCTCCATTATATCTTTGTTGTTTTTCCTTGTATCCGACACACGCAAGGAATGTGGGTATCTTGTGTTCATGTGTTGTATGCAACAGAAGTCGAGTGTAACGCGAATAAAATAAATACTGTCTGGAAACAAATAATAAAAGCGACATATTTTTTCACATTTTTTCTTTTAATTTCTTCAGAGAATGTTTTCAGTAAGTTTCATAAATACAGTAATGTATCATGAAATAACACAAAAATAATATTCAAAATTCTTTATGTACTGAAGGTAATTTTTCATTTTATAGGCCTGGAAAAAAAATAAAAACGCTCTCAAATTTGGTTTGTATCTTGTTTTAAAAAGAGAGAATCCAAATTTTTGCGGTATAAATTCATAAACTACAGAAAAAAGAAGATATAGATTAAATATTTGTGCGAATCGTGCTACGTTTTTTGTTGTTATTTGCTTCAGAATGGGTCGTGGAGTACATTGCACGGATGTTGAAAGAAAACATATTACAAATCTGGAAAAATAAAAGCAATACAGAGTCTGGTAATGCCACAATTCCAAAATTATAAAAAAATAATATTAATAATAATAATTCGCAGGCTACATTGCAGAAGTTCAACAACCTCGTTATTCAAAAATAAAAAATAATTAAAATGTGATATTTCGCCAAAAATAGGAATTTTCATTACGGATTTAAAATTAAAAAAAAAATGTTTATCCATTTAAATAGTACTAAGACCAGAAATTATTTTTGAGCTGGGGGGTTTCAAAATTATATAAATCTGAGCATTGGGTACAACTAACTGTAGGTATAGAATTTGTTGTTCAGTTATATGAAATATTCAGGGTTCATTTTTCAAGTTAGCTTATTTTCTGTTATTTATTTCAAGTAGTTATTGAATTACCATTATTTTCATTCATCTTTTCGGCTGACAGGTTAAATGTACAATTACATAAAAAATTTTGATTAATATTAACATGTTTCAAATCATTTTATTTCGCGTTAACTCTGTGGCCATTCAGTTTTGCTGCTGCTACTTTATGCTTGAATGAAATCCTCCTCGGCCCCAGACTTGAGTGAAATAAAATATTCAACAAATTAACTCCCACACATACGCTTTAGCATTAGGCTGTAAAGGACGCCGCAGCGGTTAGTTCGTTTAGAAGATGAAGCCGAGGATCTTGCCTCCCAGATGTTTTCTCCTTGCCTCCGCGTGATCCATGATACCACACGAAGTGGTAGGGAATTGTTGGTCCACTTCTCAATGTCGTTGATGGGCACATCGAACCGTGGGAAGATGACGAAGAATGACGATGATGCATGCATTTAGGTGCATCGCACCTTGGCTAGGACTGAATTCAAACACAAATTTACACGACCACAAAAGTATCGGAAAAAAAGAGCGAGACTTTTATAAAGAATCATATTCATACTATAGAAAATAATAATAAAGGAGAACAAAAAATACAGAAAAAGTGAACTTGTTCCTATTTTAGTAGGTTTTCACATCAAGTAAATATAATTATAATTATATTAAATTATATAATTTAATAATATAATATAATATAATATAATATAATATAATATAATATAATATAATATAATAATAATATATAATAACTATATGTGAGTTGGTGAAATTATTAACATTTTAATAAATTTATAAAATTATATCGGTACAATCGGTATCGGTATATGGAAATCTGTTTTTAATGACTTCCAATGTTTTTTGGCATCAAAGATTGAAGGATCTTCAAGTTTGGCACACACTTGATTTTCCCCATTAAATAAATCACTTTTATTTTCCAACTTATTGGGTATCCTTCGGTCGAGCTATCGACGGGAGCATGGCCACTGATTTCTTTGATGCAAGCACTGCAAAGAAACTTAA
This sequence comes from Drosophila helvetica, assembly GCA_963969585.1. NCBI lineage: Eukaryota > Metazoa > Arthropoda > Insecta > Diptera > Drosophilidae > Drosophila > Drosophila helvetica. Next base: position 44,569,701 of record OZ018403.1, read on the forward strand.
TTATGGTTGAGCGACGCGGCACCGCCAACCAGCCTGATTAAATTAAAATGAATATGAATACGAATACGAATACGAACACGAGTATGAAATGAATTCAGAGCGCTGCCCATTCATATGGCACTGGCCCATAAATAGGCAACAAAGCGCTTTCCCACCCACTCCGAGGACATGTGAGTGACACATTTCACACTGAGATTGAATTAATTGAAACATTGCGCCTTTAATCGAAAACTCAGCTGGCGATGGCTTTCTGGAAAAGGAAAGTGACATATCGGGTCCAATGCCACAGACACAGGCAGACCCAGAGCCGCATCCAGAGCCACAGCCCTTTGACTCCTTTTATCAATCGAAATATGAATGTACAATGTACATACACTCGTACTACATATTATATATCATTCAACCCGCAGCCCAAAGCCCACAGCCCACAGAAAGCATCCGAGAAGAGCAAATTAAACAGTTTTTGCGACCGCAATTACAAAAAGGTTGCAAAGACACATTGCCAACAAGGAGTGCCCGCAGCCGTCGTTGGGTTCCGCTGGAAATTAAAATTAAAATTCCATTGATTAGAAAATTGTAAATGCATGGAATTTTGTTATATCGTTCTGTGGCGATCTTTGGATTTGCATAATTGCGGAACAAACCGCCGAAACGCACTGAAAATCGGAGCCACAGCGGCAGCGGCAACAGCAGCAGCAGCAGCCGCCTGGGGCAGCAGCAGCAGCAGCAGATGCTTATCGGAGTGGAACTTGCCACCGGGCACTGGCGAGTGAATTCGCCCCCTTGCCTCCCGCCTCCCGCCTCCTGCCTGGTGGTGCCTCGGTTGTGTTGCAGGAGGCACATAAATATCAAAAATTCTAACACATGGCGTTGGGGGCAGCTGGGGAGCCGAGAGCTCTGCCTGGGAACACTGAAACCTGTTCGCTTTTTGCATCCTGCGCTCCATGCGAGTGCCCCTTCCATTTGGCTGGAGTGGGAGTTTTTAATTAAAATAAAAACGAACAGCAAAAACGGCAATGGAAATGCCACATAATTGTCGAATTGTTGCCACTTGCCACGCATATGTACATACGTGTGCCCGGCGTATCCGAGGGCGTGGCCGTCGACTGGGACGTGCGGCTCTGCTGATTAACAAAAATAAATTGTGAGCGCGACTTTGGTATAACAATTACTCCTACAAACACACACACACACACACACACGCACACGCATACACTCGTACAGGTAGCGGCAGCCATTTTCATAAAACTTCACAGCCTCCAGTTTGTGTATCTATGTGCTGCGTTGGTGTTTGTGTGCGTGTCTGTGAGAGCTAGTAAATATTTAGCTGCCATAACACACTGTGTGTGTGTGTGTGAGTGTGTGTGTTCTGCTGCACAATTTCTGCACTTTAACCTCGGAAGCGAAAAATTCATTTGGGGCACAACCTAACATCCGAAAGGGAGCCATAACAGAAAACAGGACTCTCCCACAGCCAGCCAATGACCACTTGTAGCCCTCAGCAGGCAGTCCGGTGACCAGTCAACGGCTAGCACTAGGGGTACACCGCATTGGGATGCTGGATGTAACATTCGCCTTTATTCGCGGTAGTATTTGGAGATATCCTTTTACCAGCACAACTTGATCAGGGATCAGTTACGATTTGTTACAAATAAATAAACAAATCAAAAATAATATTAAACAAAAACCAGGAATTTCGATCAATCCTTCCATTTTTCTAAGAATTATTCCAATTTCATTTGACTCTTTTTTAATGTGAGTCACGAAGTATCGGAGCCACGTTCACCAGCGCTCACAACATGATAGATTGCACCTGCTACATGATCCATGATACATTGTGCTGGTGATACATTGGGCGCATTCACCAGCACAACTTGATCAGCGATCAGTGATCCTTATGATACAATTTTGACATAAACTCATGGATCACATGTAGCGTAAAAATAGTACGCTCCATATGATAGGTGAGGTATGCATCATTCATTCAAAACATGATCACTGATCGCTGATTCAGATGTGCTGGGAAGAGCACACAATGTATATATTGGGTATATATATATATTCCTAATTACGTTCTGTGAGCAGAGGCTCTACTGCCACTGTCCTTCGTGTCCTTCTGTTCGTTAGAGCGCTGCTTGAATGGATTAAAACTTGTGCCATCTGTTATCCCTGTGGAACTCCCCTCACAGTGGGTGTCTTCTAGTCGGGACTCAGAGAAGACAGGACCAAAGGAGCGACAGAAATGGAGGACTACATAGTGATAGTAAAAAGTCAGCTCCGACAAAAGTCGAAATCATGTGCATGTGCGCTCATGTTTTATGTGCGATATATGCCGCCGCCGTCGCCGCCGCCGCTATGTTCTGCGGCGCTGCTTTTAATTGCCTTGCATTTTCGTTGTTTATTTTGTTGACGCTGTCCCTGTCTGCCTCAGTGTGTGTGTGTGTGTAATGTGTGTGCGTGTGTGTGTGTGTGTTTGGATGCATGTAATGAAGACCCGTGTCGGTCTGCATATTAACTGGCACACTTGCACAGCATTTTTAAATGCATCTGCCCATTCCCTAAGCATTTTTAGGGCTGTGGTCGTACAGCAAAAACAGAAAACCGGAAATGGAAATGGAAACGGGTGAGTGGGTGTTGGACGGGTGGCTGGTTGGGTGGGTGGGCCAAGCAAGTAAATTTGCGCACGGCTTTCATTGTCTGTCATAAGCATAAATGGTTATTAATATTAAAGTTCATAACGGCCAATGTTAACTGCTCATTTAACGGGGCCATGGCTTCTGGCCACTTTATTTTTGCCTGACTGCCTGGCTGCCCGGCTCTCTCGCAGGACCCCAGCAGCCCCCGCTCTGCTCATTGATATGCTGGCAGCTGTTTACACATTAACAGCCCGCTGTGTGCACCATGGCCGCGGGGCCATTTCCAACCAGTTAACAAAAGAGGACATTTGAGCCTTATTAAGTCGCTAAAATTGCATTGGCAATACAACAGTGCTGCAGCCTCCCTGTGGCATCATCGTGGCATCGTGGCATCGTGGCTTAAGGTTTCGCTTTACACATTTATGAGCCGCATACTGGCCATATCTGATGCAGCCATTCATTGCGGAGGGGGAGAGTTGTCTGCTGGTAAATCAAATTAGGGAAAATCCACATCCATCCAGAAGCCAGGACCCAGGACACAGGACCATAAAAACCCACCGATTCAATGCGAAATCAATGCGCGAGCGAGCACAAATTAATTTAAGGCTTAAGCCGATTTTTCATGCATTTCATATGAAACGCAAATGAATACGAGCATTCGAATATGTACTCGAATTTATGTGCATGGACAAATGAATGCGAATCTGAAAATGTGTTAAATTCGTATAATAAATTAACTACATACATAAATGCTCCGACGAGTACATACGAGTACATAGGGACGGGTCTCTGTGTGGTGTAAATTATTTTTTGAATGCACAGCAATTAAGTGAAGTCAGGCGGGCAAACATGAAACGGAAATCCCAGCATGTTGTTCGTGGCTCCCCTTCCGTGTTTTCCGCCTGCTTCGCGGGCCAGGTGTAATGTGAAATCGAAGGGGATCCTAAGGGTCAAATGGTTAAGGGGAATAATTGGCGCAAATATGTATCTTGCAACGGCAAGACACGGTCCAATAAATTTACGAGTGTATCAAATAAATCAGAATTATTATGGGTGCAGAAATAGCGTGTGCACGGTTCTCTCTGTGATTATTCTTCGAGGTTTTTGCCTGCCAACAAACATACAGTTTCGACCAAAAATAGTGCCATAGAAAGCTGGTATTCCGATTCCCGAATACACTCACCATTTCAGCACTCAGTTCAACACCTTTCCATTGTATGGTTAATGCATTAAATCCGTTTTAATCCAACACATTAACTTTACTCGCATACTCTTTGTATTGTCTGTAATTTCTGTATTTTTTGCTGCACTTCACATAAATGTTTATTCACATAGTCCGCAAAGTAATTAATATGCATATTTTAATATAATTACATATTCAAACAAGGGGCGCAAGGAAAAAAATCATGGAAATTAATTTAATTAATGCGGTAAAATGCATCTTTAACAGAGCACTTCCCGAGGGCACTTAATGTAGAGCTGTAGAGTAGGGACTATAACTAGATTGATGACTCCACCCCTCGCTCTCGTGGCGGTCCGAGGCAGAGGGTGGAGAGGAAGACGCTGCTAGTCACTGGAACCAACGGGATATCTGGGAACGTTTCTTAGGCCTAGAAGATATGCTACTATATGTACAAGGGTGGTGTCTCTTAGGGGCTCAGGCACTGAGATCTTTGGATATGCTATACGATAATTGCTAACTTTTTGGTGGGCTCCAACTAGAACTAGACTTAGTCGATTGTTTAACTCAAATGAACTCCTGAAAGTCCAGCATATCGAAGTTGTTATCAAACTCCTCCGATTGCAAATGTAAATTAACTGCTGGACTCTTGGACTGCAGCGCACTGGACGTCGGATCGTACGTGTCCGCCATATACTTTGTCACGTACTCGAAGGACACAAACTCGCTCAAATGGCATTTGGTGTCGATGCTGCCGCTGCCGCTGCCGCTGCCTCCCTCTGTGCTAATCCCATTAGCGGCCGAGGAAACTGCCGGCCGGGCATTGCCCCGCCCCGGACCCGGACCCGGACCCGGACTGTGCCCATTCGCTGCTGTCAGCAATTGTTCGAGCTCGCTTAATTGATTAATATTTTCATGGCTGTCGCTGTAGCCGCCATTGTAATTGTTGTTACTATTGCTGCTGCAAACGCTCAGTGCATCCGTTTCCGTTGCGGGCGCCATGTTGCCGTTGCCGTTGCCGTTGCCGGCATCGTAAAGAGCATATGTTGTTGCCGATGCCGATGCTGATGCTGATGCTGTTGTCTGTACTGTGGTTGCCACGTTATGGCCTCCGCCTCCGTCTGTTCCTGCTCCTGCTCCTGCTCCTGGTGATGTTGCCTCGTTCTGATTGTGCTCAATGATGACAATGCAATTTGACAACTCATTAAAGTTCATTGAATTGTTATTAGCTGCAACATTGCCGCAGCCATTGCGGTTTGTCCTGTCCGCAGTCGTTGGCCCGCTCTCAAACTGAAGCATCGCATCGCTGCAACTATTGCTGCGGTGTTGTCGATGCTGCTCACCTGTCGCCGTCGCCGCCGCCGCCGCCACCACCACCGCCGCACCTGTCGTCGCACCTACGGGCAACTGGGCCTGGGCTTGGGCTTGGGCCAGGGCCGACTCTGAGTGGCGGCGTGTTTTGGCCGCCTTCTTGCTGCAGGCGCCATTGGCATTCGATGGGCCACCCCCGCCGCCGGCAGATTTGCGGCGCACCAGCTGTCCATTGGCATTGCGCAGCGCGTGATTCTTGACATGTTTGCGCAGGCTGGAGGGATCCGTGTAGCGCTTGGTGCATCCTGGCAGCTGGCAGGCATACGGTTTCTGTTTCAATAGAGCGAGAATAGAGACGAGAGACGAGAGAGCGTTGCATTAATATTTGCCAGCTTCAATGGAGACCAACCGCAACAGCGGCTCCGTCACAAAATACTGTATGTATGTATGTATGTAGCTGTTGCTGTTTCTGCTACCTAAAAGTATGCAATTGATTTATCCCCCTCACACACACAGACACACACACACACACAGGCATACAGAGGACGACCTGCATATGGCTTGGCATATTTGCCAAGTCAAATCGTTTTGAAATGTCATGATGCACTTTGTTTGTTCTGGCAATGCCTGTGCCTGCCTGTGTTCTGTGTCCTGTGTCCTGTCCGCGGGCACCAGGACACCAGGACACCCACCCACCCAACCATCCACACATTGCACTATGGGGAATTTTGCCACTTTTTCTGGCCAAAACCCATTTTCAAAACGTCGTTAAAATGAAATATTTTTAACCGCTATGTACCAGAATAACATTAGTCTTCAATGTTATGTAGTCGAAATTTTAACAGAGCGAACCACTGTTAAGTTAACAGCTGTCAAAAACAGCTGTTTGCTAGCGATGTGCAAGTTTTCATACAACGAGTAATTTTTCTCTAAGTTGAAGGAGCTAAAAAGTTGGTAACTGACCAATTTAAGTACAATTTTTACAATGGATTCGAATCAAAGAGGTTTTTAATATGTATTTTTGTTTTTATACTGTACAAATACTCCTTATATTTCATGTAATTGTTAATTGTTTACGAGTATCATTTTGTGACAAATATTAGTCTTTCAAGAGGCGTACAAACTGAGTCCAACCTATTCCAACCATAAGATTTAATACATATTGTAGAGAATTCAATTCTCTTTTAAATGCATATCATATTAATGTGCACTTTTGCGCACTTTCTCTGAAATTTGATATTTTAGTCCCTAACCTAAGTTTGTCAAATTCAGAGTTGTTTCCCATGCGGCCAAGAATATGATCCGATCTGATCCAGATTCAAGGTTCTGATAGATATGGTCATTCTTAATGGTTCCTCGTTTTTAGTTTTATCGAATATTTAAATTTTTGAATGCCACAGATTTTCGTCCTTTGTGTGGTCGGTAGAGGGCGGGGCGAAATTTTGAAATACACTTGTAATAATGGGATATGACAGGATATTGGATAAAAAGTTTGGTTGATCTAGCGTTTATAGTCTCGCAGATCGAGGCGCTCAACGAGAGGGAACGTTTCCTCTCTAAATGGGTTTCTTCATTGTGGCTATATTAATTATCCGATCTGATCCAGATTCAACACTTGAATAGATATAATCATTCCCTATGATTCTGCGTTTTTAGTTTTCTCGTAACTTTAAAATTGTGCATGGCACCGATTTTCGTCCTTTGAGTGGGCGGAAGGGGGTGGGGCGAATTTTTGAAATATACTTGGAACAGTGTGGTAGGACAGGAGTCTGGACACAAAATTGTGTTGCTCTAGCTTTTATAGTCTTTGAGATCTAGGCGCTCATGAAGTCGGTACTCTCGAGTACCGGGTATAAAAAGGGCTGCCACGCCCATTTTTTCAAAATTACTTTCTATTGCTATTACAAACTCATATCAAAAAACCAAATCAAAAAATATTGTTTCGTTTGGAAGTTATTAATTAATGCCACAAAAAGTGGCAAAATTCCCCATAGTGCATTGTATCCTTTTCTGATCCTGATTGGCTGGCCCCGCCCTCGCACTGCACCTAGTGCGGGGCTAGTAACTCGTTTAGTTTATTCGATTGTGCTCCTGCTGCCTGGTCCTGGCCTTTCATGCTGGCTGTGACCTTTTTTCCGGTTGTCCCACGCGCTGACGCGACTGCTGCCACTGCTCATGCTATTGCTGCTGCTGCTGCTGCTGCTGTTCTAGCTGTTGTCGTGGCCCTTGCCGTGGCTGCCAGCGGGCCTCAAGCACACACACACACACACACACACAGGCAAAACTATAAATCACTCAGGCAGCGAAATGCGAAATGTGCACATGTCATGCTGGCAGCAGCAACAGTAGCTGCCACAACAGCAGCGGCAGCAACTGTGCCACACTTTTTGTACCCTTGCAGAGGGTATGGCGATCTGGACCAGCATGTCTGTACTCGCTTGTATCTATCAATCTGCATCTGTTTCTATGCAAATCATTGAAAAACTATTGCTCTTCAGCAGATAATCCAACCAAACTGCAGTTTGGGGACTAATTTGAATGACTATATCATAGACCCGGGGATCTGCCAGTGTATCTAAGGCTGCGGCCCTCGACTATGGCCTTCCCTTCCATCTCTTTTTTGCTTCTGCTGTTGTTTAAGTGACTCTGTCTCAGCTGTCTGGGCTGTGCCGCTAAGCGCCTTGGCATCCATTAAATCTTAAAGCTGCGCTTGGGACCCCAACTGCATCTTGTGGCCCCGGCCCCGGCCCCTCCTCCAGCCGCGAGCTCTTCAATTTCCTTTTGACACGCATTGCAAATTGCTTGCCCCACGCACTCACACACACACACACACACACACACACGCGCTGGAAAAGAGGGGGAGGGTGGGGTTTGGCATGTACTCACCGTGTCGTAGTGGGTCCTTTGATGTTTCGCCCGATCCGAACTATTGCTGAACGCTTTGAGGCAACCTTTATACTGACAGCCATAAGGCCGTTCCCCCGTGTGCGAGCGTTGATGAATTTTCAAATTTTCCAAACGCGAGAATGCTTTATTGCAGCCGGGAAACTGTAATGGAAAAAATACAACAAAAAAAAGAAATGATGAAAAGTGTCATCGAAAATTGCAATTACTGCCACAGCACAAGAGGTGGAAAGCAAGTGCAAAAGAGAGCGAGAGCGAGAGAGGGAGATTGAGATGAGTCGAGTCGAGTCGAGTGGAGTGGAGTGTCCGAAGGATGTGTAAAATTGTGACCTCGATGTTGCTGGTTCTGGCCCCCAGGTGTCGCAGGTAGCCACTTTCACAGAGCCCGCCCCCCTCACCCTCTCACACACCTGTCACACACCCTGTGAAAGGCCAAATTACACTTTTGCAACAGAAACAGAACAGGAACAGGAACACACGTGTAATGGCAAAGGCAGCTCCAAGCTGCGAGCTGCAAGCTGCTAGCTGATGACGGACACGGGTCGCAAAGTGCGGGGATATTTTTTACCCCAAAAACAACCAAGAATCCATCAATTACTCAAAAATCAAAATGAAAGAGCATGCCAGAGAGAGAGGGAGAGAGGGAGAGATGGGACGTAGAAGATAGAGTCACAGCGTAGGCTAGTGTGCGTGCTATGCGTGTGTGTGTGTGTGTGTGTGTGTGCTAATAACATTACCGGCACAACTCTATTTCAAGTGGACTCCTTTCGACTCCTGCCACTCGGGCCTGGGGCCCGGCCTTGCTCTCTGACTCTGTCAATTTCTGTGATTGCTTTGCGCCGCACAATTCATCATCTGAGAGCGATGGCAGCTCCAATGCCGCATCAAATGTCAACACGTGCATGATAAAAGGCAACCAAAACCGTTTAGTCGACTCTGAGATACCCCCTATAAGCGTTTGGGAACTATTACGGAAACACTCTTACTAAAAGAAAGAAAAAGGATGGCAGTAACAAGGAGAATTCGATTCGAATTGCTGGCAAAATCCACCCAACAGTCTCCTCATCGAAAGAAAGTTCGATCTATTTTCTGGTACTGTGGAAAGCACGTTTCCTGCTCCATCTACTGCCCTGATAAATACCCGATATACCCTTTAAATCCTCGACTACCGGGTATCACAAAAAGGGAAACTAACACAGCAATCGTGTTGGGGTTGTGTTCGTAGTCCAGAGCAGAGGATCCCTGAGTGGAAAAGTCCTGTTTAGAAACGCAGACTCTCAACATAAACAAATACAGCCAGCAGCTGTGCTGGAAAAAAATAAACTCCCCTTGTCTTGTGATTTTGAAAAATGGTATTCTACACGAGATTGGAAAGGTTTTCACTGGACTGGGATTGGGACTGGGACTGGGATTGGGACTGCGATTGGGATTGAGATGGCGATGTTGCAACCATTCTTACCGGACATTTATTGGGCTTTTCGCCGCTGTGGACACGCATGTGAATGAGCAATTTGTAGCGGGCATTGAACGGCTTGTAGCGCCTGGGACAGTCGAGCCAGAAGCAGGAGAAGTCCTCGCCCTTGCGCACATCGACATGACACTTCTCGATGTGCTCCACGAAGGCCTGCTGATGAGGGAACTCCACATTGCACCCGGTCCAGCGACAGATGAGTGGCAGTGGCTCGACCTCTGCCTCCGCCTCCACCTCCACCTCCGCATCGCAGCAGCTCTCCGGCTTGACCTCGCTGTCCGTGGACTGGGCGAAAACCTCGTTGTCCAGGTCGTCGTTCTCCTCCTCATTCTCGTTGTCATCGTCCTCGCTGTCCGCGTTGCCCATACCCATGCCCATGCCCAGGGCCGGCTCGAATGCCTCAGATTTGATCAACTCATCCGCAAAATAATTAGCCATATCGGATTTGGTGCTTTGGCATTGGCCCCCGCCCAGCATCAGCTCGTCGAGCTCGTCAATGGTCCAGATGATTTTGTGTTCACGGTTCGGCTTTTCGATGGCGTGCGACATATTATTTTGATAATTTTCGGACGCAAACTGCGACCCGGGGCCGGAGTAGAGATTCGAGTAATCCTCGTAATTGCCGGCGCACATGGGAATGCATTTGGGAGTCCCGAATGTGGAGCTCATCGATGGCAGCTTTGTGGGCGAGGGCTCCTGCTTGATGGGCTGCAGCAGACCATCGTACATGTTGCACAGTTTGGGCGATGATGTGGCTGCCGTGGATGCAGCGGCGGCAGCGGTAGCGGTGGCAGCGGCGGATGTGTCTGCCGTGCCAGTGACTGACATCTCGCCGAGATTGAAATTCAACCAGGCGTCCAGGTGCGGTGATGAGCACGGTGATTGGTTTTTCGATTGGCAATTAATTTCGTCATAATTAAAATAATCAATATCCAGGTTAATGGAGTCGGCCTGCGGGGCAGCCACCGCGACCGCCACCTGGCCGGACTGAGCGCTGCAGGGCGTGTAGGGTGTGTAGGGCGTCGGCGGCGGCGGCTGCATCAGTCCGGAATAGTCGGGCTCCCCCGTTAAACGGGCAATGTCCTCCGGCTCGAAGCGGAAGATGTCCTCGCGATTGAGCTGTGTGTACTGGCCCTGCTGGTACGGCATGCCGCCCGTGTGGTCCGCCGAGGCGCACACAATATCGTCCTGGTCCTGGTCGAAGTCCTGATCCTGCCCCGCATAGTTGTGGCAGTCGCTGAACACCGAATTGGGTGTCTCGGCGGCAAAGCAGAGGTGCGAAAAGTCCGGAAACTGGAGCTCTCCGGTGGTGAAGTTGTTGTAGCCGTTGCTGCCGGCTGGCTCCATCTTCAGCGGGGCCCGAAAGGTGTCGTCCCTCCGCTGCGATCCGCCTCCAATTGTGGCACTCAGCGGGGGCGACATGAAGGCGCCGTAGCAAGTGTTCTCCTCGAAGCCCTTGCCAGGCATCGATGGAGCTGTCTTGACGTACATGACGCCGCCTCCACCACCGCCGCCGCCGACGCCGCTGTGGCTGGGAATGCTCAGTGGCAGTTGCTGGGACTTGAGCGTGGAAGACATGTTACGAGTATGGCTGGGTCGTCTCCGACGATTTTACTGATTCGTTTTCTTTTATTTTGTGTCACGAAAGGCGACCGCTTTCACTTTCGCATTTCCGGCAGTTGTCTAGCTGTACGATTTGGCAGCGATTACGAGTACGAGTATTGTCCAAGTTGGGAAAAGTGCCAATATTTTTTATGGTCACAGAACGCGGGAAATCCCAAAAGAACACACACGCACACACAGCACGGCAAACACTACGGCACACGCACACACACACGGCAAGACGAGAGTTTTTCTATTTCAATAATAATCGCTGTTCTTTGGCTCTCATTAGTTCTTGGTACTTGTGTGATGTTCACGCCACCGCGTTCTATCTGACAATAACCCGCAGCGCTGGTGCCGCACGGTTTTTAAATGCCCGGAACGGGAACGGGAACGGGAATGGGAGCGGAATGGATACGGGAGCAACGTTGGATCCTGCCTCTGCTGCTGCGACACTCTGCCGCGCCTCAGCGGCCTCTGCCATGATCGGTGTCGCACTCTTCTTCGTTTTTCCTCTTTGGCACGCACATGTGCTCCCGCTTCCCCTCACTCTTCTGATCGCACTGCTGCTGCTGCTGCTCACCCCTCACTTTCAGTGCGTCCCTCTCTGTCTATGTCGCGGTTTTCCTGTCGTGTTTTAGTACTGTTGCTGTTGTTCTTGTTAATACTGTTATTTTAGGCTTATGTTTGTGTATAGAAAATTATGCGTGAGTCGTGCACAGAGTGCCCGGTGGGAAATTCGATGATCCAGAAAGGGAAAATCTGAAGATTGGATGGAGAATAAGAGTATTTAATTTGGCCGATTCCTGCTTACTGATATTACATTGAGCTGCTTGCAGTACTGCTTGCGGTTCTTAAGCTGTCGTACTCCACACAAGCAGTTCCATTTCCTGTTTCTGTCTACAGGTGCGTTTACAGCGTTGACTGCTTGCGCAGGTAAAGCAGTTGCCTACTGGACGAACTATTCCGAAGAGAAACGTCTTTCAAAGTGTTATACCTCTTACCTTTAAAATATATAACAATAAGTATCTACTTATTATTCAAGGTACTAGAGACCACTAGTATTTTAGTATTTACTAAAGAAAACACTTTTGCACGCTTCTGGATACTTGTAAAACATTACCTATTGCTTAATTTAGTATCTAATAGCTACATACTTTTACAATTTAAGCCCTTAAGGATGCATTCAATCTTCATAATATTTCTTGACATATTTCTTTTCACTTACATCTGCTGCCTGCTGCCGCATTTTCCACCGAGCACTTGACCGTGGCACTGTCTGATATCTCTTCCTCTCGGCGCACATTTCCAGCAATTGCCTGTGTGCCGCTGCCGCTGCTGCTGCCGCTGCTGCTGCTGCTGCCTCCCGATCTTGCCACTGCACACATGGTGTGCAAGTGTGCTCTTGCTTTCCACTGCATCGTCATCGTTGCAATGATGCTCTTGTGCTACTTGTTGTTGTTGCAGCTAGGCTGTCGAATGTTTTAGCACTATTTTTTATTGCCACATAATTCCCCATTTTTGTTTCTTTTTTCCCCCTTTTACTTTGGCTTGGCAGGCGGGCGGAAAGTACAGTAAGTACGCGAGAGCATGAGCTAAATTTATTAAGGCAAGTCATTTGCCTTACAGAGGCAGGAGGAGGAAGAGAAGCAGCTACAGAAGAGGCAAATAGCACACACACGTACTCCTGCTCTCCTGCTCGCCTGCTCTCTCGCACTTTGGTTTATTTTTAGCTCTTAATCCTGAGAGTGAAGTGGAGTGCCGCCTGCCCGCTAATGCCCCTGACAATATGTTTTTAATTTGCGCCACAAAAATGCAATTGCGAAACTATTTGCCCGTCCCCCATTCCCCCTCCCATCGAGCACTTGTTGTCCTAGGCCCGGGAAGTGCAGCTGCCAATCGAGTAATCGTAATTCTTGTTATGGTGACATTTCCGGAGCATGAATCACTTCCAGCTTACAGTTTCCAATCCATCCGTATCAATATAAGTTTCTTTCACTACAAGTTCCATTTTCTTTCTTACCAATCCATCGCAAACCATCCCCCCCCCCAGTGGCCAGCCAGGCACTTCATCATTAAATGATGCCATCTTCTCGTAATCTTCATATTTTTTATGCTTTTTGGCAAGCATCGCGACTTGGCGCACGTTCGTCGGGATGGCAGCAGCTGCCTGCCCCTGCCCCTGCCCCTGCCCCTGGCCTGGGGTCTGTGGTCTGTGGGCTGAGGTCTGGGTCTGTTCCTGGGTCTGGGCCTCTCCGTGCCCGGTCGCGTCAAGTCAATTCAGAAACGTTTAACACACAATTTCCACCACTTGCGCGTTTGTCATTTTGCAGCAAAAAGAAAGAATTGGGCTCCTGGCCAAAAAACCGTGTGGCCGCCGCCTTTGTTGGTCGCCCGATTGCGACAACTTACATCATTGTTAAAATTAGGCGATTTTGGCCATACTTTTTTCTTTCGGCGTCACACAGCCTCTAGCAGGCCAGACCTGGACTGCGCCCCGATGTATACTGTCGTACTCTATGAAAGCCGATGACGCGCGTTGACTTTTCCTGGGAAAACACTCAACAATTTCCGCTGTCAAAAGCTGGTGCTGCTGCTGCTGCTCTGTTGAATATTAATTTTCACAAGATTTAAGGTAATTTGTCTTGGGCGTGGGCAGCACCCCCAATTTACGAGAATGATTTTGTCTGGAGGAAAGTTTCGATTTCAATTAAATTGTGGCGTGAATAGTCCCCTCTCTTCATCTTCTTCTCTTCGTGAATGCAATTTCGTTTGAGTGAATTTGTATGGACGTTATGTTAAAAACTCATCAGATTAATTAGCTGTATAAGCTTTCAGCTCTCCAACTGAATGAATGACCCTTGCCAGGGCCAGTGGCCAGTGGCCACACGAGTGCCTTTACGCAAACATTTCCAATGAAATTTTCATATTTTTTCCCCGACTGCAGAATGCAGAATGCAGGATGCAGGATTCAGACTGCAACAAATACACAGCATTAATGGATATACTCTGAATGCCGAATGTTTGGTCAACATCATAAGTCCAGCGGAGGAGGGCGCCCACCGAATGGCTTTAATGAAAAATCGTAAATAAAATGCCGGCGAAAAACAGGGGAAAAAAGTGTACTTAACACAATTTATTTGTTGCCAAGTAATGAGACTGTTGTGCGGTGTCGATTCGTTAATGAAATTTGTAACATTATGTTTGCCGCCGGCTCTGGAACTCTGAAAAATATACGAGCATAAATGTACATATATACATGTAGGTATATGTATGTATGTATGTTTCCATGTGCGACTGGCTGGATTCATAAATTTGTCAATGATTTTCCACTTGACAGTGCTGTGGAAATGGGCGCGTTTATTTACATCACATTCCCCATCGACAGGGGTGGGGGTTAGTGTCAGATCTGGGGTAATTGTAAGAAAGCAGAAACGAAATGGTTATGGCCTTTGTTTATTTCCAATCATAGACATCATCTGGGGCCGCTGCTTTGCATGTGATTGGAAAATGTGTTTAAATAAATAAATAGGGAACAATTTCGGTTCGGTTCGGGATTAGTTTCTACTACTCGCAGCACTCATTTGTCAAAATAGAATCATGTATAAACAAAGTCTCTTGATTACCATTCCATGGCAGAGGGGGCAGAGGGGCAGCTCAGTCGAAGCTGAATCTGGGCAGAAAATTGCATCTGATTGAGGGTTGATTCATTGCCATTGCCATTGCCAGAGGAACTGTATTGTTAGCCATCGGAATTGTGATACTGTGATACTGTGATACGGAATTCATTAGCATATGCTGGTACCTGTTTGTGCCCATTCGCATAGCTAGACCCTTTGCACTTGCCTCGATCTGAAATTGGTATTATTTTTCCAAGAGGCACAATGGGGCTGCCCACAAATCCAATTGCCTGAAAGACAAACAACAAGCACTCTGCCCCCATCCCCAGAAGAGTACGCTTGCTCCCAACTTGGCAAAATTTCAAAATATCTTTGCATTTGCCCAAGGGGGCAGGGCAGGGCAAGGCAGGGGCAGGGGCAGGCAGTTTCTCGTCAATTTGTGGAGGTGTTTTGAGCACCAATCCCGATCCCAATCCCAATCCCATGGCTGTATCTCATTCAACAAGTAAATTTGTCAGAGCGTAATTTGATTTTGTTTAGCCAAGAGAAATGCGAAGGAAAATACACTGACATTGTCAATGTTTAATTTGTAATTTGAGACGCGCAGGCGCGACATTCAACTTGAACTAGCCTCCGCACACATTACTCGATGCTCTCCCCTCATTTTCCACACCCCTCCCCCCTCGGTTTCCTGTCAAAATGTCAAATGATTGCGTTGACATGCATGTCGAAGTCGGACGCGGACGCGGACGCCGAGTTGGAGTCGCTATCGTCTCCGATTTGGTGCAGCGAAATATGTATGTTTTAGCATAATTCGAATATTCAAAACGATTTCTTCTCGTTCGCCCTCGCCGATGAGTGTCACTCACTCCGGTCTAGGCGGCGGAGGCGGCGGCGGTGGCATTATAATGAGCTGTTGCCGTTGACCTCTTGACATTTTACAACTCGAAAGCCGAAGCCGAACACATGTGGCAGGTTCAAAAGTTGACAGCAAATTGACTGTATTTATAAACATTTTAAAGGCGTAGCACAATAAAAAAAACACAAGAGAAAACGAAGGAGACGCTCTGAGAGCCACAGAGCCTGTGGCAGTACTCGTACCAAGGGAATCCGAAACAGTTCACGCCCCCCGAATGAATTTTAATATGCAATTTTTATGATTATTGCACCAGGGGACTCAGACTCTGCAGGATGGGATGGGATGGGGTTCTTTTATGATCGGGCCGCATTTGCGGGCCCCGAGGGCGTGTTCGCGGCGCGTTTAACGGTGGCATTTTGTCTACTCATTAAACCGACATGGCCGAGGACCGAGTGACCGGCCCCTAGATCGTTATTTACTGTTTCGTTTAATTAGTTAAACATGTGATTTATGCGACCCGAGCCACTATATGCCACTATCCCCAGGCCCGGGGGTGCCTGCCACTCGTCGCATTGCATTGCATTGCAGGACCGTGAAATCTAATGCCTGTCTGTCTGCCGCGAGGCTTGTCTCTGTTTGCATGGCCAATCAATGGGCCATCAAAATTGGTAACAACCTGCACATACACCTTATCCATGGCCATGGCCTGGACTGTTTTTAATTAGCTTTCAGCAGCAAACAGTCAACAGTCGACAGGCCGCAATGGAAATAGGATATGTAAATGAAAATTGTGTGAGCATCCTGCCAAAGCCCACACACAGATGCAGCTCTTCATTAAATTTATTGGGCAGATTGGCAGTTGATTTCCCTTTTGACTGGGATTCCACAATGCACTTCCACTAACTTTGATTGACTGCCGTTATCAGCTCGATTACCACCCAAGTCAGGTCTGACTGTCTGTCATTTCTCGGCTAATGCAAATGCGAGTGGATACACAACAGGTGAGCGCCTCGCCCTTCACCCAATTGCTCCCACGGGGCTGGCTGTGTTGCAACCTTCCCACGCATTTCACATGGCAGCTCATAATTAAGTCGGGAATCGAACGGATCTGGTCGGGTGGGGGTCGGGGTCGGTGTCGGGGGACTCCCTTCTCCCAGTGGATGCTGTGCGCCAGAAGCGATAATCAGGCACGGAAATGCCTCGTTTGTCCGCAGACAACCCATCGAAATTAAAAAAAAAAAGAAGAAAAAAGTGAGCGCCGTCAAAGACATGCAATAAACCAGAACCGGAGAACATCAGGGGCGGATCCCGACTCCATCAACTGGGGCAGCACATTTGGGTGTTCAATCAGTCTGCCATTGAGGCGTTCAATGCGACACGTCTGGGGCAGCCTCGATGGGGGGCATGCATCATTAACGGCCTTTTAATGGGGAATTATGTATGCAGCGGCTAGGCTAAGGCTTTTTCCCACACAATCGATCTGATGTCTACTTCCATCTCTCGGATTTATTCTTATTGTCTTTTCTCGTGAGCGGAAGGAAGGCAGGATAAACTTTTACTTATTTCTTGATGTTGCTTTTTGCATGTCGCAGCATTATTTTTTCATTTGCAAGAAAGCGTTTCCTTCTCTCTGCTGAAATTTCTTTTTATATTACTCTTAATTTTACTAAAATGTTCATGCATATGCTGTGACGAGCGTAGCACAGGCCTGGCCTGGCCTGCCATGGCCTGGCATGGCATTGCATGTCCTGATGTCCTTGGCTTGGCTTGGCTCGGCTGAAACTGAAAAGAAAAAGCAGATGCAGCAAGAAAGAAATTCCGCATAAAAGCAGTTCGTCTCCATTCCTGTCCTGTTTCTATCTGTGTGTGTGTGTGTGTGCATCTCTTCCTTTATATCTGCTTGTGTGTGTTTGTTGTGTGTGTGTGTGTGGCTAAAGCATTTCAGGTTGCAGTGATAGCATAAATAAAATAAAATAAAAGCGTCCTGGACAGAGCGCAGAGAGAGGAGGGGCCAAGGAGCACAAGAAAAGCGCGGCGCGTAAAAGAGAAGAACGGGAAAAATATGCAAGAAATGCAGTGTGTATCTGTGCCCCAAAATAAGGAAAATGGGAAAGTCTGCTCCGGCTCCGGCTCCAGCTCCGGCTCCGTGGCTCCCTCTCCACTGCCGGCTCCTCCGCAGCGCTGGCAATATTTTTCTTAATGTGTTGCATTAATTCTGCCAACATAAAGATAAAGAAAAAGCAAAGGCAAAGGCAAAAGCAGTCGTCGCGACTCTGACAGGCACAATGGGCGGGAGTACAAAGCAAAAGAAAAGCGTGGGCTAAAAAATCACTTTAACCAAAATAATACGAGTAGTTCTTTCATCATTCCACTCTTTCTAATGGGCCTCCACGCCCTCCTGCATTTGACCCTATTACACAACAGTAATAGAACAACAGAACAACAGTAAGTTGTTGAAATGCTGGAGGTTTCTGGAACGCGATCCGAAAATGTTGCTCCTAAAACCCTGAATATTCAAACGAAATGAAAATGAAAATGAAAATGCAAGGCGACTGCTTAAACAGGAGGAGGAGGGGAGGACAGCCAGAGTGCAACAGACATTTCGTTTGACTGGAGACTCGGATCATGAAATTTTAAAAACCTTTTGTTAAGCTTTTTTAATTTTGCAAAATATATAAATCACGCCGCCTCAATGACCTCATAAAAGTTGCATAATGAGATTCAACCGAGATGAACAGAGAAAAGAGTGTGAAATGGAGAAAAAAGCGTCACACACACACACAGAGAGAGAGAGAGAGAGAGAAAAGAAAAGGACTGCTACGCCTGCTGACAAGTTGATTGCATGTCGCCGCACAATCCTGCCCTGCCGCCCAACTGACAAATGCAGACATCCAGGCGGTGGCCAGGACCAGGACCAGCACCAGAATCAGCACACGGACCCGGTCCGGGCACAGCCCCGGACGAAGCAGCAAAATTAAAGCATGGCTGGCTGGCTGTCTGAAATTAAATAAAAAACACATGAACCAACAATCTGTAGTCTCGTCTGTGGACTGCAGTCAGCCACCTGCAAAATACCTGCAAAATTTAATCGGTTTTAAATAAAACGCATTAAATCAGAACCACATTTCCAGCCACCAGCCACCAGCTTTAAAAATAATTTATTTACATCTCTAAATCAATAGAAAACTTTCCTTAGCTCCTAAGCTCGCAGAACTTTTGAAATTGACTGCCAAAAATAAGGATCAATGCCTGATCCTGCCAGCTGATGGGCAGCAGGGCGAGCAGACGGTACAGAACAGAGAACAGGCCTGGCAGCATTATCTCCTGCTCGCCTCGGAGCATGCCGTCCACGATCCTTCGGGCAGCTGCCTTTGCACTGATCAGGGGATACACGCTGGAGATTTTGATCTCTTTGCAGAGATTAGCCACCTCCTCGTTGGTCTCCAGGAAGGTGGGCATCGCCGTGCACACATGGATGTCCTTCTGCCGCTCCAGACTCAGTTCCATGCGCAGGGCCCGCATGTGGGCCGTCGCGCCGGCCTTGGTGGTCGTATAGGTGGTGCTGTACGGGACGGCAAACAGGCCTGAAGGGGCAGACAGTTGTTAAAAATGCACGCTTATCGAGGGGGGGGAGTTTCTCACCTGCTAGGGAACTGATGGTCACCAGATAGCCCCTGCGCATCGCCTTCATGGTGGGCAGGAAAACCAACCTGGTCTGAAACGGAAATATATCTACTTAGAGCTGCCATTCGCAGACGAATCTCTCTCTCGCTCTCTGAGAACCCACCCAAAAGTGCGCTGTGAGGTTCACATTTATCATTTGCTGCACCTCGGCCGGGTCCGGGTGCAAAGAGTTGCGGTGCAACAGGATTCCTGCATTGTTGATAAGCACCGTGACGGCACCCAGATCGCTGACCACTTGGGTGTTTAGCTCAACCAGTTCCAGGTAATTGCTTACATCGGCCTAGTATAAAGGTCATACATTAATTGATACTATTATTTTGTAAATATATTTAATTAGAAACCCGTTTACGTACCTTGTAGGCCTTGGCGCGAACCTTCGCGCTTTCATGGATCTGCTTGACAGTGTTCTCGGCTCCCTGCATATTGATGTCCACGACGGCTATGTGGCAGCCCTTGTCGGCCAGTTCTAGGGCTATGGCTTGTCCTAGGCCATGGCCACCACCTGTTACCTATTTGAGGGTACAAAAAGCTTTGATCGACGGTTTTCAACTTGATTTAGTTTCGGCGAAAAACTCACCACAGCCACCTCGCCCACGATGCTCTTGGGAGAGGAGTGGCAGAAGAGTTTGCCGAAAAGTTTCCCGAGCAGAGCCACTGCCACAGCGAAGGGAGTGAGAGCGGCAAGGATTGCCACAGCGACAACAGCTCTCAGCTCCACCAGAGTTTTCGCTATAGACATTTTCGCGTTGACTTGGAGAGCGACGACGACCGGGCTGGGAGAGCTGCGAAAACAATTTGATCGCGATCGGTCAGTCGGCCCCGCGAGTTCCAGTCAAGAATCGACGGCATCGACGAAACTCGTTCAGCCATTCGAGCCATTCGACCGACTGCATTTTAGCCATTCCATTCCACATTGACCCCGATAGCTAGTCGGGTTTAAAATGTTTGGTAATTAGCTGAAATAAAACTCCTCAAATGACAAGCCATTTATAATGTCAGGCAACCCCTTTTAAACAACAAAAAAACACTAAAAATCTCACATTGTCAGCAAATAAATAGAAAATTCACCTCCTGCACAGATGAGACGCGGCATCAGCCGCAGCCGCCGCCGCAGCCTCCTCCGCAGCCTCCTCCGCACCGCGTCCGCAGTAAGTAATGTTCAATATGCACACAGCAGCAGCAGCCACAATTAGTAGGCACTAGAGTCGACTGGCAGATACCCAATAGTCAGATTTATTCATACAAATAATCAGCAAGAATTAAACAACCAAAAACCATTCAAACAACCCTCTCAAAAATGATGGTAAAGGTCGCAAAATGAAGGTAATAATAATAATTGCAGAAATATTTAAAAGAAAGTTGAAATTCGGATTCACATTTTTGGTGGCTTTGACTTTGAAAGTCTTCGAAATACGGGTTTTCGATAATCAGCTGATGACGATGAAGAGAAGCATATTACACTCAGAGAAAACAGCCCTGAGATCGGAATAGTTACACTTAGATTTAAATATTTATGCCATTATATATACACCGATAATGGAAGTATTAAAATTGAAGTCTTTTTTTCATTTCTGAATATATTATATATAAATATAATGATCTAAATATAATTCGTAATTTAAATAAATTTAAATCATATTTATATTGAATAGTTTTATATTTAAATTAAATAGTTTCAAATATTTTTATATTTTAATTAAATATTTTTCCCACAAATTTAATATTTGTAGGATTTGAGATTTATTAATTCATATATAAAATAAATGTAAATCATATTTAAATTAAATATTATTTTTTTAAGTTTAATATATTTCCTATAAATTCAATATAATATATTTATTTAAAGTGTTTTATATTCAGAATAAATATGGGCCGCATTGAGAAGATTTGTGCAATAAATTTATTAATATAAATCAAAGTGAATTCTACTTAATTTCACTATGTTTTTATTTAAGAATCAAATATTTCTCTTAAATATGGGTTTTTTACTATGCCATTTCTTTGCCAGCGTAGCCCCATTATAAAGTCGAGAACCTTTCCCTTTTTATGTTGCAGAAGATACTGTACATAAATACAATATACCCTAAGTAGTGCTCTATTAGTGCCGGGTATAACAACAAGGGGAACAGAAGTGGCAGCAGCAGCAGCAATACGAGTACCAACAACAACAGCATACCAATACCCTGCCCATTAGTAATAAATAAAAATCCAACAAAAAAGACTACAAAATGTACATAGAACCCATACAGCACATATGTACATGTATGTAGATTTTTCTCTCGTACAGCTAGAGCTCAATAAACAGAAAGATGTACAACAAAAACATACAGGGAGATGGCCACGAAAAAATGTTCTGATTTTCTGACAATAAAGTGTACCACATCCATAAAAAGAAAGAAAAGAAACGAACAAAAAATAAAATAGAAAAACAACCCACACCACACGAAAATGGAGCATAGAGACATCCAGAGGCAGAGCCAAAGGATAATTTGATATTGGGTAAAAAAGAGATGGCAAGTGCCGGAATAAAGTAGTGCCCCGATAGAGCAGAGCCCGGAGTACGGCCAGAGTACACGGCGGAGCAGTTGCCGGCTGTGGTTTTTAGTTAAAAATAGCAAAGCGAACGACAAAAACGTACAAAGTGAAATATGTATATTTCATATTCAGTTTTTTGTCCAAGGTAAAACCACAAAAAAGGTAGCATGATGTGGAGAACAAGTTTGTCAGAGAGTGGAGTCTTTGGGAACATAAAGGGGTATAAATATAGTGCAAGTATATTCGAGGGCATTCAAGAGTCGATGCTACCATAATTGGGTTCATTTGACACTTCAAATCTCTGTCTCTTTCTCGCTTGGATAGAATAGAATTTTAATAGAGTTTTAGCCCCACAAAGGTGGGCCCCTCCTCCCTCCATCTGCCCCTCCTCGACCAGCCCTTCCACTTGCGACACTTTTTCCATCAATTTATTGCATTTGACGCACCCGACGACATGTGTCGATCGCTGCCTGGCTGCAAGTTGTTCCTACTTGGCCTTAGTTCAATGCGAATTAAATTCAGACTAGAAAGAGGGCTTTGGAGAACCAAAAGTTAGATACCCACGACTACATATGTAGCACCGAAGGTAACCTTACAATTACCGTAGTCGACGAATTTGTTTTCTCACCAGATTTTTATCCTATTTATTTTATTCTTAGAGCCTAAAAATGAGTCCATTCCGAAGAAATGTCCTATATTAATCGCACCTTTGCAATGTATCAAGCACAGTTTTTTGGCAAATGCCTTTTCCACATCGATTTTGGAAAAAATTCTTGCTGACTCATGAAAAATCATAGTAGATTTACGTTTTACAACCAATTCGGGTATTTCCCGAACAGTTTTCCCTCCAAGTTGAATTTCACTATTAACTGCCAAATTTCGACAGAAGATTTGTTTCCTTGGGGAGCCATTTTACAATATTAACATTTATTTTTGTGCCAGCCAGACTAGCGTAGCCAGAAAATGCCATAAAAACTACCATAGCTTTGAAGAATATTTTAGGAAGAAAAAAAGTAGTTTTCCATTCGAAAAATAATTTTTCCGTTTTTCGATTAAAATTAACTTCTTTTTTTCTTATTTTTCAGATAGATAATAATATAAAGTAATAATACTAGTGAAAAAAAATAATTCTAGCGCATTTCTTTATGGTTTTTGAGCATGATTTATGAACCGATTTTGTTAAAAAATAAAGTTATTCTCACAGATTGTATATATAGAATGATCGTTTATAAGTGCCAACCGCCGACACACCTTCTTCGTTTCTACCCACAACTTTTTTGTATAACAAAGAGATAGTATTTAAATGCTGATATTTTCCGATAAGGAAATATACATTTATCTTTGAACACATTCAGTCATAGAATTCCAAAACTAAGACACTTTGTTGCTGGCTAAATTCAGAGGGTAAGTCCTGGGTAAAACCATAAGACCCTCTTCAAGGGTACAATTACGCAGTCTCCATATGGAGTTTGGTTTTTTTTTTCCGCTATATCTTTGTACATTTTTTGGCGCAATTACGATCGGAGTGCAATTTGTTCCTTAAGCAGAAGAGCTGCTGTCTGTGTGCGCTCCCGTGAAGAATTTCCCTCACTTTTTCTTCTTTTTTTTATTTTGCATTTTCGATTGCCGATTGCCGCTGCACGTGATGCAATTTCATATTTATTTTAGCGAATGCCCTGACAGTTTTCGAATGTGGCCAAATCGGGTCACACTTTGTGCACGTGGTGCCGCTTGGCAGGCGCTTCTTCTGTTTTTTGTGGCCATTCGATTTTGATGATTTATGTGCACAACGTCTGCGTATGCAAATGTAGGAGCACATGGCTGGCCCCCTTATCGGCGGGAGGGGGGGCGAAAGATATAAAGATACATCCATCCATCCCGTGCTGGCAGAGCACCACTCCACTGTGACCCCCTTAATTGTCAAAACTCCGTGCCACTCAGCGCTGCTGCTGCTTTTCGACAACAGCACTTCAGGCTCCTCAAAGGGCCCTAGAAGAACACTGGCGGCGGGCGAGCGAAGGGCGACAGGCGAAGAGTGGAGAGTGGAGAGTGGTGAGTGGAGAGCGGAGTGTTCTCTGCCAGCAAAAATGCAGCAGAGTACTTAAGGTAAAGGATTAGAGCTGGTTAAACCTGAACACCGAAGTTTCCCACGGCAAAGGGGCCCCTGGTTCCAGGTTCCAGGTTCCAGGCTCCTGACATAAAGTGGAAAGTGTTGAGCGGAGTTAGAGTGCTCAAACGCGTTAATCTTGATGGCTTCTCCATTTTTTCCATTATTTCTGTAATATTTCACATTAGCATGTCCCGGACGGAAAAGCAGAGGGAGGGGAGGGGGATGGAAGAAAGCAAAGGCGAGGCAATTTCTCAAGGCAACTGTCAACACCAATTTCAAGTGCTACTGCCGCAACAGGACAGAACCTAATGAGCCAGCCAGCCAGCCAGCCACGGGATGGGGCAGCATACCATTTTGATTATATTATCCTGCAACATGTGTTCCAGCATGAAAAAAGAGAGGAAAACACAGTGTAGTAAACTAAAGTAAAGTAAAGTAAATAAATTAGCTGGTCGTGTAATGCGTAAGGATCTCAAGGATCGACAACGTTTTGCCATCCGACACCGGAGGACAGCAGCCACGGGAAGGAGTGCAGTAGCTGCTTGAAGGATCTGTTGCGTGCAGCTACTGCATCTCCATTTCGAATGTGTTTGCTTAGGTGCAAGGATAACAGTTTCTCACGCCTGCCAGGGAGCACCGGGAGCAGCAGCAGCAGGAGCAGCAGCAGCCTCAACCCGAAATCCACTTGAACCGACTCTGACAGTTGCATGTCATAATTTAAGAGTGGGAAATGCGTGGCAGGTTGCCAGGATAATCAAATTGCCAGCTCCTTGATGCTCCCTTTTCTCTTGTTTATTTTAGCTGTGGGTTTTTCCCCCAGTCTTCCAGTTTTCCCTCGTTTTTTTTTATAGTTCTCGAAGACTTCATTGCGCCTTGGGGTTACGGGGAAAATCCTTATTGACATATTTATGCACGGTTCAAGCAACCAAATGGAAATTTTTGGAGTCGCATGGTTCGTTGGCCGTGGCCATGGCCCTTCCCTGGCTGCGTGGGCGTGGGCGTGGCCGTGTCCTAATAAGCAACACATGTGTCTGCGCGCGATAGGTGAATGAATTGATGACCCCGCCCCCCTCCCTCGAAGGTGCAGCATGTGGCTGCTGAAGGATCGCAAGTTGTATGGGAATTATCTAAGGAAAATACGTTACATTGAAGAGGCAACAGCCAACGGACGACAGCCAACGGACGACAGCCAACGGACGACAGCCAACACCTGTGGCGGCTATCAGTCCTTAGTTGGAGCTTAATTCCTGTAATTAATTTTACATGCCACGGACAGAGCGGAGGCAGGGACAATGCCGTGGACGGCATTAAGTGAGCATGCAAACGATGCGTCAACGATGGGGCTCAAGAGCCGGAGAGGTAACGCTTTTATTTACCCAACAAACACTTGTAATTGCACGCCGGAGTGCGACAGAGATGGTCGGTCGCAGGCCGGGTAGAGGGAGCAGGACAGAGCCACAATTAAAAGCGAAAGGATAAACACAAATAAATGAGCGACACAAAAGGGGAAGACAGGAGTCGTTCTGTCCTGTGTGGAGGGTCCGGGTGCCAAGACAAAGCCCAGTCCCCAGTCCGCAGCTCCAAAGACAACGTTAACAGGAGGGACACGGACGGACAGTGGACCAAGACGGACGGACGGACGGGCGGACGGACAGAAGGATGGCATTAAATAATTGCTCATACACGAGGAGTGCTACGCACAAAAGCAGTTTAGAGCAGAAGCAGCAGCAACTGAGGCAAAAAATTGTCGAGCACGTGCCTCTCTCTCTATCCTATTCTCCGTGACGGTGTCTCTCTCTCTCTCACCCTCTCTCTCTCTTTGTCTCTGCATCGCTGTCGCTGTCGCTGTCTGCTCCTTTTGTGTCTTGGTGTGTGAAAACTAGTTAACAGCTTTTATTTACTTGGCAAACAGACTGAACCGTTGTAAAACAACAAATACTTAAGCCGCAGGATAAACACACACACACACACACACTCACAGCACACTCACTCCAAATGAAAAGCCTGGCCGAAATACTCCACATTGTCCCTGGCCCGGACCGAGTCGGGTCACGGGTCATCCACGGGTGGATGTGGTGCCGCCCCTGCGTTGCACAGAATAAAGATGATGGGACTGCAACTGACTGGCCGGCCCGGACCGGCCCGGACCGTCTGCAGCGAGGATACGTACGGCCAGGCGTTGGCAATCCCTTTGGACATTTCATAACCAAAGTGAAAAGTTGGCAAAAACAATAACAGCCCAACGATGCGCACAGAGGAGTCGTGTCCTGGCCGCCCAAAGGGCCGAGCCGATCTCGAGGCCGTGACAAAGTTTATGAACTTTATTTAAGAGTATGTAGAACAGCCAGGCCAGACCAGACCATACCAGACCGCCTCTCGCTCCACTCCGTTAGCTGCCATGGACAATGGACAATGGACAATGGCCGAAACGAGCAAGGACTCTGGTTACGTGGCAGCACACAAAAATGATATGCCTTCATTTGGCCAAAACAATGTAAAAGCCCTACGCAACAGCAGCAACATCAAGTTGGCCACAAAAGCACAGTACAACAAGAAGGCGGAGAGGCGGAGCCCTGAGATACACTTGCAAGTCTTTTGTATAGTTCCAGTGGAATATTGGAAATGCTTATTTTTCTGTGTGCGGCAAACATTCTTTCAATTTATTAAAAGGGTACCTATCAAGTGGCCAACAATTAAATTCTCAGGCAAACAAACGATGCAAACAAAGCGCTTTCAACTAATGACGAGGCATTGACAATTTGCTGCAACAGCAAGAGAGACAAGTACAATGCTAGCCACAAGTTGCTGCC
The DNA here is from genome assembly GCA_963969585.1 of Drosophila helvetica. Taxonomy (NCBI): domain Eukaryota; kingdom Metazoa; phylum Arthropoda; class Insecta; order Diptera; family Drosophilidae; genus Drosophila; species Drosophila helvetica. The sequence continues at coordinate 44,596,423 of OZ018403.1, forward strand.
TTAAATTGTGCGAAAAATTCAATAACGTACCGATGACAGTCTCAGGAACAGGCCCCAGACAAATCTCACACAATCCGAAGCAACAAAAGCCTCAAGGATGTGCAGAGAGAAAACTGCTTGCATACGAGTACGAGCGAGGACGAGAGTATATCCCGACCACTGCGAACGTCACACAACAAAAGCCTCCTTAATGACAATAATAACAGATTTTAGTAAGCCACAAAGAAAACGCCAGGAGCCCGGATGGACGGAAACAGGTCGGTTAATGGCTTGTGTGTGTGCGTGTGTGTGTGTGTGTGTGTGGCAGGAAGCACACTTCAGACATTTTCAAGCCGATGGAGAGGACAGCCACTGTTGCAGTCACTTTCAATGAAAATTAATTAAGCTGAACACGAGTGGAAGCCGGGCCAACAGCTGCCGAGTTGTTGGTCAGCCGGAACTGGCCAACAGGAACCTGATCCTGTTAGGGCCAGGAAGAAACCGAATCATAAGGCAAGCCACAAGCCAAGGCCATTGGCCTTTAATTCAAAACTAATTTGTGGCAACTAGTTCTGAGGCATGCCCGTTGCATTGCATCACCCGATCACCCGTTCACCCGTTCCCTCAGGCGGCACTCCGCCGCAGTATGGGGCCAAAAAAATTGATTTCCACTTCGGTTGCACGCCGTGTATTTATAGTTTTGGATTGTCATTTTCCCCCCATCCACGACGGGGATTGCTTCAGTTCTACATGGAGTTCGGGAGTACAGTTCGTGGTGCGCTATGCCACATAAAAATGCATAAATATTCTATTTTGAGTTGACATTTTGACAAGTGAATATGAATATTGCAAGCGCAGCGCACGATTTATAATTGATGCGTATAAATAATGGCCAGTGCCATTTTGTAAATGGATTTAATGAAATCAACGATTTAAGCGTCGTTTGTAATGGCTGCTCATTTCCGACAAAACATACAACAATGGGCTCGATTGTGGGAGTATTCCAACTAACAGATACCCTCTATTGTGTGACCTACATTTGAAATTATTGCATTACATTTAAGGTGAGGAAAGAGCTCTTAAAATCGGTTCTAGTAATTAATTTCGCTAAAATTATACATACATTACAATAATAAAAGCATTAAATCTCAAAACACTTGGACATAATATCAAGTTTGCAAATTCTTTGCATAGTTCTTCAATAAGCCTTTATAAATCCATGCAAGGAAAGAACAATGGAGATCGGCAAATCCGCCGTTCATCTTTAAAATGAACACTCAGAAAAAAATCCCTGAGAATTGAATATTTATACTTAGATTTAAATATTAATGTCATTATGTTTTCACCGAGTTTGGAAATTATTTCGTATTAAAAAAAAATTCATATGTTTCTTATTTAAATTAAATATATATTCATATTCAGATTAAGACTGTTTATTTTTAAATAAAATATATATTTCTTACAAATTTAATATAATTTATTTATTTGTATTATTTATTTAATATAGGTATTTATTTATTTTTATTTTTTTATTTAAAAGTGTATTTAGATTAAATATGGGTCCATTTAAATTATAGATATATTAATTTTTAATTATTTTTTTTTTCTTTTGTTTAAGTGTATTGAGATTAAATATGGTTATATTTAATTAATTATGTTTTTACTTAAAAATTGACTATTTACGTTAAATTTTGATGTTTTTCTTTTTACTATGGCATTTTTCTTTCAGCTTCCAATAAACTATCTCTTTCCTATTCCTGTATCCTTTTCAAAGCACCCTGAAAGATAGAGTCCGAAGCATCCGCGTTGACCCATATACCCATAGACTACAATGCCCATCAGTAGAGCAGATATACAAATGTATAAATTTATTTTTGTTTAAATTTGCATAGAAAAAGTTTCACCGAAAGCCAATTTTTATCAATAGTTCCAAATGTGTGGCTATTGTTCAAAATGTTTAAATGAAAGTGAATTTGCTTTACACTTCAGTGTAGCACCTGTAATAACAACATCAATATTATGCACAAACCAAAATAAAATTTTAAATTTAAACAATAACAGATTCAGTTTGCGAATTCGAGAGTTTTCCCACCGGACAGCCCAGTTCCAATGGACCGCAGTGAGGACGACGAGGAACCGTCGGAGGAGCCACAGCGGCTCAGGAGCCTGCAACTCAATGAAACCGTCGATACTTTGGTGGTCCTCCGACGGAACACGGAGCGCATTATGGACAGTGTCATCCTGAATCTGGATGCCTTGAATACAGCCCTGGACCATCTGGAGCAGCGCACAGATCGGGTTCTGGTGCAACTGCGCCAGTATATGCAGTCCATGCATGATCTAGACCAGTCGAATACGGCCCGATGGCATGGTGGATACGGCGATCCAGATGCCACGGCTTAGGCTGGGCTGACTGCCTCAACCAACTCCTCTGCAAATTGAACTGTTATTGAAAATAAAAATTCATCAACATCGAATTCTGGAAAACAAAACGAATAAAATCTTTGCGGGGGCACAAAGACACAAAGACCGAAAGGGGCGACGGCAGAGAGATCCATAAAAACGCTCGACAGTTTGTTTGTTTTTTATGTGGATTGTAACCCTAGCATACAAATAATTAGTGAGCTATTTTTATGGATCGGATCGGATCGGGTTAGAGTGGAAGCCGCCGCTGCTGCTCCTGCTGCTGCTGCTGCTGCTGCCGCTGCGCATGCGCATGGATTGTCGAGGAGCCAGTGGTGGCGTGGCTGCAGTGAGTGCTGCAGGTGCTGGGGGTCTTCTCGTCCATAATTGTAATTAGAATTTACTTTCTGAAACGTTTTTCCCTCATAAACGAGCCAGTGCGAGCTGTCTTCTGGCTGTCTGTAGGAGTATTTGTTGTTCTTGGCGCACATGTTGCCCTTCCTTTGGAGTTTTCATTTGAAAATTTCAACGTGCACTTAATGCACTTGAGACGCACTGATGCACCATATGGGGTCCCTTGGCGTTGCTTCTGTTGCGGCATCATCTATCTGGCTGTCTGTCTGTCTGTCTCTGGGGTGTTGCACATAAACATTTTGGAATAACCTGTTACATGGCCCACTATTCATTCGTATCGCATATCTGACTAAAGATGAATCGAAAAATATGCCACAACACGGCCCCCCGACTGACTGGCACTCGACTGCGTTTAATTAACAATTAATAATATTTTAATTTGCGCACGATTGGCGCTGCCGTGGCCGTTGACAGCATCGAATATTATGTTAATGACAGTCGGGTAGATGGGAATTGGATAATGCCCACAGATCCCAGCCATTTGCCCTGGTAATTCTTCATTAATCAGCCAGCGAGCAATCATTTGCGGAAAAACCAGCAGAGCAAAAGGGAGAGCAGAACAGAAATCCGGGGAAAATCGAGCGCGACACCAAACCTAATTGCAAGTTATGAATATCTCATCGAATATTAAATCGCTTAACGACCAACAGCCATGGATGGGCTGGGCTGGGCTGCTGCTGCTGCATCCACATGATGATGATGATGATGTGGATGATGTGAATGGATGATGATGATGTGAATGAATGAGGATGGTCTGTGTCCGTCTGTGTGCTGTGCGGCTGACTGACTGTTTGGCCCTGGGCGGAAGTGGCGACACTTAATTGTGTATTGAGTGCGTTTTCAATTTTATTGAGCTGTGTGCCCGTCGCTCTGGAGAGCATTGTGAAGCATTGCGGTTTGGTCATTAAATCTGTGTGCAGTCTCTGCGGAAAAGTATGCTATGGAAGACCATAAATGGAGGGCGCAGCGCGTGGGCCCAGCTTCTCTGTAACTCGCAGAACTCATCAAAATTATCTAAGCAAATTATCGCGTAATATTCGGGGCTACAAGTACTTTCTGCCGTGGTATTTCTCGTTATCAGTGGGTCACATGCAAAAATATTCAGGCCCCACTATCTGCCAGATACCCCCGAACAGAAGACAGTCTTAGCAAACCATCCAGCCACATCAGTCGCACAAAATGGCAACGAAAAGCAGTATCTCCTGGTTCCACATGGCTCTGCTGACCTTCGTGGGCTATCGAACTTTGGCCCTGGACTATGAGGAGTGTGCCAGTGCCCCCAAACTGGGTGTGTACGTGGCCAGCCACAGCAATTGCTCCAAGTACATATACTGCGCCGGAGCGGGTTCCTTCGAGGCCGAGTGCCTGGGCGAGCACTACTACGACGACATCCTGGAACGCTGCGTGGATCGTGGCCTGGTGAAGCGGTGTCAGGCAAAGGGATTGGATTTGGTAGCCAGCACCACCGAGTCGCCAGCGAATAAAGAAATTGCGACGGATTTGATAGTCAACACAACGAAATTCCCACAGCCCCTGGCCATAACCCTTCGCTTACTGCACAACGCTGGGCCCTGCCACCCCTATATGGTCTGCTACGAGGGAGCTGGCGTGGCCAAGACCTGCACTCCCGCCCAGCTGGTGTCCTGCGCCCAGAGGCAGCCGGCCAGGTCCATAAGCAACTGCCTCACCGGTGTCTACGGCTTCATGCCGCACCCGCGCAATTGCGCCTACTTCTACTACTGCTCCAACGGCTACAAGATCATCCATCGCTGTCCCCTGAACTACACCTGGAACTACGAGCAGCGCTCCTGTGTGCAGAGATCCCAGCAGAAGTGCTACAGCCACTCACTTCGGCTGCGGAAGCCGAACCAGTCCCACTGATTGGCGGAGGCCTTATCAGCAGCGGCAGACAGAACATGGTTCGCTACATCAGTACGAAAATAGATTTACTTGTAGTTTAAGCTTTAAAGTTAGTATAAATAGCTAAGCGCGTACTCCTATCCATTAAATTAAGAGCTGCAAATGGGAAACAATGACAGTTTTTCCATCTAAATGCTAGAACGGCTCACTTCCAGTAGAACAGGTGCGAGCTGCGCACATCGAAGTGGTAGAAGCGCAGCAGCATGTAGTCCTGCCACTTGCTGGGCAACAGTCTACAAAATGAAAATGAGGGTGAAATCGTTAAGCATGGGCCCTGGATACACCTGTGGCTAATGCAATTATCACCTGAGCAGCCAGACACTGAGGGCGAAGATTTTTGGCACGTATACCATGCGCTCGTTCAGCAGCACGCCCTTCACAATCTTCTCGGCCACATAGGGTGTGGGCAGGCCCGGATAGCTGGTCGCTATGCTGTATGGGAAAAGTGTTTGAATCCTGTGTTGTATGCACAGCAGAAGGCCAAGGCTCTTACCCGGCATCGCTGAGCAGCGGCAGATCCCCGCTGGTCCGCATCAGATAGGCATTGGCCACTGTGGTGCGGACATAGTCGCAGTCGGAGAGACGCAGTTCGGCGCGCAGGGCTGCCATGAAGCCCTCAATGCCATATTTGGTGGCCGTATAGATGCCAGCGCCGGGCAAGGGAACCAGACCTACAAAAGGGAATGGAGTAGAGGTTAAGGGAGGTCATGCCATCTCATGGAGGGAAGGACTCACCCGCCAAGGCATTGACTGCCACCAGGTGGCCGGACTTGCGTGTTATCATCTTGGGCAGAAACTCCTTTGTGGTCTGCAGGGCGTTCGTTTTATTAGATGAAGAAAACCGACAAGATACACGATAAAGATAATATACACACCATAATGTAGGAGCCCAAATTCAGCTGCAGAATGGTATCTATTTCGTCGCTCTTCAGCGATGGGGTCGAGGTCATGGGCATCAGGGAGGCATTATTCACCAGAATATCGACTGGGCCCAGTTCCTTCTCCACTTTGGCGGCCATCAGCTGCAGTTCGCGCGGCGAGGAGACATCATTCTGCAAGGGCAATGTGCCATCAGTATGCTGTCAGGAAGGACAAGTAAAATGATAGGACCCACCTTGTAGGCCTTGGCCACGCATCGGGGTATCTTGCTGAGCAGCTCCACCGTCTCGTAGCAGCCCTTGGAGTTGACATCGACGACAGCCACCTTGCAGCCGCGGCGGGCCAGCTCCATACAGATCTCGCGACCCAGGCCGCTGCCCCCGCCAGTCACCTGGCAGATTAAAACGCATTTTACTCTAATTATTCGAATACTCGTACCGTACAGATTAATTAGCTTAATTTGCAAACAATCCACTTGGGCTAATGCGGCTTCGCATTGAACAAAAAGCCCCCATTTAATGGCAATTATGTGAACGACTTACGAGCACTACGAACAGCATTACTCATACGTTCCATGGGCCAGAGCCGAACCTCTACTCGGGCACACAATTGAGTGACTTTTGACCGTAATTAAAGCGAACTGTGACCTCAGCTCCTCGGTTGGGGGTGCGACACAGACACAGCGCCCCAATGCAATGCGCCGTGCCACACGGCTCACATTCAGCCACAACTCAAAGTTTTGGCACGTTCGTGAACATATGGAAAAATACTCACAAACTACAAAAATATATTGGATAATACCGACTAGGAGATACCCGATAAGCTGGGAGTGTTTAAGCAATTATATTGCAATGAATAGAACAAGATATGGCGGTATACAGATAGAAAAAAGCCATAAGAATCGACCTGGATTTAAATATATATGCCATTATATTTAATATTTAAATTAATAATATTTCATATTTAAATTAAATATATTTCATATATAAATTAAATATAATATATTTATTATAAAGTGTTTTATATTTAAATTAAATATGGGCCGCATTAAAAATATTTTTTAATACATTTATAAAGATAAATTCAAGTGAATACTATTTAATTTCACAATATTTGTATTTAAAATCGGATGTTATTTCTTTTAGTAAGGATAATCATATCTAGATACTCGCATGGTGAATGATACTCGTGGAGCTGGCTGTAACGATTATCAGATTGTTTTTGGATGGGTAGATAAAATCACCAAAGTATAAACGCCCCAGAGTTTGCATGCTGTGTATCTTGAAGATACAGGTGCTCCATAAAGACAGAAAGACTGAGAAACCTGGCGACAGATATACCCTTATACTCCCCGACGATTACGGGGTGTACAAAAATCATCGAAAAACAAAAATAGACAGCACCTGGCGACGCAGCTGAGCTCCGATGCGCAATTGTGTTTTGGTTATACTATTCCTAAAGAATTTCAATATCATATGCAAATTAACTACAGCAACAATGGAAGTAGCACTCGTAGTTACTATGTTTCTGTATCTGTATCTGTATGGGTTCCATCTCGGCACGCATCTGAGAGATACGCCGCGCCGCGCCGTTCGATGGAACGAGTATCTCTCGCTGGGGCGCGGTGGTTGTTTACATGCGATCGGGCAAACGTCATCAATTGTGTGTTGAACTGAAAACAAAAGTGAAGTTCCTGAGGTTTGCATCTTTTCCACTCTTTCTTTTTGGTCTTGGTATAAACAGCGACACAAACCAGTTTGCGGTTTCCCAGTGGCGTACACAGAAGGGATCTCTCAGCTAAAAAACTCTCACAAAACAATGAACTCCATCAAAAGTTATCTTTGGATGTCAATCTTCTAATTGGGCTATTTCTCACAGTTAAGAGTCTTGTACCGCCAGCCCCCCGTGGGCACGCCGCTGTGACCGTACGTATCTGTATCTGAGAGCACGATCGAACGTCTGAGACTACAGCAAAATCAAAAGCCAGGCTGCAATGACTCATAAATACTCTACGTTTGGCTGCACATTTGTTTATGGCCAGCACACGCCCACACACACGCGCCACAAAAGCTGGCAGACAAGAATGGAATGCTAATGGCATCCAAATTTACGAATAAATTCGATCAGGTTCTCCGACATATGTACCTACGTATGGCTATGGCAGCTTCTCCAGTTACCCGCACACTTGACCTTGCGCGAGGGCGACCCCTCAATTGACTTTTCATAATGATTCAGGTCTGCCGCCAGCCGCCAGCCGCCAGTCCATGTGTAATATGTGATTAATAGACCGCGATGCGATGCCACAAAGTGTTTCGAAATTCAATTAGATATATTCTTAGATTTACATGGGTTTTCCACATGGAATATGATGTCAGAAGCGCTGACCATACAGAACCTTTTATAAGAAATAAACAATCTGCAAACACAAACAGTTGGCCAACCAGCACGGCTGGTACCAGAGACGCGTAAACATTGACTCAAGTAACATGGAACCAAGAGCCAGCCAACCGATCGTACCGCACCCATCTCAGATAGTTCAGAGACACATCCGAAAGGGGGGAAAGTGCTGGAAGGTGGGTGCAAGCAGCCACTGGAAAAGGAAAGTGCGTGACGTTTCATCTATGGCTGGCTGTCTGGCTGGCTGTCTGGCTGTCTGGCTTGTTGGGGTTCATATCCATACGACAAACGATTGATATCTGACAGACAAGATATCCGACCAACGACGAGCATTATTAATGGCCCATTTGCCGGCCATTAATTGTGGCCATAACTTAGCTGCAACTGCACTTAAATGGATCTTACCAGCGCCACCTTGCCGCTTACATCCTTCTCCTTGAGGCCCAGGGCAAACAGATAGTCCAGGAGATGCTTCAGCCCCACGGCGAGCAGGATCAGAGGCAGCAGCAGCAGGAAGATGATGATTTTCAAATTGAAGAGGGCTCGGGTGGTCTCATCGTTGCGACGCGCCTGTGAGGCTGCCTGGGTAGCCGTTGTAGTCGTGGGCGTGGCCGAAGATGAGGGCACCGTCGCAGGTCCCACCGGTGCCGTGATGGTCGTACGCGTTACAGTCGTAGTGGTAGCCGTCTCCACCATTATTACACTTTTTTACAGCCAAGAAAACCAGCTGGAGGGAACCCACACTCGGATATTTTCGCGGTCAAAACAAATATGGCACAGCTTGTGGGGGGATCTCTACTGAGCTTGGCTATATTTTTATTTACTCGCCACTCCACACAGCTCCAACGTAACGTGCCAGCGGAGGGAAGATCGGACATACACTGAGCACCAACACGGCAACGACAACGACAACGCCAACGCCAGAGCCAACAACCGAATGTGAATGCCAAATGTACCGCCGCCGCTCGACGCTGGCCCGTTGTCAAGCTTTCGACTCTTTCTCCCACGAGTGAAGATCGCTTTTGGCTCGAGAGCAGCGCCGCCTGCTTGATATCTGGTTTGGGATCTACTACGACTGCACATGCGAGTGGGCAGCAACCGAGAGTTTTTTGAGTGGTTTGAGTGGAATCGAACGTTTAGCCTGGAGTGGAATGGAATGGAGTGGAGTTGCAGTCGGGGTTTCACCTGACTTTCTGTTTTTCTTTTCGTCGTTATTCCATTTCCCACAGTGGGGCTGCCAGCATAAGATAGAAGATAGGTGTAGACCTCTCTCTGGGTTTATCTGGCCCTTTATCTGGCATTGCACATATGATAAGCATCAGCTGACCATGAACAAGATCAGTGTTAAATCTTGACTGGAATAAAATATATCTACCCACTGTAAGCCAGAAAGTCAAAATAAGATTTTGTTAAGACACCACCACTTCTTATAAATACCCCAGTTAGATCTGATTGATTTCATCCACTGAGTCACCAGCGTTTCATTGGAATCTTAACTCTATTTAGTTAAACGTAGATATTTATCTGTCGTTTATCTTGGTAGTTATCTGGGATCACTGGGAGAAACATAATCCACACATAGAATAGAGAAAAACATACTCTAATCATGACTAGACTGAGAGAAAAATGGCATAGTTAAAATAAACACAAACAAAAATTGTTATTAAATATTAGGATTATTAAATTCAAACATAGTGAAATTAAATAGAATTCACCTTGATCTAAACAATAAGGTACATATTAATACAACTTTTTAGCAGGATACATAATTTTTTAGGAAATATTTAAATAATTTTAAATTATTATTATTTCATTGAATATTATATTTAATTTATATATGAAAATATTAATTTTTAATATGAAATATATCAATTCTAAATATGATATGTATTTAGATCAAATATATTCATATAATGTACGAATTTAAATGAAAAAACTTTCACTCTCGGTGAAAATATAATGGCATAAATAAATAAATCTAAATAAGGGCTTTTTTCTCTGGGTGCATGAAATTATCTTCAATATGCCCTAGGTCTTCCATATTTAAAAGGCTTACTAATAATTACATTTTAAATACCAGTAAATACATTTTATTCGTAAAAAATTGAATAACAAATCTCCGCCAAGATACTTGTATTGCTCGTAGCATCGTTTTTCGCCAGGAAATCGAAAAACGAATTTAATAACAAGCATTTTCCAATTTAGACTGTGAACATTTACCTCAAATCATGCCACCCACTGTATCAAAACTTTCCAACTGTCAACATTTTGCCACCAGCCAGCCAATCGAGACGAAACTCAAATATTTAATTGGTTAGCTAAGGTGAGTGCATCGCCAAAGAAAAACAACCTCAAGACGAAGGTCTCTCTCTCTCTCTCTCTCTGTCTGTCTGTCTTTCGTCAAACGAGAAAGAGAGAGACTTTGAGCGGTTTTTCGATTCGACCCATTTTCAGGAAGCCAAAACTGGTAAGGTGCCCGCCGAGGTTTATTGTAAGTGAAAAAGGAAAGGCCCCCAAATGGAAGCCGATACATCCGCCATGCCTGCCTTATGGTCATGGATAAGGAGCCCGTTACCATTTGAACATAGTATCATGTGCCCTGCCCTAGGTCAATGAACAGCAGCAGTAGCAGCAGCACCAGCCCCAGCATTCGGTGGGCTGGCTGTGGCGTAAACATTCAGTTGTGGTGTTGTTGCCGTTGCCGCTGCCGCATGTGGCAAAAGCTAAAGTCGCCTGCAGCTGCGGCATAGTGTCAACATCTGTTGTTTTTTTTTTGCATCCTCGCGCACATGTGCAACTTTGGCATGCAACGCATGCGCTATTTAACGTGTCTTTTTTTTAATATCAGCATAGAACTAAAACCAAAGATGCACAGATACGAGTGTGCGTATAAATAAAATGTGCGTAAATGCAGCACAACAATTTGCAGCCTAGCCGAGGCCTGGGCTGGGATAGAACGCTGCAGAGCAATGACCGCGCACACAAGCCACACATGTCCCAAAGCCCTGGCCATAGCATGCGCGCTGATGATGTACAGTAGGATCTCAGCATTGATGTACAATCTCGCCTAGCCTGACAATAGCATGCCCACTGATGCGATGTACACTCGGATTTCCAGAATGAATAACACTCGCTTATAGCTTAAGAAGACCACGAAACTGTCCAATCTGCCAGTCTCCTTTCCTAAACTTAACCGAATAGTCTTTTAGCAGTACCTTATATACATAAATAACTCCATAGTCTATGGCCCTGACAGCTAGCACTAATAAGATCTCATGCTAGACTTTGTTTTCATAAGAAATATCTGACATCAAACAAATGAACTTAAAATATCTTTAATTTTCATTCAATGGCTTTTGAGCTGCGTTGGCATCCCCAATAGTTTATATATTATATATATAGTATACATATATCATATTATATCACTTGTACTCTTTCTTTGAACTTAAGGCAGATGTGGCTCTTCCTAACACTTGCTTTTTAATAATAATCAAAAAATAGTTCATCCACTTGGAACATTGTCCGACTTCCATTAGCTCCATGTCATGGCAGATCAAATGCGCGTTCTGTAATTAGATAAAAATATGAAACAAAATTCCATTGGAGCATATCCGAGCGAATCTTACTCTTAAGATTTAACAAATTTTTGGTAAATTTTTGACGCCGACTCTTTTCGGTCCGACTTTTTTTCTCTGGGTGCACTAAGTTATCAGAGAGAGCTTGAAAAGCTGCCTCCCTAATCATCCCCTCAATGTTTTGAAGCATGCAGTCTTTGGTTGGGCACGTTAGGAGGAGGCGGTACTGACCGTCGGGCGTTTGCGAGACCTGCCAATCGATGGGCAGTGGAGCCGCATCGTGGCTTTCATTGCTCTCGGTGTAAGACGTGGCACGACGCTGTATTTTCGCCGGCTTCACATCTTCATCGCCCTCCTGATCATCGGACGGGGCCAACGATTTGCGTTTCCTGTCATTTACCGTGCGAAAATGGCGTACGTCCTGAGTGCAATCCCTTTTGGGGCAAGTGCAGATTTTGACGCCTATAAAATTCTGCGCCAAAATATCGCCGCTGCAAAAAAAAAACAAAATAGTATGAACGTTGGACTATTGCATTCGACAGCTTACACACCTCGCGGTCTCTAGACAGAAGATCAAGCTGGTTTCCTTTCGGCCCAAGCACGAGTTCTGGCAGACAAACTTAAAGGCGAGCGTCTGGCGTATGAAGCCGCCGTTGCGACCCCCAGAACGGGTCAAATTCAACGGCACCATCACCGAATATCTTTCGGAAATGCCCTTGCCCTGAGCCGATCCGCAGTACGTGGTGCGTGGATTCTCGCAACGCAGCAAACTCTCGCGCATCTTTGAATTCTGACTAGTGACTGCAAGGGAGAGTAGATTATTAGAAGACTGGTTGGTCCTGATAGACCTAGGTACTCGCCTGGCTCTGTGCTCAAGTGATTCTGACAGCGCAGCACCGCACCGCTGACGTCTTTGTTAAAGCAAAGAAAGACTCGCAGATTGAGCGGCTGTATGGGCATTACGGCCTTGAACTGCACGTCTACATTGAATGTCTTGTCCATGCGTATGTAGAGCTTGTTCATTAGATCCGAATACACCCAGTGCGACTTGGGGGGCTCCTTCAAGTCCATGCTGAAGTTGTAACCACCAATATTATGGGCTTCCAGTTTGGGCAAACTATTGCTATGACTTTGTAGATCCTGGAGCATCATCTCGCGCAGCACGGATTGCTAGAAACAACAAGAAGGCCAGGCAATTAGTAGGAGAACGAACCGAAAAACAGTGGGACGGATCACACTTTTCGTACGTAGAGCTGATAGAGCTTCATGTTGCTGCTTGTCCAACAGGTATCGACACGACTAAGGGCAGCTCGTCAACTGATTTCGTTCCAGTCTTTCACAAGTGCTTGCAACATTTTTCGCACGGCGGACCATACACATGCAGTATATTCTGTTCTGAGTCGTTTCGCGCTGTGACGTCATGGCGCTCTTATGAAATTGCTGCATGCAAAATCGTGTCTGCTGCTGAGTCACACGGGGACTGTCGGCACTCCTCCGCTCCTGAACGGAACAAGTTCAGTTGATTTCTAGCCGCCGAGCATTAAGCAAGTGCTTCGCGATGCCTACAGATAGTGTCGTGTCGGACGGAGGAGTCCTGAAGATGGCATCAGTGCGATAGTGGAAAAACAATTAAGCAGCCATTAGGCTGTTTTTCGGGGTAGAGCAGACCCTAGCCTAGTCTGTCTTCAGAGGTTCAAACAGAATGACATCTGCCATTGATGTAACGCATAGGCGTATGGTGAAAATACTAACGATTATAATGATTCTGTTGATGACCGCCTTTGGACTCTTGGCCAACCGATACGATAGCCGCAGGCGGGAACGTTTTAAGCTCTCAAAAGCATATCTGGCTTATGCCATGCTGTGGACAATCGCCTTTGCTGGCATCTATGGGCATCAGATATACGAGGAATATATGCAAGGACAGATCAACCTGCAGGACGCTGTAAGCCTATATGGTTACATGAACATTACTGTGGCAATCATCAACTATGTCACACAAATGATAATGAACGACGCTGTGGCGAAGACAATGAGCCAAGTGCCGCTATTTGAGACCCTCAAGATGTTTCATTTGGACAACGCAGCCCTCCTACGATCGATCGTCATGGCTTTGGTCAAGTCAGTCGGTTTCCCCCTGATACTGGAGACAATCTTCATACTGCAGCAGCGGCGCATGGAGCCGGATTTGAGTTTGATTTGGACCGTGTACCGTCTGTTTCCGCTGATTATTTCCAATCTGCTCAACAACTGCTACTTTGGAGCCATGATTGTGGTGAAGGAGATCCTGAAAGCGATCAATGTGCGACTAGAGTCGCACCGCCAGCAGGTGAATCTGATGCAGAGGGAGGATCAGCTAAAGCTGAACACTTCGTTCTATCGCATGCAGAGGTTCTGCTCATTGGCGGATGAACTGGACCGACTGGCGGACCGATACATGCTGATTTATATACATTGCGACAAGTACTTGTCCCTCATGTCTCTGTCGATTATCCTGTCGTTGATCTGCCATCTGCTGGGCATCACAGTGGGTTTTTACAGTCTGTACCATGCCCTAGCGGACACGTTTATTGGCAGCAAGCCGTACGACGGCCTGGGAGCTCTCATAAATCTAGTCTTTCTGCTCATATCGCTCAGCGAGATCACAATGCTGACACATTTGTGCAACAACCTGCTCGTGGCAACCAGGAGAACAGGCATCATACTGCAGGAGATGAACCTGCAGCATGCTGACTGCCGGTATCGACAGGCTGTCCATAGTTTCACCTTCCTAATAACCATCACCAAGTTCAATATAAGGCCATTGGGTCTGTATGAGCTGGACATGAATCTAATCATCAATGTGTTCTCCACCGTCTTTAGCTTTTTGCTGATACTCGTCCAGGCCGATTTGTCGCATCGCTTCCGCATATACTAGCAGCCACTCACCTGGCTAAACTGCATCAGATTTCCCGACTACACAAATAAAAGAATATTCGTTATATGTATTTTATTCGTAAATTTTTGTTTTTTCCCACTTACGTTTAGTCCCTGAAGGAAGGCCATCGGTTCGGTGGTTCTATGAAAGCATGAAATATTAGTGGACCGCACAAACCACCTGCCGCCGCCGGGATACTCACAAGTCTGCGGGCTCTTCAATAATAGGCCCATCCTCCATAGTCGAAGTAGCTGATCCCACGGAATTCTCAGCGTTCTCCGCAAAATCGCTGTGGATAAATAAATAAATAACTTGTCTTTGCCGCCTCAATATGATGCGAGGCGCCGCACATTTTTGCATTGATACCTTATTTTGTGCCAAGACATTGCCAAAACAATAATATGATATTCGCGTTTTGATTATGCCATTCACAACGGAACGCGGACACAGTCGATGGGTATCGCTATCGGTTCAATGTGCGCGTTTTTTTTAAACTAAACATGTGTGTGTATGTGTGAAAAATACTCACCGCCCATGAACAGTCATTCCGCCACAATTGTTAATATTTTGTCCAACGACGTTTTGCAAGGAGCTGCCAGCGGTCGATATGACATTATTGTTGGGTGCTTCACTGCCTCCCACAGCAGTAGGAATAACTAAATAGCGAACATTCTGCTGCATCGCACTATTATTTTGGCTGACATCAATTGTAGCCAAGTTTCCGCCATTGTTAGCTTGTTGTCCGCCATTGCTAAAATATGCTCCCTGAAGGACGGCGGCTACGCCAGTGATCCCAGATTCCTCATACTGCTGTTCACCGAATGCAGTTCCTACCACAGGCGCCCAGGTGTTGTAAGCCGCTTGAGAAACGGCACTGGAGCTTATCAATTGGGATCCATTTGTAGAAAATCCTTCGTTGTCTTGCATGAACTGTACAAATGTTTGGCTGCTTGTGCGGCATAATTCACCGCTATCATTTCTGGCAAAAGAATAAAATATATGCGGGAGAATCGCATAAATTTGTTTAGCTTACTTTTCCACAGTCATGGTAAACGATGATGTTTGTTTGAGCGACATTTTGAAGCTTGTTAGCATTGCCTGACGAAAACACCAAATAAGAAGGATTGTTGAAACTAACTCGCTTATTCACTCACACATGCATGTGATCACATATGTATGTGTGAGCATCAATGTTCTCTGTATGAACGGAATGGATGTGTGAAAGAGTGAGCGAAAAAGCATGTAGAAAGAACGTAAAAATTCGTAAAAATTTTAATTCTGACTATCGAGCCGATAAAATTAAGGTTATCGTATACACGATATATATAAGAAACATCGCAGCCCACATCGAATGAGCATACGATGTATCGTATTCAATTGAGCAGAATCGGCCGTTTTATCTACTACATTCTATTACATTTGATTAGCATTAATTATTTAGTTGGCTTAACATGCTTAACAAACAAAAATCACATAATTTTATCACAGCACTACAAATAATACATTCCTGCTTGCTTGTATACAGTGTGCCCGTAGTCACACTCGGTCGCTAGTATTATTATTATTTCAACGATCAATTTAAAAAAGGCAACGCTGTCTGATAACATAACGGAACTGTCGGGAAATGCATGTGATCTAGTTTTGCTAACGATATGGCATCCCCTCAGGCAGTAAAAAGAGCGTTAAGTTTGAATACTGGAAGTTTAATACTGGAATCTTTTTGGAAGTTTGCACAGCTTACGCATTATAAAAACCACTGGTCTTAGGGCATAGACCGATACATGTCTTGTCATTCTCTCGTAAGAGGGATTTGTTCTATAAATACAAACATTGCGAGCCATTAGAATACAAATATAAGGGGATTACACTAGCATAAAGTAAATGCACTTGTTGTATGAGTATATGAAGAGCTAAGGCATATACTTATGTATGTATTTACAAATTCGAAAATATACAAATTAAATAATATAAATAGGCAAACAAATCTACTACAGCTACTACTAGTACTACAGCACACAGATTAAAGCTCTACTAATATTTCTCGGAAGTCTCGTGTCTAGACTCGATTGGTGTTTGATTCGGGGCTTCTGTAACGGTAGTGAGGTCAGAGTTTGAGGTCTCTCTCGAGTGCCTGTAAAGAAAGGGAGCAAACAGCACAACAATGGTCAGTGGACAAGCGACTAGGATGGGTATAGTACATCGCTAAACTAACTAATTCATGTACATATGTTTGTGTGTTTTGTTAACCACTTTCCCCACTCCAAGTACCTGTAGAACACATAGTGCTGCAGCATGAAGAACACATCGAAGAGGACCGAGAAGAGGCCTAGGCCAAACTTGGTAGGATCCCCGAATATGGAGGCCCAATCATCTGGAAATACAATGCATTAAAATGAGAAAATAATCACCATCTGCAGCTCTTACCATAGTTAAAGCCGTTCAGAATCATTTGCAGCATACTCAGCGTGCCTCCAGTAAAGTCCAGTAGAATGTTGCCAATACTCCTACAAAAATACGATCATTATCGAACAAGAATCAAGGGAATCGATATTAAATCATTCACTTACCATCCTGCTGTGCTCTTCCTGCGGTAGTTCATTAGGGCCTGCGGTATATATTTAATGATCGTAATGGCCAGCTTTATATAGCTGCAGTAATACAGAAAGTCCAGCCAGTGGTGGACAGAGGCGGCGGCCAGAGAGGCCGCTACGACCACGACCACAGCAAAGACGCCCAACAAGGAATAGGCTGTCCACGAGACCCTTTGACCGGCACGCTATAAAAGTAAATTGGAGTTAAAACTTAAATTTTCTATAGATCTCCACTGCATTGTTACCTCATAGATGCAGCATTGAACAATTGTTATGACGGTGGCAAACATGGCATGCAGCGAGAAGACGACATCGTTCAGCATGACCGGATTGAGGCCACGCGGATGTCGGCTCTCATATTCGTCCTGCATGCTACCGAAGAAGTACAGGCCGCAATTGAACATGCTGTACAATGTGAAGCCCACAATGTTCAGGATCACAAAGTCAAAGTTCAGACCCTCCACAGATTCGCGGCGAAAATTGCTCCAGATCTGGGGATAAAAGGAAACCGACCAGGCCACAAAGTACACCCAACCGAACACAATCGAGGTGTAGATGAGGCCCTTCGAGACGGCCACAGTGACACGCAGATAGACATCATCGATGCTGAAGGAAACAAATAGATCTGTAATATATAGTATATATTAGAATAAATATTACTTACATTTCATTTGAAGCATCGACGGCTGTGACAGCCACATAGCCAGCTCTTAGTCCTGTAATCACCACCGTCTGGTGTTCCGTAGTTCCCGCCGGATAGACGAATGACTCAGGATCCAAGTTCAAATGATCGTCATGCTCTTTCACTAGCCTCACGCTCACAGGCTCTGTCAGATCTTCCCTGAATGGAGAGTTTGAGTCAAATTTGATAAGAGAATCGTTTTTAGTTTTCCAAAAGAACTCACTGGGCAAAGACGATGAAGCTCTCGTTGGTGTTCAGGAGAACGGTGATGTCATGGGAATCGACTGTCAGTCCCCGACTGGTTTGTCCATTTGCCAAGGCCACTGTCGGTACAACACAAGTTCTTGTGTAAGGTTCTTGTTTCCATTACAAAAGATTTGTACGATTAATTACCTGTTGCCCAGCAGAGCAGGGCCAAGAAAAAGGTGTTCATTCTGATTGGGGTTCTTTTGAAGTTGAAGTACTCCCGAGATCTCAGATCAGCACTGATTATTCCAATGAGTTCTCACACTTGTTGGCATTTTTCATCGGTGACGGACTAAAAGGAGCAGTGGATTGATTTGATTTGATTTAATTGAATTGAATTTAATTAGCTGCAATCAATGTGGGGGAATCACCCAGCCCATCCCATGCACTCAAAGGGCGAGCGTCAGTTCTGCATTCAATTTCATATGCAAATTTCCCTGACCAGTTCAATGATCGGGGAGTATTATAATAAACTACCTACCAGTACCTATATATTTTTGTTTTCCATTATAAATCTATTTCTACCGATCTACTGCATCTCTTTCTGTACTCCGGTGCGTGTCTCTCTCTCTCTCTCTTAATACAACTTTCGTGTTAACAATTTCGAACGAGATAAAAACTGTTTGTGGGGCAGGCAACCTTCAACAGTGCCCCAGCTCTCCCCCCGCCATTCCGCCATTCTGCCATTCCGCACTCAATGTTACAGCTTGGCAATTAGAGCAAACTTTTTTTGCACGGCACTCGATCGAGGAGGAGGAAATACACGGCCATAAAAACACACAAATGATTCCAGACCAAGTACTCAGTATATGGGTGAGGGGGGGAGGGGTATTTATAGCGCTTAACCCATGACTAGGCGTTTATTAGTCGAGTCGAGTCGAGCCGCCTGAGAATGGGCTTATCTGGAACAATCAATGGTGCTGGCTGATAGTGTCAAATGGTTTATTCGAATTATTGCCAAACACCATAAATTACGCCAGTCCTGAGACCCATACAGACAGCCACAGGCTTGGGCAATGCAATGCCCCAGACGGGAGGGGAATATTGTGTACATCTGTTCACCGTGTGGCCCTAAAGTTCTCATGAATACTTCCTATTCTGTTGAAATAATTAGAGTGGCATTTCCCAGATCGTGTTAATCTTTGACTGGCTTCCGGCATCTTTTCAATTTAAACGCAATCTTTTCGCACAAAAAGTGAGCACAATAATTATTGCACAAGAAGAGTTATTGCACTGATAAGAAAAGCACTCCACACTCCTCCACTCCAAAGAAACCAATTGTGCAAATACGAATAAACAAAAGCCATAAATAATTCAACACATGGCGGTGGGGTTGCAAGAGCAGCGAATGTTTAGCGAATGTTCGTAAGTCTCTTTTTACAGCCGGATTAGAACTTTCACTGGGTGTCGTCTGGTCTTGGAAAGCAGAGCGGACCCCACTCTCACATATCATATGGCGGGGGGGACTAAGGGGCATCAAATGGTCGAGTTCCGAGTCGAGACAATGCACAACCACAGATCGCTCAGAATCGCTCCCAAGAGACATCTGTTTTCTCAGTAATCAGCGTCCAAACACTTGCCACTTACCGACGTTTAAACAGAAGTTAAACAATGTGTTTAACCGACAATTAGGCTGGGTGCTGGGCGCTGGATGACGATGATGATGATGCGAATGACTGCCGAGACGATGCGATACCGAACGATGTGCGACTGTCAGGCGACTGAGCGGGTCCCCGGCCAGGCCAATACGTATAAGTGGAGCCCATGCAGTCGCTGCGCAGTTGACGCGCAGTCGGCGCGACTGACTCCCCAGGCCCAGGCCTTAAACAACAACAGCACCAACAATTCCAACAATTGGAGCGAGAGCGAAACAGCCAGAACAGTGAGGCGACCCAGCCGCTTGGCTGGCGCGGGGGCCTTTGCATACCCTTGCAGGGTATTATAAATGATTGTTTGATGTTCACAAGCCCACAGATCCCCCAGATATCTGATTTTTCCAGCATTTTATACTTATTTGTGATCAAAATTGTATGACTATGTGGGGAAACTATGGATCTGCCCAGCCCTCGTTTCTCATTTTGCGTTTATTTTTTTTGCACTTGACAAACCTCTCCATCAATCGAAAGGGTACTTCAATTTTCTATAAATATTCAGGAGCTGCCACAAGATCATACATTTTTTGTCAGAAAGGTACGGAAAAAGGAAACGACAATTTCGAATCTCTAAGCAACAGGCACGTGTGTCGGTGTACCTAAAAATACGACTTACAAGTTATAAATACCATAATCTGCCCAAAAACTTGTGTTATCAGCAAGCCAGAGAGAGAGGGAGAGAGAGAGAGAGGTTTGGCGGAAACTGCAGAACAACCAGCAGTAAAATTGTTTATATGAGTCTGTTGCTGGTTGATAACGGTCTACGGCACTCACTAATCAACAAAAGCATAAATAAACGAAAGATTCTCACACAACTGCTGCCATCGCTCCCTCATGACGCGGCACATTGAGGATCGACTCGAGATGCACAAGCGAAAAGTGCTGAAGAGATTGCCATAGAAACAAAACAACATGCATTGCGTGTGCATAACACGAAACATTGATGATCGATGATCTACTCGAGACGCACGAGAGAAAAGTGAAAGGGAGAACGACTTAAGAAGCCAAAAACAAAACACTTTGCCTGTGCATGACGCGGCTCATTGATCATCGATTGATGCTCGCAGATAAGGGGTTTATTGTTGTTGTTGTTGTTCTTGCTGGACCGCTCCAAAATTCGGAAAAAACCTGCCCACCGCTGATAAAAAGATTCACTTTCTATAAATGGTTTTGTGGCAAAAAACAAACAAAATCTTTGCGCTAAATGCATAAATTTTGCAAACGAAGCGAACAAACTTGGCAGGGCCCAAGTGGAAAATGGAATATTTTGCAAGCCAAAGCAAATACTTGGCACGATCCGATTCCCCTCCCCTCCCACAGGTTCATTCAGTTATCAGATACTCACCGCAACTCCCATTGATGGCATTCCTTCAGCGACATTCTGGCTCTGATTACATTCTTCTGGCTATTTGAGCATACAAAAATATTGTTTAATTCGCACAATATACAGTACAGTACACGAGTAAGAGTGCGAGTACAAAGCAAAGCAAAGCTCAATTCACAGTACAGTAAACAATGTGTATAATCGAACGTAACACATTTCTACGTTAAAACTAGAGGTTCTCGAACGGTCAAATGGATCTGGATCTGGCTCTCTTTATCTCTCCTCCGATTTACATCGTAAAAGTCTTGTTTAAGGCACTGATTTCGTGGGTGGTTTCAAAGGGGGGTTAAATAAGTTAATGGGGTCGATCGTGTAGGATAACTAGGTCTTTAGTGGAGTGGCGAGTATCCGTTCTGTGTGTGTGTGTCAGTCGTCTTCGGGCTGGGTGGAACATCAGCTTCACTACTGGCTCTGGTTCTGGCCAGCGCGTCGATTCTTCTCGAGTATTAAAGCGCGACTGAAAACGAAATGAAAGAGAGTCTTGTAATGGCGGAGAGACGGCGACGGCAACGGCGACGGCGAATTGGGTCACTCACCGATAACGCTCATAGTAGCCCACAATGGTGCCCAGCTCTTGCTTGAAGAGACGCACCAGCATGCTGTCGAAGCCCTCTAGCTCGGGCAGGCTGAACATGTTGAACTGCAGCAGATGGTCCTTGGAGGAGTCCGCCTCGGAGTAGACGGCCAGCCACTTGGGTATCTCCTCGAGCAGATACGGATTGGCCGGCACCAGGGCGTTGTGTGTGTGGGCAGGTGGTGCGTACATCGATGCCTCTGGCATGATCGCCTTGGGCGGCTCAGCCGATGTGGTGTATACGTAGTAGGACGTGAGGCAGGGGTGCTGCCGCTGGCACTGGCCCGTGTACTGGTTCTCATAGTATGTGCCATGCAGCTTGGACACCACGCGACGCCAGCCCACGGGCAGACCCTCGCGCTCCAGCGGATGATTCCAGTGCGTTGTGTGGGCATTGTGGTCGATGTAATACTTTCGACCGTGCAGCGTATACTGCGTGGCCCAGCCCGGCGGCAAAGGCAGCTCTTCGGGCTCCGTGAGCGACTGCTGTGACGGCACCTTCTGCAATGATCCGTTCACACTCCCCGCCGCAGCACCCCCAGTGGGTGCCACACCAGCTGCCGGCGGTGTGGGTGGTGGGGCGTACAGAGATTGCACTGAGGTAGAGGCTCCACGAATGCTGCCAGAGCTGCCGCCGCGACCGCTGCCACTTAGCGATCCACCGCTCGAGGGCACCGTCAGATGGTGATGTGGTGGCACCACCGCCAGGGTGGCCGACGAAGCTGTCGTATTGCTGTAGATGGGGGACTCCGAACGCTGCGACTGGGTCACACGCATGGAGGAGACGCGATACGGATTCTCATATATCGGATACGAGTCGCTCGAGTAGCTCCCGCCCAAGTGTGCAGCCAACTGCTGATGCTGGAGCTGCTGCTGCTGTTGCAGTGGAGATCTGTGGAATGGGAGAGAAAACCCAGAAGTTAGAATGATTTCCACAAAGCATTAGGCAGGGATTACCTTGTCGGCTGGTAGCGTGGCTGGCGATCCCTGATGGACATGGCAGCCGGATCGAATCGAAGCGTGGATCCGAAGGGCGTTGAGGCGTGTTGCTGGTGAAGCTGTAGCTGTGACTGCTGCTGTTGCTGCTGCTGCTGCTGGAGGGCGTAGTGGGCAGGAGAGTGGGGACGGCGCGGTAGCTGCAACATGTTGGCATAGGAGGCACTCAGCAGGCCCTGATCGGCGTCATAGCTGGCGGCCGCCATGTGTGGATGCGAGTGCTTCGGGGTGGTGGAGTAGCTGCGCTGGAAGCCGCTAGTCGGCGTCTGGAGCAGCGGCGACGACTGCTGGCGCCGCATGCGATCGATCTGCTCGATGTTCACGTAGTTGCTGCTGCTGCCTTGGCCAAGCTGCAGCTGGTTGCTGCTGGCCCGGTACTGAAGCGGCGGCAGGGGCGGATGATGGGCGTGCGTGTGCGGATTGAGCGGCAGCTGGCTCTGGGCGCGCCGCGCATGGTAGTAATCCGGCTGCGCATCGTTGCAAGAGTACGTGTTGCGGCTGGTGCTGGAGCTGCGAGGCTTGAACTCACAGCTGGGCGAGGTGCTGGCGCAGCGCTGGAGGGTCTTCTTTTTGGACCGCTGATCGCTGGTCCACACATTGATCACCGGTATCTCCGGCGGTGTGTCCTTCTTCACATACTTGCCCACCACGCCCTCTTTGTGTGCCTGGGATTTCTCCTTGCTCCGGCGCGAGAGCATCGTCGGTTTTCGATTGCACAGCAAAATTGTTAAATAGTTCATGCAGCGCGGCGATCCTGTGAGAGTTGTGTCTGTGCCTATTATTGTCCCTGCCTTTGTTCCTCCTGTGGCTGTGGCGGCGCCTGCTGTGCATTTTGCATGCGCATGTGCATTCTTGGCCAAATTACTTGTTGTTAGGGTTGAGAAAAAAACCGATACTATCGTTGGATGGAAAATTAGACGTCCATTTGGTGTACGGAACGTGTTTCCATGGAAATTCTGAGCGAAAAACCATTAAAAGTATGTCTTATTGTTTTTATTTTTTAATAAGGTAAATATATAATCCCTATATGAATGAAATATTTGATTTTTTGTTTCTTGAATTGTTTGTTTTGTTTGGCGATAGTATCGATTGTATCGGTGGCCGCTAATGTTATCAGTCTGTTAGCATAACATAACGCTGTCGTAAAATCACACATAAATGTTAACATAACATAAACATTTGCAAATGCACTAAAAAATCATACGAAACTCTACATCTACGTTTCTTCTACATGCTCTTCCGCTCACTCTTTCACACATCCATTCCGTTCAGAAACATAGCAAAATATACCGGTACTTCTTCAAAATAAACCGCGAATATTCCAATGCAAAATCGAACTTGTACCACTTATCTCCCTCTATTTAAACAAGTAACAAATTTGAGTTAAATCCGTGAAAATAAAACTGTTTTTATTTCCTGAAAATTCCACGGTGTAAAATGTAATGTAAAATGTAAAAATACATACAATTTACGGAACGGCGCCACTCTAAACATGTAGTTCCTATCGCACAAAAATATTGACAATTTTAAACTACCCCTGCGATGCGATGAAACATGTAAGCGATATATTGATTACACATCTAACATCTCTAGCACATATGTTTTTCGTGGGCCAGAAAATGATAACACATTCGATTTTCGTTCGCGGCAGCCACTGCACTTGTCCCTTCCCGAAATAGTTATAATTGTGGGCCAAAAGAAAAACACGCAGCAGATAGTTCAAGTGCAGCCATCCACGCAGTTGGTCAATCAAAGTCAGTGCTAGTCGCGACCCTCCGCCACCCCCGCTCTCTCTTTGGTCTATTCCGAGCAGAAGAAATACGTACGTACGCGTCGCAGCAACAACAAAGAGCCCGTGACCGCCGCGGCGTAACAATTTTTTATATAAACAAAATAGAAATCGAAATCACATTTGCACACACCTGTGAACCAAAAGCAAAAGCCAACGAAAGTGCCACAATTGGTTGTGTTATATAAATGTAAACCGTCAATTACCAATATCGAACCCCAATTATGTTGATTTGTTTGCGAAAAGTGCACAAGATAAGCAGAACTACCACTACCACCAGCACTCGTACTCGTACTACTCGTGCCATTAACATAGTTCTATTCTGAGAATCCGACAACGCGTGCACAGAAGAGTAGCCAAAAAAAAATCTGTTGCCAACCGAAAGTACGCTCTTCCGCCTCTTATAACCAGTCTCTTGGGCCCAGCCAGCGGACCATCCTCACAACTTCATTTGCATTTCCTTTGTGGATTACGGCCGGTGCGTGTGTGTGCGCGCGAAATCTTCCGTCTACGGCCCAGTCCCTGAGAGCAGACGTCATCTAGAAAGCAAGGTTAGTTGTATTTTCCCCAATATCTTTCCCATATAGAGCGAGTTCTGCGAGTCGAATGTTCTGCCACTCCAACCAGAATCTCCAATCACTCCCTCCCGTTCTACTTTCTCTCTCGTCTTGTCTTGTCTGATTGGCAATTATAATTGTAATTTACCCAATGTGGGGGGGGGGAACGGAACTTTGGCCTCCTCCGCTGCAGAGGAGAAGCCACTATTTGGTTAGTTATGCAATTGGGTGGGGATTGGTGTTTCCACACACACACTCAAACAATCTTATCAACGTCTGGCGAAGCGGCGGCGGCGTCTATCACAAGTTCTGGCCCATGCATCAGGGGAACGGAGCATATGTCGGACAACTTTCTCCGGCCTCCTCTCCCCCTCTCCTGGGCTTTAATTCCCATCCAATCAATGTGCATTTCCTCAAACCATAATCCCACTTGAGGAGAGGAGGCACTTGAGTTCTTCTATTACGGAATTGAATGAGTGGGCGCCGCCTCTGGGCCTCTCTGTCCACATCCAGAGGCGGCATCCTGTTGCGTTGTCAATTTTTCTCATTTCCTTCTGCCAGCCTGCCTGCCTTCCTGCTACTGCTGCTGCTGCTGCTGCTGTCGATGCTCATGGTAGAAAGTCACTTGATTTCCTTGGCCTGTTCCCCGTTTCCCTAGTTTCCAGTTCCCGGTTCGGTTCCCAGTGGTATGCCAAAATTAAATGTGCGACATCTGGCCGAGACAGAGACGATTGCGGTGGCGATGGCGGCGCCGATGACGAGGACAGACACTGAACGGCCTGAACTGATATTACAGTTATGTGAAGAGCGCGGCAATTTCAAAAATCCAAAATAAATTCCGAACAAAACATTGGCGGATGACGACGGTACGGTGCCGCATCTGGCTATAAAAAGCAAAAGTGAAAAATGCCTCACAGTCCCCGACGGCCACAACAACAAGAAAGTAAAACCAGAAAGGATATTCGACAGCCGATGCTGAGATACCCTTACTGATTGATACATCGTTTTTTGTAATTCCATTTGGCTGTATTCCGATGCTAAAGGATACTGATACTGATCTGATCTGTTATCCATCTTAGCCCGAGTCGCTCGTGTCGGCCAATGTGAAGCAGGAAACATCGTCACAAACATCTGCTCAAAATCGGAATGCCGATTGTCTGCCCAGGGTATATGGCAGCGGACTCTGTCAAGTGCATTGGCGCTTCCTACTTTTTGTTGGTGTTTTTGTTGCTGGTGTGTTTCTGGTGTTTCGTTTCTGTCGTTCGGTTTCGTTTCGTGTGGCAAGCCAACTAGAAATATTATTCAATTACAAGCCAATCCAGTTGTCTTACCCCGCGGGGGGCGGTCTCCTCAATTCGTTCGTTATTGTAAATTGCGAAAGAGTTTTTTCTTTTTCTTTCATTTTATTTTTGATGTATAAAAGCCAGCGGCAGGAAAGAGATGGCTGCAACAGGCTGATCGGTTTCGGCTTTTGGCTGCGCTGCTGCCGCTCTCTCGCACCATTTACATTGGATCCGAATTTTCGAGTTCGAGTTCGAATTCCATTGGTGGCGATTTCATAACTCCCCTGCTATCTACCCGCTGCTGCCCGTCCCGTCCCGACTCCTATTTTGTTGTTTTCTTTTTTTCGAATTTTGTTTTTTAAACAAATTTATTTTCCAGCGCGCTTCTGCTTTTGGCTTTTTTATTGCTTTTGTGGCCACCAGCAAGAGCTTGGGCAACAGCAGCAGCAACAAAAACAACAATAGGCAGACAACCGACAGCAAAAAAAGAGTGGCTTAAATGTTGGTAACTTTCTCCGCCACCTGCGGGCCGTCGCCGCAGCCGCCGAAACTTACGCGCGTTTTCAACCGCGCACGCAGGCGCGCGCCTCTCTAGCTGTTGCCAAGTTGTGTCTCTTTTTCTCCTCTTTCTCTTTCGTGAGCTTTGGCTTTGGCTTCGGC